>JAWWNH010000015.1:1200000-1647500 GCA_034641385.1 Darevskia mixta
ATCCACTTAACGCTGTTATCTTGTTAAACTGGCACCACACAAACATACTCTCTCTTATTTTGAGTTCGCTGCAACGACCGGGGGCGATCTCTCTGCTGGGACGTTTCCACAGGCGACGGAGACGGAAACAGGTGGACGGAAGGGCAGGTAGTGGAAACGGGTCAGGGGGAAACGGGTCAGCGGCGCGCCCCCCCAGATGTTGCGCCCGGTGCGACTGGCACCGCCTGCACCCCCCACGCTACGCCTCTGGAGAAGGCTACCATTACTACATGGTTGGCAGCGCTGGGATTTTCGACTTCGCTGATCAAAGACAAAAAGTTGTATGTGTGCACGTGTTTCTTGTAAAGGTTACAAACGTTTTTTAATTGACTAGTGAGTCAGGAATGGCAGGAATTTCAGACCTTGCGGAAACGTTGCAGACTATAGATCAGTGGGAGGAGAGGGAAGAGCAAAGCCTCCCCCCCCCCGGCGATGGAGTTACCGGAGAGGGCAACTCCAAGAGGTGACAGCTCGCCTTTGTTCTCGGACGAGGACTCAGATGACGAGGTCGGAGAGGCTCGTCAGTCGAGAGGGCCTACAGCGGATGCTGAGGAAGGCAGAGACCGACATTTCCAACCACTTTGGGAGGCCGAGACTCGGGTTGCAGCTGCGTATCCTAGAGGGCACTACACGGTGACGTCGGAATCGACGGTGCACCCAAGACATACAACCCGGTTGCCGAGCAGAATGGGGGTCGGAAGATCTCGGGAAGACTCCAAAGGAGCGCCGTCGTCATTTTGCTTCAGCCAGGCCGGCTAGCGAGGAGGATTTCGTGTACAAGGAATTACCGAGACGCTCAAAGGAAGTCCGGGCCATGAGGGTAAGCGATTATAAAGAACCGGGGTGCCAGCCCAGAGACACTCGAAGGGGCACAGCCCATCGTGGGGATGAGAACTTAAGACATCCTGAGTATCGGGAGGCAAGCCCGGGGGGAACTTATGAGCAAGAGGAACAGTGGGAGACCAAAAGGCTACCCCATTTGTATGTACAGGAGGAAGCCCACCTGCCGCGGTCAAGAAACCGGCAGGGACAGAGGGAAGAGCCGGCAGAACGCAGAGAGGGGAGAGCTAGGAATAGATCCCCCGCTCAGCACTCATCTTAGTGATGAGGAGCCGCGTAGAACCCCAAGACGAACTCGGAGGGAGTTCTCACTTGGAAGTGTTAATTTAAAGCTGTTCCCCACCTACAAACCTCCAATGGACGTTTTAAGCTTCTTGACCCTTTTTGAACTGGCTTGTTCAGAGTTAAGAGTCCCAGAGAGACACTACATTTCGGCTTTAAGGGCTCTGGTGTCATCGGATTTGGCGGACCTTATGGGCCACATCCCGGCAAGTCAGGCTCTTAACTACCGTGTCTATAAAAATCTAGTCCTCGAACGTTATGGCCGACACGCTGAATCGTACCGAAGAGCTTTCAGAAAAGTGGATAAATCAGCGTCAGTGGATTATCCTCTTTTGGCGGCAAAAGTTGCCCAGCATTTCGATTTTTGGATGACTACTTTGGATGTGGATACTTATGCGAAGGTGAGACAGACTATGATTTTAGAACAATTTATGCGTTACTTGCCTGCAGAATTGGCTAGTTTGGTAGCTGATCGGAATCCAGCTACTTTTGAGCAAGCTGCTAAATATGCAGAATCCTTTCGTTTGAACAGGCCAAATTTGGGTAACAAAAGCCAGCCTGCCGGGAGCCGTCCTTCAGTTTCAAGTTCGATGGGGAAGGCTGCTTTTAACCCTAAAGAGCCGGAGAAAAAAACTTTGGCTGGGTCCAGAGACTCCTTGTCGGGGGGAGGCGACAGGGCAAAACTTACGCCTGCTTCTGGATTATGTTTCTATTGTAGAGAGCCAGGACATTTAAAAAATTCTTGTCCGTTTTTGAAAGACAAGCGTGGGCCCCTAACCGCATCTACCCCGGTAGTACGGTCCATTCAACCTTCTGGGGAAGACTGGGATGCAGAAATACAAGCCCAGTTGGCGGAGAAGGCTAACCTCCCTGAGGGGAAGAGTCAGGCCCTTGCGCCAAGTTCTAGCGGCCCAGGAACGGTGGAATGGGTTAATAAGGACTTTGTAGCGCCCATCAGAATTAATCGGATAAAGGTGAACTCTTTCAGGGTCCCTGGAGCAGATATCACGAGTGTGGCGAAAAACTTGGTTTTGCCTCAACAAATCCAGCCAAATCCCTTGAAAGTCACCCCTTATGGGGTAGAAGCAATTTGTCAAACCACAGCAGCCGTGCCGCTGTCCTGTCGGGGATGCACTGGGGATCATTTTGTTCTACCTCATGATCCTGGGGAGTGCAACACACCAGCTTTAGTCGGAAATGACTTAGGCTATAAAGTGCGCCAAGTGCAGCTTTCACAGAATTCATTAGAGGAGAAGCCACAGCCGGTGGCAGTGCAGTTGGAAGGGGAGTCGGGGCCCTCTGGTCAGCCGTTGTCGGTGGAGAATCGTCAGAAGGAAGGGGGGCCAGTCGCTTTGCCCATTGAAACCGCAGCGACAGAGTTTGGGACTCCTGCCGTGTTGGAAAATCTACAATTGTTCACAGCGGAGCAGAAGGCTGATCCTTCCTTGCAAGCTTGTCGTGAGGCTGCGATGAACACTCCTCGAGGGGAGAAACGCGTCAGCTTTCTCTACCAAAAAGGACTTTTGTATCGTCAGTTTTGGCCGAAGAAGACTACAGAACAGGATTTTGTTTTGCAGCTGGTGGTGCCAACGTCAATGCGTGAGAAGGTATTGAACTTAGCTCATTCTGATGCTTTAGCGGGACATTTTGGGGTGAAAAAGACTTTGGAACGCATTTCTCGTTATTTTTATTGGCCTGATGTCCACCAAAGTGTAAAAATTTATGTGCGCTCTTGTGATGTGTGTCAGAGGGTGGGGAATGACCAAGATAATAGCCCTCATGCCTTACAGAGTGTTCCCTTAGAAGCAGATGTGCTGGGGAAATGGGGGATGGATCTGGTCGGCCCGCTGCAAAAGACCAGGGGGGGGACGACAATTTATTTTTTGTCTTATTGATTATGCTTCAAGATTTGTTTGGGCGACCCCTTTGGCTAATACTTCTGCCCAAAGCCTAGTAAAGGCGTTGATGTTAGCTTTTTGCACTCTAGGTATGCCCAGAGTCATAGTGAGTGATTTGGGAACTAATTTCATGGCAGAGCTTACTCAGCAGGTTTTGAAGCTAGCCAAGATTTCCCATCACACTAGCATTGCTTTTCAACATCAAGGCAATGGGACGGTGGAAAGAGTGCAGAAGACCCTGGTGCAGATGTTGCGAAAATACTCTTTGATAAATGATCTTCATTGGGATCAGAATTTGCCCCTTATTGTGGCTGCCTATAACGATTCTTACCAGAGGAGTTTGGGATTTGCCCCAAACCAGCTGGTTTTTGGGAGGCTTCTGAATACTCCTCTGTCCATGCTCAGGAGGGAGTGGGAGGGGTCAGAAGAGGAAATCAAGTTGTCTTCAGTGTCTGACTATTTTACTAACTTAAGACAAACCCTGTCTGACATCTGGCAACTTGCAAAAGGGAATTTGGAAGATGCCCGAGCAGAACAGAAGCACTTCCATGATGTGAAAGCTATAGAAAAGAATTTTGAAGTAGGGGACAGAGTTTTGATTTTGAAACCTACCCGTCCCCATAAGTTGGCTGTGAAATGGACTGGGCCGGGTGTAGTTAAAGCCAAATTGAGTTCTGTGCGTTACCTAGTGGACTGTGTGGAATTGCATGGGAAGCCTAGAGAATACCATGCTAATTCTTTGAAAAGGTATGTTGATTCCGAGGTGTCTATCCTAGCCCTTTCAGGAGGTCAGAGAGAGGCCCCTTCCGAGCCTATTGATCTCCTAGGAATACAAAAAGGCTGGAGATATCTCTGATGTTTTGCGCTTGCCTGGTCTTATGGAACAGCAAGCTAGGGAACTGTATGATGCCCTAAAGCCTTTTGAGACCACGTTCAGTACCAAACCTGGGAGGACCCATTTGGTGCAACACCCTTTTGACCCTGGTGATGCAGCTCCCATTTCACCTCGGCCATACCAAGTTAGTGAGGCACATGCCAAAACTGTGGAAGCCGAGTTGAAAGAAATGTTAGCCTTGATGGCATAGAGCAGGCATGTCCAACAGGTAGATCGTGATCTACTGGTAGATCACTGGACGTCTGCGGTAGATCACTGGTAGATCATTGGTTCCCCCCAAAGAAGCTGAACAACTGTGGCCCCCCTAAAAAAGCTCAATATTTTACCTCCTACCTGAAAAAACTCAACAACTTTGACCCGGACCTCCCCAAAATGGGCCTTCCTTAAAAAAGCTCAACAACTTTGACCTGAACCCCCCAAAAGGGGGTAGATCACTGCCAGTTTTTAACTCTGTGAGTAGATCGCAGTTTCTTGGGAGTTGGCCATCCCTGGCATAGAGCATAGTCAGAGTGCTGAGGTGGAGTCTTGCTTTGCAAGACTACCAATTCACTGTGGTTCACATTCCAGGAAAGAAAAATATTGTTGCTGACACCCTGTCTCGCATGTTCCAATCTGTTGAGTGAGCTGCTAAAACTCAAAGGTACCTGGTACTCACAGGTTGGCAGGGTCTACCTCATGATGTAAATATTGGTGCTGAAATTTAGGGGACTTAACCCTCTAATTTCACCTTAGATGGGGGGGGGGTGTAGTGCTTGGAGAAATCTTTGTAATTATTAAACTTTGGTTTTACCTCCGCATAGCCTTATGGGGGAAAATATTGTGAAGCATTCTGGGGGGGGGGGGAATTGTGTGCCTAGCTCTTTGAAGAGGCCCTCTGCCTCTCACGCCGTAATGTCTGTAGTTCTGTCTTTGAAGATGTAAGTAATTGCCCTGGTCTGGAAGGAGAAAGATCTTATCTGCATAACAAGGTGAATTTACAATGCAAAGTGTGAACCTTGAGGCAGCTGGGTTTAGGATGTATATTCCGGGTGTAAAAGATCGGCTAATATACAATTTAAGATGTCTGTTGTTTATCACAAAGACCTGGGAATTTAAGGGAGTATCTGCGATCTCATGGATGTGTGGTATCAACAATCTACAGCTGTAACATCCCTGATTGACAGGAGACACCCTTTTGGGTCTCTACCATAGGTGTCTTCTAATTGAAGATTAATTCTCATTGGCTAAATTACGGAACCCCACGCGGGGTCTTGAAGGATAAGAACCCCAGCGTTTTGAGATGCAAATTGTCAGCTAGTAGCGGGTCAGTTACCTAGCTTTCCAGTCAGCATGTGAATTCGCAATTCGCATTTCGGCCAAAGACAAACTGCCATGCTGTATGCCAAATGGCCTCGCCTGAGGGCAGAGCCAGTAGAAACGGACTTATGATTTCTTAGTTGGCTTGAGTTGTGAGCATATTAGTGAGTTATACTGAACAATGTTTTTATTTTCTGTTTATAACTCTTTTTAAGAACTGTGCACCTTTTTTCTTAAGATGTCTTTTTTAAAAATAAACTTTTGGAACATATTTTCTGTGTTGTGCTTTACTTGCCTTTGCTAAAAGGAAGCTGAATCCAGAGTCTAACCCCTTGGTTCCTACCAGGTATTTTGTGTATTTGTGGTTTCACGGTAAAGTGAACCTTAAAGGTAACTGGGATAAACAAGTAGAAGTTTTCCTCCCGGAACTTCTACTGAGTTACCCTGTATGGGAGGTGGTGGCAGCTACCTTTGTGTGTCTTGTCGTGCCAAAAGCTAAGAAAGTCTCCTTGCCTTATCTAAGTTCTGCCGGGGTTGGAAGAATTAGATAATTGCGAGAAGGCTACCATTACTACAAGGGATTACCCACCTCTGTCACTGGTGTTGTGCAATGCCAGGTCTATAGGCAATAAAACCGCCACCATGCGAGACATTTTTATCTCGCTGGAGGTTGGCCTGGCTTGTGTGACAGAGACCTGAGTGCAGGAGGGCGAAGTAGTTGCCCTACATGATATAACACCCCTGGGCTTCTCCGTCCTCCACCAGTCGCGAACTGTGGGTCGGGGGGGAGGGGTTGCATTGTTAATCCGGGAGGATTGCTCTTTCAGGGCTCTGCCACCACCATCAATCACCACAAAAAAAACCTGTGAGTGGCAGTCTTGAAACAGAACTCCAAAAAAGCGCCACACAATGGCCACTGTTGGTATGACAGTTGGTATGATAGCAGTGGTTACATGGTCTATGACCACTGCTCCGAGTAAAGTTTATTATTTAGCAAGGTATGTCATTACTTATTACATTGATCGATTATCGGTTCATTATATTGTTTATTATGTTTTGTATTGGTTTGATGCATATCCACGCAGATGTTTATTTCTTTTCTGTTTATTCTTACAGCTTTGCAAGCTGAAGAAGTGTTACGAAACAGTGATTTTACCGGAACACTGTCTGGTTATTTTATAATAAAGAAAGTATATGTTCACCAGTGTCATACCAACAGTGGCCATTGTGTGGCGCTTTTTTGGACCACCATCAATCACCGGCATTGAATGTGTTGGCCTAGTGTGGGGCACCAAGGAGAGCTTGGCTGTCTGGCTGGTGTACCGACCACCTAGCGCACCAGCAGCCACCCTGTCAGACCTGCTAGAGGTGGTGGCAGGCTGGGCCTTGGAGTTCCCTAACCTACTGGTTTTGGGGGACTTCAACGTCCATGCTGATGCCACCTCCTCCTCATGGGCTCTGGACCTGGTGTCTTCCATCTGGTCCAAGGACAACTTGTTAGTGAGGGGATATCATCCCTTTAGAGAGGAGGCCTAATTCGACAGGGCAGCAAGCTAGAGAGTGTTTGGATGCCTTGCAGCCCTTTGAGCGTACGTTCAGTACGAAGCCTGGGAGGACTCATATTACACAGCACCATTTTAACACTGGCGATGCTGCTCTGATTGCGTCCAGGCCGTATAGGGTCAGCGAAGCGCATGCTCAAAACATGGAAAATTCCAGATGCCTGTATTAATTCAGAAATAGATAATAGGGCTTTGCAGCTCACACTGAGAAGACCTCCATTTAGTAAAAGACACTAGGTCGGTAGCTCTGACACTGGCTTTGCAACTGCTCATTGTTAAGTCCCACTAGCTACATAAAACAAAATACTTAGTCCCTCCTCTTAATCTAGAGAACTCCATAAATATTTACAATACGGAACCATTCTTGGGTGTTAGCTAGATTCTTAACGTTCTATTACTCCATTGAAGGGGGGGGGGACATTTTAAACATTGAAGCTCTTTTGAATGAATTGGCGGCGGGTGGGTTTGCAGTGATTTTTAGGAAGTCTTTAGTTTTCACCTGGCGTCCTATTGGAAAGGCACAGCTCTGAGTTCTGGAAGTTGGGCAACAGGGGCAGGACACGATTCCTATTGGTGTTCCGACCTCCCTGCTGCACCAAGGATTCCCTGCCTGAGCTGCTTTAGGTTGTGGCATATCTTCTCCTGGAGACACCTAGGACTCATCTACACTAGGTGCTTTATAATGTTAAGGGAACATTATGGAAGGGTTAGAACATGTATAAGGGCAAACTACGTTCTTCTATAACGCTACTAATGCATTATTGCCTCGTATGTTACATCACTTCACTTTTAAGAGTTTTGTAGTGTGTTAAGAGAAACATATTGAAGTGGGGTGGGAAGTCAACTTCTAAATTTGAATTAATTGGTTGTTATTTTTTTTTTTTTAAAATTGAAAAGCAAAAAACATTGGCAAAAAATAAATCAATCGCTTGTTTTGTATCCAACTCAGGCCAAGACATCCACAAAGGGAAGTTTGGCAATGGCTGCTGGAGAGATCCCCAGTCATCCAAGATCTGCATCAACTTCTCCTCAGGAAAGGCCAGAAGGTTGGGTGGGGGCTTGAGTTAATCAAGTCAACTTTCATCCTTTAAATTGCCAGGAAAAAAAGGGCCAATTCAAAACAGTGGCTTTTCTAGTTCACATAACATTTTAAACATTGAATTCTTTGGAATAAATTCCAGTCTAACATTTCTCTGTCGTCAATCTTCAAATGCTATTCAGCCTGTATTTTGAATTTCTGCCGTTAAGGATTCGGGCTTCTTCCCTTTGATATAACCACTCACATCATTTATTTATGGTTGATCTTGGAAGGCAACACTGAGGGAGGCAGTTGTTAAATAGTTTGTCAGTGAGAAGATTGTCCAGAAAAGCTCCAAACATAGTGGCACGCTATCTGATTTTAAATCAGATAAGTCTGGGGGATAACAGTGTTTGTTATACAGACAGGAGTAGTAGAACTATGTTACTTATGCAGCCAGGATCTCAGTTGTTCAATGTGTGTTCTCACGGTTAATTTCTTCTTCTTCTTCTAGAAGTAACACTAAACTCCAAGCAAGGACACACAGACATTGCTATAATTCCAGAAATGGAAGTTAAAGCAAAGTGGAGATTGCCGGATATAAAATATCAGTTCCTAACAAGGTTCGGGTTTTTATGTTCTCTTTTTTGGAGACAATGTGTTGTAGCAATTATACAAGGCAGGAATCAACAATATAACAAAAGTGGGAAGGAGGAGGGAGGGGAAAAGTAACAGAGGAAAAAAAGCTTTGTCATTAAGCATTATCTATTTATGATTGCATTTCTATCCTGCTTTTCCTCCCAAAGTAGCAAGGCAGAAGAGCAATACAATTGGAAAATATTGGAAAGAGAAACATACACCTTCTCGAGAAGAATGGCTTTGTAAAGTATGCGAATATTTAGAACTAGCTAAACTGACAGATATAATAAGATGCAAACCTAAAAGTCTAGTGAAAAAGGAATGGGAATGCTTGAATGATTATTTTAAAAAACAAGGGCCAAAATTGACTTATCTGGCTGAGTTTAGAATGAATGGAATGTGTGAAGAGCCCAAATATTGTAAGATTATTTATATTGAAATAAATTCATTAAAGATATACCGGTAAGAAAGGAAAATAAAACAAAACAGACGGATGAATGAGATTGAAATCAAGTGCTGTATGGTAGGTGGAAGTCAATATTTGGTTTATATTTTTGGTACTGCAGCAATGCAAGGAGGATCATAGTAAAGACAAATAAGGTGGCTAATGTATAGTTAGAATCAAATACTATATTCTTTGCATTGTAAGGTGATATACATATATATACATTTTTTCTTTCTCTTTTTGCTTTTTTCTGTTATTTTCTTCTCTCTATATGTTTCTATGGAATGTTTTTAAATTTGTTGTGTAATTGTTAAATATGAATAAAGTTTAATAAAGTAAAAAAAAAGCTAAATGCCATATTTTTCTGTGTACAGTAGAAGACTTTTTTCTGCTTAATTTTTTAAAAAATTAAAAGCAATTTTTTTGGGGGGAGGGGGCTTTTGTATCCAACTCAGGCCAAGACATCCACAAACGGAAGTTTGGCAATGGCTGCTGGAGAGATCCCAACTGATGCAAGACCTGCCGCACCTTTTCCTCAGGAAAGGCCAGAAGGTTGGGGAGAGGATTGAGTTAATCAAGTCAACTTTGATCCTTTAAAATTACCAGAAAAAGGGCGAAGTGAGGGAGCGGGAAAGAATGGTCTCTGCAGACGAAACCAGGAACTTGAAGTAGGGGGCATTTGGGGCTGCTGCCTTAGGCCAAATGCTGATGTGGCCCTCCAAATATTGTTGGACTACAAGTCGTTGTTTGAAGACTATCCCTGCCTCCGGGTCTGGTCTTGACAGGAAGTTTACTGGAATCCAGAAGGCCTTAAGGAGGTGCTATGTAATGCCCGGTCAATGATCCACAAGACAGCTGCTATCCATGAGTTGATCGTGGATGGAGGAACGGACGTGGCATGTGTGACAGAGACTTGGTTGGATGAGGCAGATGGGTCTGTTCTTGCCGCTGCTTGTCCACCAGGCTTCTCTTACGCAGAGCAACCCAGGTCCTGTGGGCGGCGGCAGGTGGGTTTGCAGTGATTTTTAGGAAGTCTTTAGTTTTCACCTGGCGTCCTATTGGAAAGGAACAGCTCTGAGTTCTGGAAGTTGGGCAACAGGGGCAGTACACGATTCCTATTGGTGTTCCGACCTCCATGCTGCACCAAGGATTCCCTGCCTGAGCTGCTTTAGGTTGTGGCATATCTTCTCCTGGAGACACCTAGGACTCATCTACACGAGGTGCTTTATAATGTTAAGGGAACGTTATGGAAGGGTTAGAACATGTATAAGGGCAAACTACGTTCTTCTGTAACGCTACTAATGCATTATTGCCTTGTATGCTACATCACTTCACTTTTAAGAGCTTTGTAGTGTGTTAAGAGAAACATTGAAGTGGGGTGGGAAGTCAACTTATAAATTTGAATTAATTGGTTGTTAATTTTTTTAAAAAAAATGAAAAGCAAAAAACATTGGCGAAAAATAAACAAATCGCTTGTTTTGTATCCAACTCAGGCCAAGACATCCACAAACGAAAGTTTGGCAATGGCTGCTGGAGAGATCCCCAGTCATCCAAGATCTGCATCAACTTCTCCTCAGGAAAGGCCAGAAGGTTGGGGTTGAGCCTTGAGTTAATCAAGTGAACTTTAATCCTTTAAATTGCCAGGAAAAAAGGGCCAATTCAAAACAGTGGCTTTTCTAGTTCACATATTTTAAACATTGAAGTTATTTTGAATAAATTCCAGTCTAACATTTCTCTGTCGTCAATCTTCAAATGCTATTCAGCCTGTATTTTGAATTTCTGCCGTTAAGGATTCGGGCTTTTCCCCTTTGATATAACCACTCACATCATTTATTTATGGTTGATCTTGGAAGGCAACACTGAGGGAGGCAGTTGTTAAATAGTTTGTCAGTGAGAAGATTGTCCAGAAAAGCTCCAAACATAGTGGCACGCTATCTGATTTTAAATCAGATAAGTCTGGGGGATAACAGTGTTTGTTATACAGACAGGAGTAGTAGAACTATGTTACTTATGCAGCCAGGATCTCAGTTGTTCAATGTGTGTTCTCACGGTTAATTTCTAGAACTAACACTAAACTCAAAGCAAAGACACACAGACATTGCTATAATTCCAGAAATGTAAGTTAAAGCAAAGTGGAGATTGCCGGATATAAAATATCAGTTCCTAACAAGGTTAGGCTTTCTATGTTCTCTTTTTTGGAGACAATGTGTTGTAGCAATTATACAAGGCAGGAATCAACAATATAACAAAAGTGGGAAGGAGGAGGGAGGGGAAAAGTAACAGAGGAAAAAAAGCTTTGTCATTAAGCATTATCTATTTATGATTGCATTTCTATCCTGCTTTTCCTCCCAAAGTAGCAAGGCAGAAGAGCAATACAATTGGAAAATATTGGAAAGAGAAACATACACCTTCTCAAGAAGAATGGATTCCAACCAGCGTGGCTGTGAGTAAGCAAAAAACATTGGCAAAAAATGAAATAAATCGCTTGTTTTGTGTCCAACTCAGGCCAAGACATCCACAAACAAAAGTTTGGCAATGGCTGCTGGAGAGATCCCCAGTCATCCAAGCTCTGCATTGACTTCTCCTCAGGAAAGGCCAGAAGGTTGGGGTTGAGCCTTGAGTTAATCAAGTGAACTTTAATCCTTTAAATTGCCAGGAAAAAAGGGACAATTCAAAACAGCGGCTTTTCTATTTCACATAACAAGCATGCACAAAAAACAACCTTGCATCCTCACTATATGCATCATTACCTTGTATGTTATATCACTTCACTTTAAAAAACAAAAACACCAGCTTAAAATTTATTATGTAAGAAACTTTTATAAAAAAAAAATTTTTTTTACCAAAGAAAGTAAAATTCATGGATGCAGAAATTAACCTTCCTGCCAAAAAAAGTACACGTGTTCTCTCTAGAGTTCAACAATAAAAACCACGAGGCGAAACAGCCCCAAGACACGTCATTTTTCATGTTCTTGAAAGTCCCCTTCCACCCCCCCAAAAAATGATGTTTAAAAACTATATTCCAAAATATACATACAAGCTGCATAGCTGCAAAGTTCCCCCCTTTTTTTCTGAGCAAACGACACATCAGTCCACATTTGAAAAAGAAATAAAATTTTTGGTATTATATTCATTTTTATGGCTGTTTACGTTTAAGTTTCCCCTTTTTTCCTGAGCAAACGACAGATCAGTCCACATTTGTCACAAGCTGTTGCAAGTGTGTGATTTTACTAAGAAATCTCCCAACTAAACAGAAAGCCAAAATTATTATAAACTAGTAAATTAAGCCTGTTAACAAAAACAGGCGCTAGAAAGCTCTCTCTCTCTCTCTCACACACACACACACACACACACACACACACACACGGCGGGAAGGCAGCAGCAGCCAGCGGCGCTTCGCTTATGGGCGCAGCGGAAAGCTGCGCTGCAGCAACGGGTCGGCGGGAGGCTGCAGGTGGACGGCCTGTCCTTTAGTAGAGGCGCCGGGCGGCGGCGAAAGCGCCCAAAATGGAGGCGGCGGGCGGCAGCAGGAGGCTCCAGGCTCGGCTGCAAAGCGGCCGAAATGGAGAGCGGAAGCGAGGGCGGGGGGTGGAGCCGAAGTGTTTCTTACGCACGCACGTCGGGCGCATAAGGCAGCGCAGCGCCCCTTTCCGAGCAGGTGGGCGTGATTGAGAGCTGGCTGCAGCAGCAGCAGCGAGCCCTGGCCTTGCAAGCCCGAGAGGACCTTTCAGTCGCCAGCAGCTGCAGCAGCCGCAGCGAGCAGAAGCCGGCCAAGCCAAGCACCGCCGCCGCTGCAACCCTGGCAGGGAGAGCTGCCCGACCCGCCGGGCCTCATGGAAGCGATGGATCGGAACAGTTGGGACTGCTCAGCTCTCCCCCAGGGATGGAGAAGAGAAGAAAAGATCAGGAAAAAGGGGCTCTCTGCTGGCAAGAGCGACATTTATTATCTTAGGTGAAGTAGTGAATTTAGCCCATTAAAAACGGGCGCGGGCGGCGGCAGCGGGAGCCTCCATAGACGGGCGGCGGCGGGCTTCCCCCCGGCAATGGCGGCGGTGCAGTTTCGCCCGGGCGGAAGTGTCTGTGTATCGTCGCGCCCCCCTCTCCGCCCCCTCCAATCCCTGCGTCCCCGTGTGAGATGCGCACAACGCACTTCCGTGACACACGGAAAAGCAGGGACACTTGCTCTTTATTATATAGGATGGAAATATTACCCAGGAATGTGAAATCAATAAGGGGACATCTGTTACGCGCCCTGCCACTCTCCGCAGAAGGGGCGGGGGCGGGGGCGGAGCGAGCGAGCGGATCAACTTGTCCTAATACGGGCAACTTGGGAAGGGCACAG
Source organism: Darevskia mixta (assembly GCA_034641385.1). Classification (NCBI taxonomy): domain Eukaryota; kingdom Metazoa; phylum Chordata; class Lepidosauria; order Squamata; family Lacertidae; genus Darevskia; species Darevskia mixta. The sequence continues at coordinate 1,213,257 of JAWWNH010000015.1, forward strand.
GCGCGAGCTTGTGTGCTTTTGGAGACAGCCGGCTCAGCGAACCCAGGTGTAGCACCCAAGGAGGACCTGCCTCAATCAGCAACAGCAGCAGCAGTAAAAGTTGGGACACCCCGCTCCCCAAACATGCAGGTGATCTGCTCTGAGCTGTATCTTCCCTCCGGGAGGCGAAGGGAACGCACACAGGCGCTCACCTGCCGGGAGACCCCATTGTGTAATTTAAACAGGGGCGAAAACCGCGGCGGTGGCGGCGGAGCACTGCTCCGCAATGTACGTCATGCGTAATGACGTCACGTGCCCCACCCCCTCGCCTAGGGCGCCAAAATCGCTAGCACCGGTCCTGGTGGTTACATATGTTTATGACCACTGTTCCACTTACAAGTGTATATCCATTGAGGTATGTTGTCATTATTATTATTATTATTATCAGCTGATAGGGGCAGGATATGAGAAAGCTAGAAATAAAAGTCCGCCAACGTATCTGGGACGTGGAGTTGCAATGCCACATGAGTGAAATGAACAGACATGCAGTAATAAGAGACTATGGGAGAGGGTTCTCTCCTGCAAACTATCTGTCAAAAATACATATACCCAAGTATAGACACTCGTTTACCCTCGACAGATTCAATGTTCTTCCTTCTGCCCTGTTGCAGGGCAGATATGAGGGCAAACCTTATGAGGCACGTATCTGCCCTTGTGGTTCGCCGGAAGTAGAAACAAATTTACACGTACTGTTATACTGTAGTTTCTACAAGGATCTACGGCTGACCTACATCTCGCCGGTTCTACAAAAGTCCAAGAACGAATCTGATTCCCAACGTCTAAGAGCCTTGGTAGATGATAAGGACCCCGAAATTACGATTAATGTAGCTAAATTTTGTGTATCTGCTATTAAACGTAGGAAACAAGAACTTTTTAAAGGAAACTAGTGGGGGCATGTAAACATGATTTTAATTTAGGTTCTCAAATTTTAAATTGATGTTTTACTTGTAATGTTCTTTGTATGTTTCACATGTTCTATTATTTGATGCTGTATGAGTCGAAGCTGGTCTGTGACCGTTTAAATAAATGATGATGATGATGATTATCAGTATTTTTTATCAGAGTATTTTTATTAGATTACTAGTAAATTAAGCCTGTTAACAAAAACAGGCGCTAGAAAGCTCTCTCTCTCTCTCTCTCTCACACACACACACACACGGCGGGAAGGCTGCAGGAGCCGCAGCGGCAAGGCAGCAGCAGCCGGCGGCGCTTCGCTTATGGGCGCAGCGGAAAGCTGCGCTCCAAAGACGGCAAGCCAGCCGGAGCCGCCGCCGCTGCGCTTATGGGCGCAGCGGGAAGCTGCGCTGCAGCAACGGGTCGGCGGGAGGCTGCAGGTGGACGGCCTGTCCTTTAGTAGAGGCGCCGGGCGGCGGCGAAAGCGCCCAAAATGGAGGCGGCGGGCGGCAGCAGGAGGCTCCAGGCTCGGCTGCAAAGCGGCCGAAATGGAGAGCGGAAGCGAGGGCGGGGGGTGGAGCCGAAGTGTTTCTTACGCACGCACGTCGGGCGCATAAGGCAGCGCAGCGCCCCTTTCCGAGCAGGTGGGCGTGATTGAGAGCTGGCTGCAGCAGCAGCAGCGAGCCCTGGCCTTGCAAGCCCGAGAGGACCTTTCAGTCGCCAGCAGCTGCAGCAGCCGCAGCGAGCAGAAGCCGGCCAAGCCAAGCACCGCCGCCGCTGCAACCCTGGCAGGGAGAGCTGCCCGACCCGCCGGGCCTCATGGAAGCGATGGATCGGAACAGTTGGGACTGCTCAGCTCTCCCCCAGGGATGGAGAAGAGAAGAAAAGATCAGGAAAAAGGGGCTCTCTGCTGGCAAGAGCGACATTTATTATCTTAGGTGAAGTAGTGAATTTAGCCCATTAAAAACGGGCGCGGGCGGCGGCAGCGGGAGCCTCCATAGACGGGCGGCGGCGGGCTTCCCCCCGGCAATGGCGGCGGTGCAGTTTCGCCCGGGCGGAAGTGTCTGTGTATCGTCGCGCCCCCCTCTCCGCCCCCTCCAATCCCTGCGTCCCCGTGTGAGATGCGCACAACGCACTTCCGTGACACACGGAAAAGCAGGGACACTTGCTCTTTATTATATAGGATGGAAATATTACCCAGGAATGTGAAATCAATAAGGGGACATCTGTTACGCGCCCTGCCACTCTCCGCAGAAGGGGCGGGGGCGGGGGCGGAGCGAGCGAGCGGATCAACTTGTCCTAATACGGGCAACTTGGGAAGGGCACAGGCGCGAGCTTGTGTGCTTTTGGAGACAGCCGGCTCAGCGAACCCAGGTGTAGCACCCAAGGAGGACCTGCCTCAATCAGCAACAGCAGCAGCAGTAAAAGTTGGGACACCCCGCTCCCCAAACATGCAGGTGATCTGCTCTGAGCTGTATCTTCCCTCCGGGAGGCGAAGGGAACGCACACAGGCGCTCACCTGCCGGGAGACCCCATTGTGTAATTTAAACAGGGGCGAAAACCGCGGCGGTGGCGGCAGAGCACTGCTCCGCAATGTACGTCATGCGTAATGACGTCACGTGCCCCACCCCCTCGCCTAGGGCGCCAAAATCGCTAGCACCGGTCCTGGTGGTTACATATGTTTATGACCACTGTTCCACTTACAAGTGTATATCCATTGAGGTATGTTGTCATTATTATTATTATTATTATCAGCTGATAGGGGCAGGATATGAGAAAGCTAGAAATAAAAGTCCGCCAACGTATCTGGGACGTGGAGTTGCAATGCCACATGAGTGAAATGAACAGACATGCAGTAATAAGAGACTATGGGAGAGGGTTCTCTCCTGCAAACTATCTGTCAAAAATACATATACCCAAGTATAGACACTCGTTTACCCTCGTCAGATTCAATGTTCTTCCTTCTGCCCTGTTGCAGGGCAGATATGAGGGCAAACCTTATGAGGCACGTATCTGCCCTTGTGGTTCGCCGGAAGTAGAAACAAATTTACACGTACTGTTATACTGTAGTTTCTACAAGGATCTACGGCTGACCTACATCTCGCCGGTTCTACAAAAGTCCAAGAACGAATCTGATTCCCAACGTCTAAGAGCCTTGGTAGATGATAAGGACCCCGAAATTACGATTAATGTAGCTAAATTTTGTGTATCTGCTATTAAACGTAGGAAACAAGAACTTTTTAAAGGAAACTAGTGGGGGCATGTAAACATCTGATTTTAATTTAGGTTCTCAAATTTTAAATTGATGTTTTACTTGTAATGTTCTTTGTATGTTTCACATGTTCTATTATTTGATGCTGTATGAGTCGAAGCTGGTCTGTGACCGTTTAAATAAATGATGATGATGATGATTATCAGTATTTTTTATCAGAGTATTTTTATTAGATTACTAGTAAATTAAGCCTGTTAACAAAAACAGGCGCTAGAAAGCTCTCTCTCTCTCTCTCTCTCACACACACACACACACACACACACACACGGCGGGAAGGCTGCAGGAGCCGCAGCGGCAAGGCAGCAGCAGCCGGCGGCGCTTCGCTTATGGGCGCAGCGGAAAGCTGCGCTCCAAAGACGGCAAGCCAGCCGGAGCCGCCGCCGCTGCGCTTATGGGCGCAGCGGGAAGCTGCGCTGCAGCAACGGGTCGGCGGGAGGCTGCAGGTGGACGGCCTGTCCTTTAGTAGAGGCGCCGGGCGGCGGCGAAAGCGCCCAAAATGGAGGCGGCGGGCGGCAGCAGGAGGCTCCAGGCTCGGCTGCAAAGCGGCCGAAATGGAGAGCGGAAGCGAGGGCGGGGGGTGGAGCCGAAGTGTTTCTTACGCACGCACGTCGGGCGCATAAGGCAGCGCAGCGCCCCTTTCCGAGCAGGTGGGCGTGATTGAGAGCTGGCTTTTTCCCAACTGTAAATTTTACGGCGTGTTATACAATTAGAGAGAATTTCGTAAAAATGCACTATCGTTGGTATCTTACACCAGACAAGATAGCCAAAATGAATAAATCAAGTGATAACAGATGTTGGAGGTGCCATAAAACAACAGGATCTTTCTTCCACATTTGGTGGTCATGTCCATTAATTGAATCATTTTGGGAAATAATTCATGAAGAATTAAAACGAATGCTTAAAACATCTTACACAAAGAAACCAGAGCTATACTTATTAGGGATTACAAAGGGGGAAATACCGCAAGATAAACTCAATATATTTCTCTATGCCTCGACGGCAGCGAGGCTATTGGTAGCAAGAAATTGGAAAGGGAATAATATCCCAACGAAAAGGGAATGGATAGATAAGATGTGTGAATACTTAGAAATGGCAAAATTAACAGATTTAATCAGGAACAAACCCAAAGAAAAAATTAAAAAACAGTGGGAATGCCTAAATGAGTATTTGGAAAAGAAAGGTCCAGGAGAAAATATTTGGCTATGTCTTGAATAACCTGCCAGGGGAAGTGGAAACGAGTATTGTTAAGAAAAAATGAAGTATCAGATATAGAAAAAGAAGAGGGGAAATATCTGATGAAGCAGAAGTAAGGAATAAACGTTCTTTCTTTTTGTCTGAAACTGTGTGGAAAGCGGCGGAATGGTTGTTTCTCTTTATGCTTTTTTCCCCTTTTTTCTTTTCTTTCTTTTTTTTTTCTTTTTCTCTGTAGATTTTTTGGAATATGTAATTCTTTAATTGTAACAATGTTTTTAACTTGTAAACTATGCAAATCTTTAATAAAAAAGAAAAAAAAAGAAAAAAAAAGAGAGCTGGCTTTTTCCCGGCGGAGGCGCCTTTTGCAAGCGGCAGCAGCGAGCCCTGGCCTTGCAAGCCCGAGCGGACCTTTCAGTCGCCAGCAGCTGCAGCAGCCGCAGCGTGCAGAAGCCGGCCAAGCCAAGCACCGCCACCGCCGCAACCCTGGCAGGGAGAGACCACGGAGCTGCCAGGCAGGCAGGGGCCGGAGGAGGAGACTGGGCCGAGCCCGACCCGCCGGGCCTCATGGAAGCGATGGATCGGAACAGTTGGGACTGCTCAGCTCTCCCCCAGGGATGGAGAAGAGAAGAAAAGATCAGGAAAAAGGGGCTCTCCGCTGGCAAGAGCGACGTTTATTATCTTAGGTGAAGTAGTGAATTTAGCCCATTAAAAACGGGCGCAGGCGGTGGCGGCAGCGGGAGCCTCCATAGACGGGCGGCGGCGGGCTTCCCCCCGGCAATGGCGGCGGTGCAGTTTCGCCCGGGCGGAAGTGTCTGTGTATCGTCGCGCCCCCCCTCTCCGCCCCCTCCAATCCCTGCGTCCCCGTGTGACATGCGCACAACGCACTTCCGTGACACACGGAAAAGCAGGGACACTTGCTCTTTATTATATAGGATTTTGAATTATGCAGGAGTCTGGTTCGTGCTGGACACTGTTGCTCATGTATTGGTTCTATTGTATGTTTGTTCTTCTCTTTAGTTTATGACTGAAGAAGACAAAAAGTCGAAACGGGGTATTCATCCGGAACGCTGTCATATTCGTTCATATTTGTCGAATTATAAAGTTCAATTAAGTGCCCTGCATACATCGGTCTGCGTGTTGCCTTTTTGATACTAAGGGATTTGCAGAAGGGCAAGGTTTCCTTCCCTTAAGGCGGAGAAGTTAATAGACACCAGATGCAGGAAAAGCAAACCCAGCAAAGGAAGAGTTCAAAGGCAGCCTATTGGGGGAGAGAAAGCCCCTCTAAAAGGAGTGATGATGGATTGCATATAGATAGAATATCACAAAAGGCACAAGGCAAGGCTGTCCCCTATCCCCACTTCTATTCATCACAGTTTTAGAGGTGTTATTAAATAATATAAGAGAGAACAGTGCGATTAAGGGGATTAAAGTCGGGAAAAACGAGTTTAAAGTCAAAGCGTTCGCAGATGACATCGTGGTAAGTGTGGAAGATCCGAAATCAAGTATGGAAGAGGTCCTGAAGGAGATAGAGAAATTTGGCAAAGGTAGCGGGGTTCAAAATAAATAAGAAAAAAAACAAAGATGTTGGTGAAAAATATGAATAAGCAAGAAATGGAAGATCTGCAAAATGAATTTGGAATAGAAATTGGAAAACAAGTAAAATATTTAGGCATTAAATTGACAACAAAAAATATAAATTTATTTAATGATAATTATGTACCGATCTGGAAGGATATCAGAAGAGATATGGATATGTGGTCAAGATTGAAATTATCTTTCTGGGGTAGGATGGCCGCAGTAAAAATGACTTTAATGCCCAAGATCCTATTTCTTTTCCAAATGCTGCCAGTGATAAAAGGAACAACCAAACTGAAGGAATGGCAAAGAATTATATCAAAGTTTATATGGCAAGGAAAGCCACTAAGAATAAAACATAAACTTTTGGTAGATAAAAAAGAAAGAGGCGGTTTTGGTTTGCCCGATGTGAAGATTTACTATGAGGCAGCGTGTATGACTTGGATAAGGGATTGGATGGTATTAAAGGAAAAAGAACTCTTGGACTTGGAAGGTTTTAATAATAGGTATGGCTGGCATGCATACCTATGGCAAGAAAAGGCGAAGGTACATAGAGATTTCGTGGCGCATGTAATCAGAGGGCCAATATTGGAAGTTTGGCAAAGAAATAAAACCTTACTAGAAAGGAAAACTCCAAGGTGGCTATCACCAACAGAAATATTGACAATAAAAAAAAGAAACACAAAGTATGGGATATATTGAGAAAAATAAATTTACAGTGCCAGGTCTTGCTTCTTCCTGCAAAATGGGGTTCACACCCAATTTTACAGGATGCAGGAAAAGCATTCCCATGTGCCTGATGCGCAAGAATGTTTAATTTGTGAGCACATCTGCAAAATCTGGAATTCTAAAGCAGGTTATGGAAGTCATGACAGTTAAATTATGGGCTGTAAGATTACACAGGGATGGGCATCCTCTTTCATCTACCTGCTTCTATGCAGCCATCAGCAAAGGTACTTAAATAACCAACATGGATTTGGTCTTTTAAACCAATTTCCAAAGAAACCGCAACTCATCAAGGAAATATATCATGTGCCTCTTTTAGCAAGGAAACGGAAATGAACGGGATTATTCCGGGGAGTGTCTGCTTTCGCATGCTGAACAAACGTCAACAAGATTTTATTCACAGATACAGTCTTACAATTTGCAAAGATACACCTTTCTCAGCAACCATGGTCGTTCTCTACAATGTGGCAAGGAGAGATTGTGAAATTCCTGGGATTTGCATGGCAAAAGAAATAACCTCCTCCCCTCCCAGAAATGCACGAGTTTAAAATAAACTCCTGTTGCTACACAAACTTTCTATTTTATGTACTTGTATGTTCTCTCTGGTTATTTTAGGGGGGGGGCGTTTCCCTTTCTAAACTGGCCCTTTTGCCCATTTATGACTGCACCCTGAAGTGACAGAGGAATAACAATCTATCCAGTTTGCAGAGCTAGACCTTTCAGCAAGATAGCCTAGGGAACACAGGAGAGGTCACTGTTGAGCTTCAAAGGATTTTCTTGATCCAATCAGCTCAGAGAAAAAGGGTTTTTCCTTTCCCCAGCAGCGCTTGGCTTTGAGTTACGGTCAAAGGGGGGGGGGAGCCTTTATTTATATGCACCCCTTATGTGCATGTAGGTAGGGCTGCAATTCTCATAACACCCTGAAGGAAAAATTGCACAAAAATAAAATTGATATATATATATATATATATATATATATATATATATATATATATATATTTGTGCCAGAGGAAAATCGGGGCGGGTGGGCTGAGTCTGCAGGTTGACCTTTTTGTGGAATCCCCCTAGAGGCATGGGAAAGTGAGGAGGCAGAGATTACCTGGACTTGGCTGGCTGGGGGGGAGAAAGGGTTGCTGGGCAGGAAAGGGGGGAACCAAAGATCTCCGGAACTAAAGGTGCTTGCTGCTTGGAGCTGCGGGGGGCGATGAGCCAGCTGCACCAGCTGTGCTTGCACTTTCTGCTGGGGAAGAGGAGAATGGAGTCGCTGCGTGTGCTGGAGCTGTACAGTGGGATCGGAGGAATGCACCAAGCGCTGAAAGGTATCTTGGACCCCGCACTCCCTTTGGGCTAGAATGCATGGAGCTGCAGCAATATCCCTGCCTCCGGAGCATCCTTTGGAAGGCTTCGCTTCCGGGGTGAGGAGGAGAGGGGTGCTCAGCTGCATCCACAGGAATAGGAAAAACAAGACTCAAGAGTCAGGGCTTCTGGAGACAGTTTTAAGGGGTCTTCAGAGTAGTGTTGTTGTTTGGCTCCCCCCTCTTTCTGTGCAGCTTCTAGCTTCAGTTGCAAACTCCAGAGTTTGCTGTGTTGCCGGGAACACTTCGTTTTATCCCTACTGGAAGGCTTCCCCCTCTCCCCTTGCTCTTGTGCTATTAACAGGAGGCCTGAAATGCAGAAAATACGCAGGAGGGGGGCCTCACATGCCCTCCCTTCCCTGGAAGCGTGGGGAATTTCCCCTCAATTTGTTTCCTGGAGGTTGCTAAAAGAGTTTTATATTACCTTCTCATTTAAGCCTGGTCACCATACATACTGAGCAGTCTTTAGTTTGAGTTCAACACTTTGGGTGTGGAAATGCCGCTCCTTATGATTAAGTTGGAAGTTTAGATAAACAGGCACGATTGCCATGAATTATTTAAAAAATGCACGGCGGGTTTCATAAGGTATCGTAGATATATATATATCCTTTCAGACTGCTCATTTCTTTTTTCTCAGAAAGAAACTTTGCAAGCTCTTTGAGCTTTTAGAAACCTTTACTACCTTTGAGAAAACTGGCAGCTCCAGTGAAACAGGAATATTAGTTGGCCTCTCATTAGGTTATTTGGTCATTTCAGTTTTCCACTTTGCAGCTTAAGTTATTTAAGTCATTTCAGTTTACCAGTTTTAAGTTTTATCTTATTTACTTGCTGCTTTTTGTTCCTTTCGTCTTTTGAGTAAAGATATACTTCGGTTTAGCATTTAAGTTTCTAATATCCCATTTCAGGGAGTGTCACGATAGAGCCTAGGCTCTCCCTTTTTTTGGTCACCATACATGGCAAAGATTTGCAACGCAGGTGAGCGACTGGGCTGGTGGAGAAAGGATGGAGCCGAATCGATGCTCCTCTGCCTTGGCCCCATTTTGTTGTAGGTTAAGTAGATTTTGTGCACCCGAGATAAGTCTGGAAATTTTTATCTTGGGCACTTACTAGAGGCTCAGAAATCATGCAGCAGAGATTAAAAGGGGGGGGGGAAGTAATTGCAATTCTTCAGAGTCATTCTTCAAGCATAGGAAACTTTCTACTGTGGGTTGGACAGCGAGTCCATCGGGGCATGTATGGCTGGTTTCCATATGCTACAACTGCTCTCAAATCCCTAGCATATTTACAGCACTTTTGTGTCTGTATTCTGTTGGGCTTAAGAGTCTAAATGTGTCTGTCATGCTCTTGGAACACCTTTTGAAATCCAAACTACACATTAAACAATCCGAGCACTGATTTGACCATGAATGTATCGCCATGAAAAAAAACCCTCTAACAGAACAATACCAAATGTACAGAGGCCAAAATCGGACAACTGCCCGAGTGTTAGAAGGAAGACCTGCTTCCCTGATGCAAAGCCCTTTCCACCTGGCCTAGGTTACCCTGAACAAGGCTCCAGAGAGGCAGCAGCAATCAAAAATGCTTTAAAATGTTTTAAAATAGTTTTTAATCTGTGGGGTTTTAAATGTTGGGGTTTTTCTTGTTTTGTTTTAGCTATGTTGGAGTGGGATAAATGGGCTGGGGATTAGTTTAATATTAGTATAAATGAAGGGTGTTTTTTTAAAGTTTCTATTGTTTTATTGTATAGTTTGCAGTCTGTTCTTAAGGGGAGAGGGTCAGAGCTGCCTGGGAGTGCCACATAACCCCATATATCATAGAACAGGCACGCCCAACAGGTAGATTGTGATCTACTGGTAGATCACTGGATGTCTGTGGTAGATCACTGGCTTTCCTCCTCCCTAAAAAGAGCTCAACAACTTTGACCTGAAGCCCCCCAAAGGGGGTAGATCACTGCCAGTTTTTAACACTGAGAGTAGATCGCAGTCTCTTGGGAGTTGGCCACCCCTGTCCTAGAAGATGAGTTGAAACAATGGCTACACCGAGAGACACAGTTGAAAATAGCCCAGTCATGTCATACCCCTTCCTCCCAAACTAACTGAGGAAATAACCCACAACACTAAACAGGTTCACACATGCTTAAAGCCTGGAAGGAATAAGTAGGTAAACTGTCCCCAACCCCATATCCCCACTAATTCCCCCGGCACAACACCCACTCTTCCACCACGCAGCACAAAACTAATGAGAAAATATAAAAACTGGGTACTGAAACAAAAGCATTGGGTACTGAAACAAAAACCCCAGTTTGTCAGTGGCCCATAAAAGTATGCTTTCCGCAGAGTTAAATGCAACAGAAAAACTTAACTTGACTAAAGCAAGCACCCAGGAGTGAAAAAGAACTTTCCTAAACTGGAGTTTAATTTCAAAAGCAAAGTAAGAACTCCCTGCTAGTTTTTAGTCCTTCTGTTCAATTAATACTAAATACATTTTATCCAAAGATTCTCATTCCTATACTCCCAGCCACAAACACTCCCACCAACTCCAAAAGCTAGGAGCAATAAATGCTTTGCAGCAGAGCCTTAAATACACCCAGTGCCGCCCACGCTTCAGCCAATTAATGACAAAACACAAACACCTGTAATACTTAAAGAGACAGCACCGGTTTTAGACATCAGACCGGCTTACCGTAGGCATACTTTTCAAAACCCAACAAAAACCTCCAGATAAAAACCTGGCAAGCCAAAGGCTTATACCGCCTAGCAGGCTTCTACAAAAATAAACCCTTATCAAAAGACGACAAACTAGGGGACACCCAGATGCCCTGGGCTAACACACCAATAATTACACAACCTCTTGAACGATCCAGGGGCATAAATAACCCCTGGATAAGAGACGCCTGGGAAGCTGGAGGGACTTTGCCCTGCTGTGAGTCTTGAAGACCCCTCCCTGCAAGGCCTTTCCCCGCCTAGTCTAGGGGACGGACACCGGACTCATCCTGCTCTGCTTCAGACTCCTGGAAGGAACATTACCCTGCTGTGAGGGCTGAAGAGCCAGGACTCACTGGAACGAGCTCTGGGGTTGGGGCAAATGTCGAAAATGCTTTTAAATGTTTTTAAACAGTGGGGCTACTTTGAAGGTGACCCGGAAACTGCAACAGAAGGTGGCAGCTAGACTGGTGACTGGGAGTGGCCGCCAGAGACCATATAACCCCAGTCCTGAAAGACCTACATTGGCTCCCAGTACATGAAAGCCCTAAATTGCCTCAGCCCAGTATACCTGAAGGAGCGTCTCCACCCCCATCATTCTGCCCGGACCCTGAGGTCCAGCTCCGAGGGCCTTCTGGCGGTTCCCTCCCTGCGAGGTTACAGGGAACCAGGCAGAGGGCCTTCTCGGTAGTGGCGCCTGCCCTGTGGAACGCCCTCCCGTCAGATGTCAAGGAAATAAACAACTACCTGACTTTTAGAAGACATCTGAAGGCAGCCATGTTTAGGGAAGTTTTTAACGTTTGATGTTTTATCATGTTTTTAGTGTTCTGTTGGAAGCCGCCCAGAGTGGCTGGGGAAGAAATAATAATAATATATTATTATTATTATTATTATTATTATTATTATTATTATTATTTTATTAATCTGTGGCATTTAAAATTTTGCTTTTTGTTTTGTCTTTGTTCTGTTGGAGCTAGGGATTAGTTTAATTTTAGTATAATTGTAAATTATTATTAGTTTCTACTGTTTCATTGGTTTGTTGTACGGTTTGTGTTCTGTTCTTAAGGGGAGAGGGTCAGGGCTGCCTGGGAGTGGGCCCCAGCCAACAGAATGGCTGGGGCAAGTTCCACGGGGCCGGATGCACTGGGATGCCTGATCTCAGTGATCACGGTCAGGAGGAGGAGTTACGCTAGGACCAGACCACGCCATTACTGAGGAGGCAGGTTTGGTCATTGTTTGAAGACCATCCCTGCCTCCGGGTCTGGTCTTGACCGGAAGGATACCGGAATCAACAAGGGAGACCCACATGACCTGAAGGTGCTCCTGTGCAATGCCAGGGCAATGATTCACAAGACGGCTGTCATCCATGAGTTGATTGTGGATGGAGGACTTGACCTGGCATGTGTGAAACACATGGAAAGACTCTGCCACCTTCTGGCAAGTGTTTTCGAGTGTGTGGCCAAAAAACGACAGCAAGTATGGAGCATTTTATCTCACCAAAATCCTGGGTGGCGTAACACAAAAATTTCCCAATGTGGCCCCGAGTCTCCTCCTGATAAATCTGACATCTCATCTCTAAATTAAAACCAGGCAGAGCTCGCGGGTGTGACAACGTACTCCCCAAATTGCCGAAAGCAAACATTAGATTGGTGGGTTCCTATATTTGCATGTTTATTCACATGTACTGACCATATATGACTTCAGGACTGGGGTATAATCCCCATTCACAAAAAAGGTGAAATACCAGACCTAGCAAACTATAGACCAATCAGTCTCCTGAGTGTAACCAGCAAACCCAATGCCTCCCACCTGCAGGAGAAACTATTAGACTGGACAGAGCAAGAAAACATTCTCAAAGATGAGCAAGCCAGGTTCAGAGTGGGACGATCCACGGTTGTTCGAGGACCAATGCTTCAATTTATTGCTGAAAAGTATGCGTCAGCAACTAAAGAAGGCCTGTGTGCTGCATTTACTGACTTTAAATCAGCCTTCGATTCAATTCCCAGAAGCAAGTTATAGGGAGAGTTTGATAAGACTCTGCTCACACTCTATGAAAACACACATTTGAAAGTCAGATGCAGTCATGCTGGCCGCTTAACAGGATTAATACCCACCTGTAATGGAGTGGGTAAGACAGGCGTGTGTCCTGACCACCACTTTGTTCAATTTTTATATCAATTCCCTTTTCAGTTCTTTTTCTTTATTTCTTTCTCCACCCCTTTTTGCACTTCTATTGTCTAGATTTCATAGAATCATGGAGTTGGAAGAGACCCCAAGGGCCATCCAGTCCAACCCCCTGCCAAGCAGGAAACACCATTAAAGCATTCCTGACAGGTGGCTGTCAAGCCTCTGCTTAAAGACCTCCAAAGAAGGAGACTCCACCACACTCCTTGGCAGCAAATTCCACTGTCGAACAGCTCTTACTGTCAGGAAGTTCTTCCTAATGTTTAGGTGGAATCTTCTTTCTTGTAGTTTGAATCCATTGCTCTGTGTCCGCTTCTCTGGAGCAGCAGAAAACAACCTTTCTCCCTCCTCTATATGACATCCTTTTATATATTTGAATACGGCTATCATATCACCCCTGAACCTTCTCTTCTCCAGGCTAAACATACCCAGCTCCCTAAAAGTCTTGGTTTAAAAGTCTTGGTTTGGTTTTAAAAAGGGGGAGAAGATATTATGTTGTATATTTTTCTCTATAAAACTTAATAATTTTTTTAAATGAAATTTGAACCCGTGAAGGTTTAGAAAAGAAGTGGATTGTTTTTCTAGCAAGCTAATTTTAATTCTCACCCATCCAAAGCAATTGCAACCATCTGCTCAAGTTTCCCATTTTCTCTACAGAAGTGCATTTGCACTAGAACAACGAGGCTCCTTAGCTACCGGGCAGGGATGAGCGACTCTGAGCCCGGCCCGGCCACGGGCGAGGAGGACGGCGGCGAACCCGAGGAGGAAGAGGAAGAGGAAGCCATCGCTGGAGATGGAGAACCGGCACAGGGCAGCCGGAAGGCCCGGGGCGGCCAGAAGGCCCGGGGTAGGCCGCGGCTCACAGAGTCCGACCGAGCCCAGCGCCGCCTCGAGTCCCGGAAGAAATATGACATGCGGCGGGTCTACCTGGGCGAGTCCCACGGCCCCTGGTCGAACCTGAGGCAGCGCAGCGGCTGGAGCGACGCCAAGCTGGCCGCTTACTTGCTGGGACTGGAACGGGAGCAGCGGGCCGAGCGGCGGGGGAAGCTTTGGGAGCAGGTGCCTTACGAGCCGCAAAGGAAGAAGAGGCGGCGGCGGAACGTGAACTGCTTGAAGAACATCGTCATCTGGTACGAAGACCACAAAAACCGCTGCCCCTACGAGCCCCATCTCTCCGAGCTGGACCCCACCTTTGAGATGTACACAACGGCCGTGTGGCAGTGCGAAGCCGGGCACCGCTATTTCCAGGACCTGCACTCGCCTCTGAAGCCGCTCAGCGACTCCGAGAATGAGGGCGACAACGCCGGAAGCGCCGGGAATTCCAATGAGAGCTCCAGCTCGGAGGCGGAAGAGCAGCCGGAGAACCAGGGGCGGCAGCTGTCGGAAAACAACGAGGGCGAGAGCGCCAGCGGGCTCATCACTCGGGACGGCATCCACATTCCCTTTGAGCACCATATTGAGAACCTGGCGGCCGAGCAGGGGAGTGGCGCGTGCCACAATCCACCCCTCGGTGGCCCCCAGACCATGGAAACAGTGGTTTGCGTGCCTGTGCCGGTGCAGATGAGTTCGGGCCACGGGACTCTCTTTGACAATGTGACACCAGAGGCTCTTAGTGAGGTGGTGGCTAGCTGCCCTGTCCAGGGTGTGGCGCAGGGCTCCCAGGTGATCATCATTGCCGGGCCGGGTTATGATGCCCTGACGGCCGAGGGCATCCAGCTGAACGTCACCAGCACGGGGGGAGAGGAGCTGCCCTGTGCCATGATTGAGGGCGTGGCGGCTTATGCTCAGACGGAGCCCGAGAATGGACAGCTCGGTAGCATGGAGGCCATAGAGAGTGTGGAATACATCGAAACCAAAAGAGAAAACGAGCTTTTTGAGCTCAAAAAGGAGGAGCCCCAGCCCCCAACAGAGATAAGGACTCCCTGTGACCCAGCCCAGGAGAGTGGGGGGCTGGAAGCAGAGGAGGAGACGGAGGGAAACACCATGTCCTCCATCATCTACGAGATTCCAAAGGAGCCTGAAAAGAGGCGGCGGAGCAAAAGGGGCCGTGTGATGGACGCTGACGGCATGTTGGAGATGTTCCATTGCCCCTACGAAGGCTGCACCCAGGTCTACGTAGCACTTAGCAGTTTCCAGAACCACGTGAACCTCGTCCACCGGAAGGGGAAGACGAAGGTGTGTCCCCACCCAGGTTGCGGCAAGAAGTTCTACCTGTCCAACCACCTCCGGAGGCACATGATCATCCACTCCGGGGTCCGCGAATTCACCTGCGAGACCTGCGGGAAGTCCTTCAAGCGCAAGAACCACCTGGAAGTCCACCGCCGGACGCACACAGGCGAGACGCCTCTCCAGTGCGAGATCTGCGGCTACCAGTGCCGCCAGCGAGCCTCTCTCAACTGGCACATGAAGAAACACACCTCAGAGGCCCAGTACAACTTCACTTGCGAGCACTGCGGAAAGCGCTTCGAGAAACTGGACAGTGTCAAGTTCCACAAGCTAAAGAGCCACCCGGATCACAAAGCTGCCTGATCCGGACTGTGAACCCTCTTTATTTATTAACTGCCCCATTACAGGTTCCTAACCAACAGAGGGCACTACTTCGCACATTCACAGCTGGAGATGTGATGTGTGCGGCCTGCAGCAGAGGGCTGCGCTCCCCTTCATCGGTGTGGTGTGCATCAGCTTTTTAAAAGCAGATGGTGACAAACTTCCAAGTTGTAGTTCTGTTGTGCAGGTGGTTCTCAGGTATCGGGGTGGAGCGGTGGGGAATTGTTCAAAATAATAATAATAATAATAATTTATTATTTATACCCCGCCCATCTGGCTGGGTTTCCCCAGCCACTCTGGGCGGCTTTCAACAGAACATTAAAATACAACAATCTATTAAACATTAAAAGCCTCCCTAAACAGGGCTGCCTTCAGATGTCTTCTAAAGGTCTGGTAGTTGTTGTTCTCTTTGACATCTGAAGGGAGGGCGTTCCACAGGGCGGGCGCCACTACCGAGAAGGCCCTCTGCCTGGTTCCCTGTAACTTAGCCTCTCGTAGTAAGGGAACCGCCAGAAGGCCCTCGGCACTGGACCTCGTGTCCGGGCTGAACGATGGGGGTTGAGACGCTCCTTCAGGTATACTGGACCGAAGCCATTTAGGGCTTTAAAGGTCAGCACCAACACTTTGAATTGTGCTCGGAAACGTACTGGGAGCCAGTGTAGGTCTTTCAAGACCGGTGTTATGTGGTCTCAGCGGCCGTTCCCAGTCACCAGTCTAGCTGCCGCATTCTGGATTAATTGTAGTTTCCGGGTCACCTTCAAAGGTAGCCCCACGTAGAGCGCATTGCAGTAGTCCAAGCGGGAGATAAGAAGCATCAGATCTGGAAATTGTGGTGCTATAGCTTTCCAAGGGAGGGGGGATGATGCTGTATTGCCGTATTTTTCGCTCCATAAGATGCACTTTTTTCCTCCTAAAAAGTAAGGGGAAATGTCTGTGCGTCTCATGGAGCGAATGCGTGGTCCCTGGAGCCAAATTGCCTAGGGGCCAAAAGCAGATTGTGCTCTTTTTTTTACAAAGAGAGAAGAGGGTGTTGAAAGGAAGCCGCTGAACAGCTGTTTAGCAAGCGATCGGGGAGAGAGATAAGGCTCCCTTTCCAGCCCCGCCCCCTTGCCCAGGCCTCTGTTGTTGAATGCAGAGGGAGGCTGTTTGTTTCCCCAGCGACATGGGACTGGCTGATTAGATTATCTGTCTGGAAACTGTAGAAATGGCTCCCTTTCCTGTAGGACTAGAAGCTGCAAACTGAGTTGAACCCCATAAAAACGGGGCTTTTCCTCTTTGAAAAAGAAGTTGCACCACTTTGAGCTGATCCTCGAAAAAGCAGGGCTTTTCCCTTTGCAAAAGAAGCTGCACCACTTTGAGCTGATCCTCAAAAAAGCAGGGCTTTTCCCTTTGCCAAAGGAGCTGCACCACTTTGAGCTGATCCTCAAAAAAGCAGGGCTTTCCCCCTTTCCTCCTCTAAAACTAGGTGCGTCTTATGTTCAGGTGCGTCTTATGGAGCGAAAAATACGGTAATAGTCAAGAAGAATCTTAGCCAATTAAACTACCAGTACAGTGGTACCTCTGGTTACGTACTTAATTCATTCCAGAGGTCCGTTCTTACTTAACCTGAAGCATCACTTTAGCTAGTGGGGCCTCCCGCTGCCGCTGCACCGCCACTGCCCGATTTCTGTTCTCATCCTGAAGCGAAGTTCTTAACCCGAGGTAATATTTCTGGGTTAGCAGCGTCTGTAACCTGAAACGTCTGTAACCCGAGGTACCACTGTACTTTGTTTGCTGCTAAACGGCACTTTTGCTTGTCTGGCAATTTGATGCTTGGGTCTGAGGTGTGGCGGGTCCAATCGCCTAACACTACTTACAGAGAGGCTGACTTCAGTGGGAAAACTATATTGGATTCACATGACTGGGTTTGTATCTATTGACTACAATACAAGATGACTCTTTGGCTGGGGGAAAAAGTGCAAATACAGCCTTGGAGTGACCTCTGTACAAAAGTAGGAGATGTTACAAAGCTAGAAGAATGGGATAACTCGAGTGATAATGAACAGTACGAGGCAAAAATAATAATAATTGGGACCCTCGATGGGGGGACGGGAAGTTACCACTGAAATTATGACGTAATGAAATTAATGTCTCTTTTGAAAGCTCTATATCTTTTTGATTTTGCGTCTATGATTTGTACTTACCACAAAAACTCAATAAAGCATTAAAAAAAGACTACAATACAAGATGACTCTTTGGCTGAAAAAAGAAGAACTGCAAATACTAACTCAGGGGTAGGCAACCTAAGGCCCGTGGGCCGGATGCGGTCCAATCACCGTCTCAATCCGGCCCGGGAATCAGCGTGTTTTTACATGAGTAGAATGTGTGCTTTTCTTTAAAATGCATCTCTGGGTTATTTGTGGGGCATAGGAATTCGTTCATTCCCCCCCCCTCAAAATATAGTCTGGCCCAGCACATGGTCTGAGGGACGGTGGACCGGCCCACGGCTGAAAAAGGTTGCTGACCCCTGTACTAACTGGTTGCTTTTAACAATTTAAACACATTGGTTTGCAACTACATGGCTATCTGGAGCAGAACCCTGAATCATCTGAACTAGAGGCGTCCCAAAATACAGGGACATGGGACACACCTGGGTTGAAGGGAGACTTTATTGATCTTTTTGAGCCGACTGATTAAACTGAAATAACCTTCCACAGAAACATGTTTGGATCCAAGAGAGTAGGGCTGGTGCTAAGAATTAAGAGAATTAAGCAGTTACTGTTTGTGGTGTCCTGGGGCTCCTGTGCTTTTATAACTTTTTGGAATATAGCGTGGAAATGTCGGTTAAACCACAGAGCCTAGGGCTTGCCGATCAGAAGGTGGCCGGTTCGAATCCCCGCGACGGGGTGAGCTCCCGTTGCTCGGTCCCTGCTCCTGCCCACATAGCAGTTCGAAAGCACGCCAGTGCAAGTAGATAAATAGGTACCGCTCCGGCGGGAAGGTAAACGGCATTTCCGTGCGCTGCTCTGGTTCGCCAGAAGCGGCTTTGTCATGCTGGCCACATGACCCGGAAGCTGTACGCCGGCTCTCGGCCAATAAAGCGAGATGAGCGCCGCAACCCCAGAGTCGGACACGACTGGACCTAATGGTCAGGGGTCCCTTTACCTTTACCTTAAAACTTACTTGAACTTTAAAAAGCCACGGCTTTACTATTTCCCAGAACAGTTGACTAGCAGTTTTAAGTAACAGGAATAAGCACAACGGAGTTTATGGAGGACATGATTGTTAACTAAATGATTAAAAAACAACAACACCAGTGGTGTTCTTCTTAAACCGACTCTCCCGATTGTTCCCTGCTTGAATTCCAGCAAGCGGAATCCCTGCCCAAATTGTGGCCGCCATTGACGTGAACACCGTGGCCAATGAAGTTTACATTCACAACTTCCCCGCCACCCCACTGTGGCCTAAGACAATCGAGGTGAGTAGTCGGGGGGGACGCCAAAATCTCTTGCCAATTTGGAGTTCCGATCTCACGTCCAGGTTGAATGGACAGGTCAGGATTAGTAAGAAAGCGAACTGGGCTCTCCACCCAAGCCAGAGTGACCCGTGTTGCTGGTAACTTTGAGGCTGGATTACTGTAACGCACTCCTATGTATAATAAATTTTTATTATTCCAGACTTTTAGAAGACACCTGAAGGCAGCCCTGTTTAGGGAATCTTTTAATGCTTAATAGACTATTGTATTTTAATATTCTGTTGGAAGCCGCCCAGAGTGGCTGGGGAAACCCAGCCTAGATGGGCGGGGTATAAATAATAAATTATTATTAAATTATTATTATGTGGGGCTGCCCTTGAACCCAGTTCAGACATTGCAGCTGGTGTGTTATGTTGCAGATAGGTTGCCCTCAGGGCTGGATTTAGGTTTGATGAGGCCCTAAGCCAGGCATATTCAACTCCCAAGAGGCTGATCTACTCCCAGTATAAAAAAAACTGGCAGTGATCTACCCATTATCATTGGAGCGAAGAGGAGCGTGTGTGGGGTGGTTGGATTACCCAGAGTTTTTGAGCTTTTTGGGGGGAGGATGACACAGTTATTTTGCTTTCCCCCTGTAACTTTTTGTACATGATAAGGATCCCACGATCTACCACGATCAGCCAGGGATCTACTGGTACCGTAGATCACAATCTACTGGTTGGATGTCCCTGCCCTAAGCTACTGAAGGTAATGGGGCCCTTCCGATGTCCAGCTGTCCTTTGTCAACAACAAATTGTCACTGTTTTTTGTGTTGAATATATGCTATATGCTAATTTATGGACCCAATAGGTTATCTAAAGCCATTTGCACATGCAGAATGTAGACACCCTATATATAGAAAGGAGCAAACCAGGGATATTTTAGGGAGCAGGCGGGGCCCATGACTTACATCATAGGAGCCTACAAAACACAAAACACTGTTGCTGAATGTAGGTTTTATTTTATGTTTTTTATCTTATATTTTGGAAATGTACATCCAATTTTTTTGCCCCTTTAATTCCCCCCCCCAAGAGAGTGGGGCCCTAAGCTATAGCTTGTATAGCTTGTATATAAATCCAGCACTGGACAGCCTGCTGCGAACATAGATAACTCGCCCTTAAAGAACTGTGTTGACTGCTGGTTCAATCCCCGTATGGGAAAGCTGCATATTCCTGCATTTCAGGGGGTTGGACTGGATGATCTCCAGGTTCCCTTCCAAGTCTACAACTCTATTGTTTGAGCACTGACAACTCTCTTAAAAATGCAGTGTTTGCTTCTTCTAGCCATTTAAAATTTGACAATGTTTTGAAAGGTTTTTAATCTTTCTTTTTTGGTAAGCTTCCACTGTTAATCTCGTTGGAATAATTTTGGAGCTATTCCTGCTGTTCTCTTAAAGCGATTAGCTAATAAAATTCTGGGCTATGCACAGTCCTACTGGCCCTTTGACGTGACTTAACCGCAACTGCAAATCTGCAAAGAACATTGTCTGTGTATTAGACAATGGCTATCCTTATGACGCGGGTGGCGCTGTGGGTTAAACCACAGAGCCTAGGGCTTGCTGATCAGAAGGTCGGGGGTTCGAATCCCCGCGATGGGGTGAGCTCCCGTTGCTCGGTCCCTGCTCCTGCCAACCTAGCAGTTTGAAAGCACGTCAAGTGCAAGTAGATAAATAGGTACCACTCCGGCGGGAAGGTAAACGGCGTTTCCGTGCGCTGCTCTGGTTCACCAGAAGCGGCTTAGTCATGCTGGCCACATGACCCGGAAGCTGTACGCCGGCTCTCGGCCAATAAAGCGAGATGAGCGCTGCAACCCCAGAGTCTGTCACGACTGGACCTAATGGTCAGGGGTCCCTTTACCTTTACACACAAATTACAAAGGACGCAGGTGGCGCTGTGGTCTAAACCACAGAGCCTAGGGCTTGCTGATCAGAAGGTCGGGGGTTCAAATCCCTGTGACGGGGTGAGCTCCCATTGCTCGGTCCCTGCTCCTGCCAACCTAGCAGTTTGAAAGCACGTCAAGTGCAAGTAGATAAATAGGTACCACTCCAGCGGGAAGGTAAATGGCATTTCTGTGCGCTGCTCTGGTTCGCCAGAAGCGGCTTAGTCATGCTGGCCACATGACCCGGAAGCTGTACGCCGGCTCCCTCGGCCAATAAAGCGAGATGAGAGCCACAACCCCAGAGTCATCCGCGACTGGACTTAACTGTCAGGGGTACCTTTCACCGCAACTGCAAATCTGCAAAGAACATTGTCTGTGTATTAGACAATGGCTATCCTTATGACGCAGGCTTGCTGATCAGAAGGTCGGCGGTTCGAATCCCCGCGATGGGGTGAGCTCCCGTTGCTCAGTCCCTGCTCCTGCCCACCTAGCAGTTCGAAAGCACGTCAAAGTGCAAGTAGATAAATAGGAACCGCTCTGGCGGGAAGGTAAATGGCGTTTCTGTGCGCTGATCTGGTTCGCCAGAAGTGGCTTTGTCATGCTGGCCACATGACCCAGAAGCTGTACGCCGGCTCCTGGCCAGTAAAGCGAGATGAGCACCGCAACCCCAGAGTCGTCCGCGACTGGACCTAATGGTCAGGGGTCCCTTTACCTTTAACCACAGCTGCTAATCTGCAAAGAACATCGTCTGTGTATTAGAGAATGGCTATCCTTATGACAAACACCTGGATTTAGCAGCGATACCTTTATAAGCTAAAGCGGCAACATGCAAAATGTGATGCGTCCTATTTTAACACAGAAGGAAAGCTTCCTATTCATACTGTAAAATGCCTAATTGATTCATTTATTTAGGGAATATCACTGAAGGACTTCGACAGATTGTCTTTCGATATGATCTTGATGAGCCCTCCTTGTCAACCCTTTACAAGGTGCGTGTTTCAAATTCCCCGTTTCTGTTTAAAAAGAGAGGAAAACATGCACTGCTATAGATCTTACAATATTAAATCTCTTCAGAAGGGATATCGGAACTTGACTTTTTTTTTAATTTAAGCTTTTTAAAAAAAATGAAGTACAATTGTACAAAAATTAATAACATTTAATAAAGTAAAAAACAAAAAAAACCTGTTAGATGAGAGGGAATCAAAGCAGAAGTGTGAACAGGTGAGTTACTGGCTGTCAGATTTGTGTTTGTCACCTGTTAGAATCATAGAATCATAGAGTTGGAAGAGACCCCAAGGGCCATCCAGTCCAACCCCCTGCCAAGCATACTATGCATTGTAGTATGAACTAAGTTGTGCTTTGTATTTCTTTTTTTCCATTGAATATTATAAAAATGTTAGGTTACTAAGCAAAATTAATAAAAGTTTTAAAAAAAATATTGTGTGAAATGGAAGATGGAATAAATTCTCCAGTCAGAACTCAAAGCTGTATGCAAGAAAGTTAAGTCACGTCCGCCAATAGCTTTGATTCTGTTCTCTTCCTCGCCTGCAGAATTGGCCGACAGGGTGATGTTTCGGACCCCAGGACCCGGAGCTTTCTCTATATTCTTGATATTCTTCCAAGGTAATCAACTCAAAGTGGCTTTCCTTAAAGCCGTTTCCCTTCTCTAGATTATCTGGGGTAACCAAGCAACAGTCTCCCAAGACAAGCCAAACCGTCAGATATTGGGTAGTTAATTTGCCATAACCACACAGCATTCTTTGCACAAGTTAATTAGAATTAAGTCCCCCAAATTCCACTGGGAGTTAGTTCCAAGTAATCGCACATGGAAATGGAACTTTAAAGCTACTTTAAAGAATATTCTGTGCTTTGCAAAAAAAAATTGGGGAGGCATTCTTAAAAATGTAACATTACTCAACAATTCTGCCAGTGTTTGCTGCTTTATAGATGAGGTGACAAATGTATCTAGCAAAGGAGCGGTTCTTGTTTTCGATGGCATTTCCTGCCATCAACGCTTTAATCGAGATTTTTGAATGCCGCTTATTTAAATTGTATCTTTTTTCCGCTTACACACAGAAATATTGCTCTGTAAGCAAACACATTTTGTGCAACCCTCCGCACCCTGAGAAGAGTCTAGTTTGGGTGGGTGATGTTACCTGGAAGTCTGCAAACACACTTCTGATCTTCCTTGGCCAAAAATCTCTGAGTGAAGCTGCAAGCTCTCAAAATACACAGGATCAATATTCAGATTCCACCAGCTCTTGTGTTACTGAAATAATGATCACATGCTTGTCACGGCTAAAAATTGGCTGCTGTTTCTTTCATGCCAAAATAAGAAAGTCAGCATGAGTCAGCAGCCTACAATGACTCATGTTATTGCCCACCTAATTGTACCTGTGTATATAAAGTGGTTAAATGTTGGTATGTGTTGGTGGGAGCTGGTAGTGTTGGTGTGTGTAATAGCTGTTAGTCGTGTTTGCAGACAAAGACTCTTTTAAGAATAAAAGCAGTACGTGGGGCTACCTTTGAAGGTGACCCGGAAACTGCAATTAATCCAGAATGCGGCAGCTAGACTGGTGACTGGGAGCGGCCGCCGAGACCACATAACACCAGTCCTGAGAGATCTACATTGGCTCCCAGTATGTTTCCGAGCACAATTCAAAGTGTTGGTGCTGACCTTTAAAGCCCTAAACGGCCTCGGTCCTGTATACCTGAAGGAGCGTCTCCACCCCCACCGTTCAGCCCGGACACTGAGATCCAGTGCCGAGGGCCTTCTGGCGGTTCCCTCACTGCGAGAAGCAAAGCTACAGGGAACCAGGCAGAGGGCCTTCTCGGTGGTGGCGCCCGCCCTGTGGAACGCCCTCCCAACAGAGGTCAAAGGGACCAACAACTATATGACCTTTAGAAAATACCTGAAGGCAGCCCTCTTTAGGGGAGCTTTTAATCTGTGATGTGTTGATGTATTTTAATGTTTACTGGAAGCCGCCCAGAGTGGCTGGGGAGACCCGGCCAGATGGGCGGGGTACAAATAATAAATTATTATTATTATTATTACTCTGCAAAGATGCTCTGCTCAAAGACTCCTTTGTGCCAGTAAGGGTTCGAGGAACAGGCAAAGGAGTAAAAAAGGAGATCAGAACCTTTATTAAAACAACACTGAAAGGTTATGGGCCCAGTGTTCCTGAGCATGACCAGTGTGTGGGACGACTGACGGCAATGTGAAGAATAACAATGTGTTTTGATGCAGATTTCATTATTTCCGAGCCCACTAGGAACGATTGACTATCCTCATACACCTGGATGGGCAAATCCACTTTACAATCCAGATCTTTCAGTATCTGAATAAACCACCCTCTGCTACCAAAGCAGAGGCCTGGGGCCCCTGATCCTAGAAATGCTGCATTTTATTTATTTTTGTCATCTTTTGAGAGAAATGCACTGCCACACTGTTCAGATGTCAAATGCAGAAGGCACCTTAGCTTCATGGAAATTTTGATACAAACCTTCTCGCTTTATTAAATATCCTTTTTTAAACAAATTGTTTTGCAGACTTGCCAAGCTACCCAAATATTTACTTTTAGAAAACGTCAAAGGTTTTGAAACATCTTCTGCCAGGTATGGTGAAATATACTCAGTTGCAAAGTGATTTCATGCTCTTTATTGCGGCTTGTAAACAGTGAATCAAATTCCCCCCCCCCCAAACCTCAGGCTTTATACATATTATTTACACAATGGGTCCCGTCATTGGCTGATTCTGCTTCCCTCCTGAAGCCTGATTGGGCTGCTACTGCGGGCCAATCAGGTTGCTGCATTCTAGGATCCTACCTGCCTATTGTTCGGGCATCCAAGTTCAGTACATAACATATGGTGGAATTACTTATTTTCTTGTTTGCTGGAGGGGAGGGAGAGAATCACAGAAATGATGCAAAAGGTCTCTTCAGGCTGGAAAATGCTGGTTTTTTTTTGGGGGGGGAGAGATTTGACATAGAAAATAATATATCTGCATTGGAAGGCTTTTGGTGGTCATCCAAGTCCGGGTGACTCAGCGGAACAGTTTGCTAGAAGAAAATATACAAAGCACAACCTGAGGCATTTAACTTGTCATAGTCCAATTCAAAGTTTTTTAATATGTATATATATATATTGTATTGCCAGAGATGAACTCATACGAACACTAGAGAAGTGTGGATTTACCTATCAAGAATTTCTCTTGTCTCCCACTTGCGTAAGTAATGTCATAACCAAAAACTAATCAAACTCTGAAAAGTTCCCTTGTAGATCTACTCATTTGTGTGTGTGAAAAAGATGATAGTCTTTTACGTAGTGCCTACCTGGATCAAGGCTACTCCAACTAGGGTTTGATGATGATGATGATGATGATGGTATTATATGTACCCCGCCTATCTGACTGGGTAAACCCAGCCACTCTGGGTGGCTTCCAACATAGGAAAAAACGTAATAGAACATTACACATTGAAAAGCTTCCCTTTACAGGCTGCCTTCCCTCTGCCTGGTTCCCTGTAGCTTCACTTCTCGCCGTGAGGGAACCGCCAGAAGGCCCCCCCTCAGTGTTTAGAACAGAATTATTGTTTCGTTATAATAAAACCTGGCATTTTGATAACTTGGCTGTTCTGCAATGCTGTGGGCCTCGGTTACTTATTGCAGCCTTTTGCCTGACCCAGAAGCTGTGCCAGTAAAGCGAGATGAGCGCAGCAACCCCAGAGTCGGTCACGACTGGACCTAATAGTCAGAGGGGCATAGCTGTCAACCCTCCCCCCCTTTTTTTTTGCGGGAAACTCCCTTATTCCAATGCCATTTCCCGCTGCTATCCCGGATTGTTGATACCCTTAAATTTCCCAGATTTCAAAGGAAGCAGCTCCTCTCCCTCCCTGCCGGCCAGGGAGGCTCCTCAGCTGCCAATAAGGAGTCTGAGACCGACTGGGGGCGGAGCTTGCATGCCTTGTGCAGCCAGACCCTCACGCCCAACCAGACAGACAGCCTGCCTGCCGTCTACGCGCTCTCTCTTTCGCTCGCCCGTTCGCGCGCAGCCTCTGGAGCGCAGGGTGGCGAGGCTACTTGGTGCCATTGCACCGCCCTCGCGGCATCCCTTAGTATTTTCAAATCCGAAAGTTGGAAAAAATCCCTTATTTTCAAATCCGAAAGTTGACAGCTATGGTCGGGGTCCCTTTACCTTTAATAGAACATTACACATTGAAAAGCTTCCCTTTACAGGCTGCCTTCCCTCTGCCTGGTTCCCTGTAGCTTCACTTCTCGCCGTGAGGGAACCGCCAGAAGGCCCCCCCTCAGTGTTTAGAACAGAATTATTGTTTCGTTATAATAAAACCTGGCATTTTGATAACTTGGCTGTTCTGCAATGCTGTGGGCCTCGGTTACTTATTGCAGCCTTTTCCCTTGCAGCTTAGCATCCCAAATTCAAGACTAAGGTACTTTCTGATTGCAAGGCTTCAGTCGGAGCCCTTTCCTTTTCAAGACCCTGGTAAGGTGAGACTGTTTTCTGTGTTCTTCGCGATACCACCGCTTAGCTCAGCGCAGTAGCCAAAGATAGGGAGGCAAAACCTGCTGCGATCTCCTCTCCGGGAGCCAGTGTGGGAATATTGTATAATATTGTATAAGGGTCAGATTGAGTCCAACCCAAAGGCCAGGCGGAACAGCTCCGTCTTGCAGGCCCTGCGGAAAGATGTCAAATCCCGCAGGGCCCTGGTCTCTTGGGACAGAGCGTTCCACCAAGTCGGGGCCAGTACTGAAAAGGCCCTGGGCCCTAGTTGAGACCAATCTAGCCACCTTGTGGCTCGGGACCTCCAAAGTGTTATTTGTGGACCGTGAGGTCTTCCGCGGGGCATACCAGGAGAGGTGGTCCTGTAGGTACGAGGGTCCTGGGCCGCATAGGGCTTTAAAGGTCAAAACCAGCACCTTAAACCTGACCCACCAGGAGTCAGTGCAGCTGGTAAAGCACTGGATGGATGTGGTCCCGCAGCAAGGACCCCGTAAGGAGCCTCGGCACGGCATTCTGCACCCACAAGAGCTTGAGCTAGCAAAAATGTCATGAAACCACCTTTCCTTTTCCCATCTCCTACAAATTGTACAGGCAAAAAAAAAAAAAAAAAAAACCACATAATTTGGAGTAGCTCAGCAACGACAGTCAGGCAACTAGTGGGTTTCTGAGAGCCAGTGTGGTGTAGTGGTTAAGAGTGGTAGACTCTAATCTGGGAGACCGGGTTTGAGTCTCTGCTCCTCCACATGCAGCTGCTGGGTGACCTTGGGCTAGTCACACTTCTTTGAAGTCTCTCAGCCCTACAGAAATATACTCTGAGTCGAGTGTGGATTTCATGTTCTTTATTCAGCTCATAGTAGCGAGGAATGAATGTTTTCCCAGAACATCTGCTTTATATACATTATTTACACAATGGGCCCCACGTGATTGGCTAATTCCAGGATACTCCTGTAGGCCAATCCGGTTGCGGATTCACTTCCACCTGGAGCTGGATTGGGTGGCTCCTGTGGACCAATCAGACTGCTGCATTCCGGATCCTATTGTTCTAAGACCAATCAGACTGCTGCATTCCAGATCCTATTGTTCTAAGACCAATCAGACTGCTGCATTCCGGATCCTATTGTTCTAAGACCAATCAGACTGCTGCATTTTGGATCCTATTCAATTCAGTACATAACACCTACTCACCTCACAGAGTGTTTGTTGTGGGGGGGGGGGGAGAGAAAGGAGATTGTTAGCCGCTTTGAGACTCCTTTGGATAGTGATAAAGCGGGATATCAAATCCAAACTCTTCTTCTTCTCTTCTTCTTAAACCCAGAATAGGTAAAACTTCCTTAATTTGCTTGCATGTTTTTGTTTAATGTGAAGATACTGACAGATTTCCCAAGCCAGGAGCCAGCGGATTCCAAGACATCCAGAGTTCCTGCAGCCTTGGCAGAGCACAGCTCATCAAAGGCTATGAAAGATCCAGGCTCAGGGTATGACCATGATGGCGGACAACGCCCACAGGACTTTGTTTTCAAGCTTGAAACAGCGGAACAGCTGGAAAGGAAACAGCAAGCGGACAGTGACCTCTCTGTGCATATGCTAAAGGCATACCTCCAAGATGACGACGGAGAAGGAATGAGCCAGTACTTCCTGCCAGCGAAGTCCTTACTGCGTTACGCTTTCCTTCTAGACATCGTCACCCCCTCTTGCAGAAGATCTACGTGCTTCACAAAAGGGTAAGTGTATCTTCAAAGTACGAGTCGGTGCAGTTTCCCAAACTTGGCCCTCCAGCTGTTTTTGTTTTCCAATTTTTTAAAATTGATTTTAACAATTTTAAGCACTTTACAATACCGTTAAATTTTCATCATCTCCCCCCCCCCCCTCACTGAGGGAAGCAAATTTCCATTCCCCTCTCTCACTGGGAAAGAAAATACATTTCACATTTAACGTAATTTAACATATTAAATATCATTGCTTAGGCCTGGGCCCATTTCTGTGGGCCAGATATTCTCCCTTTCCTCAAGTTCATATTTCGGTTGACTTCCTCAAGTCCCCCTCTGTTGAATTCATTATCTATCCTCTTTATCAGTTTTCCAAATTCATATACATACCTATTTTTCCCAATTACTTATCCTTTTTCACAAAAATATAAAATACCAAAATCATTTTACTTAAACTAACTCCTTTTTTCTATATCTCGGCACCTCATTACTTCTGATACTTTCCTAAACCCTTATCAATTTCCTACTCCAACCTAATTTAAAACTCCTAGATTTCTTGTTTTTACACCCTTTCCTCCGTCCGGCCTCGAAATTTTTAGCTATTTTTCTCACCTCTATCCTAATTTTTAACATATATTCAATAATGCCAGTATCCAGATCCAACCATCTTAACCGTATAAAGGAAAAAAACAAATCAGAATATATCCTCTTTATCGCAAAATCTCACAACGGGTGGCGGGACTTGCTCTCCATTGAATCTAGGCATTATGCCAACCTTTCAGATTCCATCATATCTGTCTACCTTATCTGTACTTGTGCAATGACA
The DNA here is from genome assembly GCA_034641385.1 of Darevskia mixta. Lineage (NCBI taxonomy): Eukaryota > Metazoa > Chordata > Lepidosauria > Squamata > Lacertidae > Darevskia > Darevskia mixta. The sequence goes on from JAWWNH010000015.1 coordinate 1,242,163, forward strand.
ATAAATTATCCTATCTTAGAATCCTAGAGTTGGAAGAGACCCCAAGGGCCATCCAGTCCAACCCCTTGCCAAGCAGGAACATCATCAAAGCATTCCTGACAGGTGGCTGTCAAGCCTCTGCCTTAAAGACCTCCAAAGAAGGAGACTCCACCACACTCCTTGGGAGCAAATTCCACTGTCGAACAGCTCTTACTGTCAGGAAGTTCTTCCTAATGTTTAGGTGGAATCTTCTTTCTTGTAGTTTGAATCCATTGCTCCGTGTCCGCTTCTCTGGAGCAGCAGAAAACAACCTTTCTCCCTCTTCTATATGACATCCTTTTATATATTTGAACATGGCTATCATATCACCCCTTAACCTTCTCTTCTCCAGGCTAAACATACCCAGCTCCCTAAGCCGTTCCTCATAAGGCATCGTTTCCAGGCCTTTGACCATTTTGGTTGCCCTCCTCTGGACACGTTCCACGAATCCTGTAGATTGTTCATATTGCAAACGGTGCTCCGGAAGGGATCCCATTTGCAACCAGAGGTACCACTGTAATAGTAACAGTAAATAACGGAAGTCTGAAAGGGAGGAAGCAACGCAAAGATTACAGGAAATTCCTGGCTCTGGAGTGTAAGTAGGGCAAACTGGGAATAAAATCCTATTTGGATTGAGTGCATTGTATGGTCTTCTATTTTTTAAATTCATACTGGCTAATTTTACACACACACACACACACACACACAGGCTGCATTTGATGATGGCGGCGCGTGTAGACGCAACGGCTGGTTGCTCCTTAACTCAGAATTTGGCTTTTTTGTCCTGCCAAGATAGACTTGTTTATAGTCGACAAGATATGTTATCTATTCGGCTACGGAGCAAGTGCTGCACAAATTGTGAGTGCAGTTGTTTTATCTTTGCGTGGAGTGCCCTATCTGGGTGGATGGAGCAGCCAAGTAATTTCGTTGTCCCCAAAGGGGACAATGACAATAAAATATATTCTATTCTATTCTATGATGTTTCATGCAGATTCTTTCGCAAGTATTGTCTTCTTAACATCTGCACTCCATCAATTCTGGAAATCTCACCAGAATCTTAATAATCTTGCTCAACTGATTTTTTTCCAAGGTATGGTCACTATATAGAAGGAACTGGCTCCGTGTTGCAGACAGCAGAGGAGATTCAGGTACAGTGGTCTCATTTATATGTTCCTTGATTAATTTTGAGGTGTATTTAGGTGTGTTTTCAGAGCTTTACTCCAGATGTATAAGCAGCAAAACACTTTGCAGAAATAAACCTGGAATCCCAGATTTAATCAAATACAAATATGGATATGTGCAATCGAGAAACCTTTTAAATGTATGGAGTGCGGAAAGCTTCAGTGAAAATGGAACAGTGTACATCAACGAACTCACACTGGGGAGAAACCCTTTAAATATATGGATCCTGAAGGAGCGTCTCCACCCCCATCATTCTGCCCAGACACGGAGGTCCAGCTCCGAGGGCCTTCTGGCGGTTCCCTCACTGCGAGAAGCCAAGTTACAGGGAACCAGGCAGAGGGCCTTCTCGGTGGTGGCGCCTCCCCTGTAGAACACCCTCCCTTCAGATGTCAAGGAAATAAACAGCTCTCTGACTTTTAGAAGACATCTGAAGGCAACCCTGTTTAGGGAAGTTTTTAATGTTTGATGTTTTATTGTGCTTTTAATATTCTGTTGGGAGCTGCCCAGAGTGGCTGGGGAGGCCCAGCCAGATAGGCAGGGTATAAGTAAAAAAATATTATTATTATTATTAATTTTTATTATTATGGAAAGCGCTTCACCAAGAGTGGAGCGCTTAGAAATCATCAACTGACTCTTACACGGGGGGAAACCATATAAATGTTTGCAGTGTGGAAAGAGCTTCATTCGTAGTGGGAGGCTCACTGTGCACCAACAAAGTCACACTGGGGAGAAACCATTTAAATGTATTTGTTGGAAGGGTTTCAATGGGAGAGGAGCTCTTGCAACACATCATCCAACTCCGGGGAGAAACCATTTGAATGCATGGATTTCTTTCTTTTTCCCCGTATCATTTTTGTTAAGTTTTACAGTCAGACCTCTGGTTGCGTTCGCTACGGGTTACGAAGGCGCTGTAAACTGCTTTGAGATTTTTCTTAAAATATAAAGCAGCATAGAAATGAAATTAATAATAATAATAGCTTGCCCCTTACATTCCTGGACCCTCGTGGGTGCCTGAAGGGAAACCTGCTTCTTGGACCACCTCTTCCTGCCCATTTTGCAACCCAAAATCCGATGGGCCTGTGGCAATTAAAAGTTTCAACTCAGCTCTCCTAAAGCCAGGGTGGTGTAGTGGTTAAGAGCGGTGGACTCAATCTGGTGAACCGGGTTCGCGTCTCCTCTCCTCCCCATGCAGCTGCTGGGTGACCTTGGGCTAGTCACACTTCTCTGAAGTCTCTCAGCCCCACTCATCTCACAGAGGAAGGGAAAGGAGAATGTTAGCCGCTTTGAGACTCCTTCGGGTAGTGATAAAGCGGGATATCAAATCCAAACTCTTCTTCCTGCCTTCCTTCCTGTAGTGTTGTGGCAAATGTGGTATGCAATCAATTGCTAAAGAAGAAATAGGAATTCTGTAAAGCGACTGGTTCACCCCAGAGCTGTGAACTTGTGTGTTTCCCCACAGCTGGAATCGGTGTTCAAACCCTTCGAGGGTTTGTCCGAAGATGAGAAGCTTACGAAGCTGTTGACGCTTAAACTGCGGTACTTTACTCCAAGAGAAATAGCAAATCTACAGGGATTTCCTCCTGAATTTGGTACGTGCCCAGTTAAACTACTACTGCAAATATGCCAATAGTAATAATAATAGTAGCCCATCTATAAAATAGCCCAGCTTATGGAGAAAAGTGAATTTGGTAGAATATGTGTCAGGTTCTCTTATTGGTTGTTCAATAGAAATGCCCAAGCCATTTGTCTTTAAGTCCTTTTATTCAGTGCCAAGCTATTTACAGTGCAGAGCTCAGTCTTATCATGTCTGCTCAGTCACTAGCAGGACCCGGAAGTGCCTCCCTCCTGTTTTGGCGCCAACGCCAAAGTCTCGGCAGCCTAAATTGCCGCCTCCTCCTCCTATGTGATATATGCGCCAGACCTGACGTTTTCCCTCCGAGCGAGGCTGCTGGGTGGTGCCAGGTCTCCCACTAACTCCCTGGACACCTGGCACTCCCTGGCTCCCAGCCACGAACTGCTCCTCCCCCGAGACAGGACTGCCAGTTTCACTCGAAGATGAATCTGTTGTTAATACAGGCTGCGGGTCTCTATAAACGCTCAGAGCTGGACTGGCAGCAGCGGGCAGATCCCTGACAATATGGATTATTTATCATTACAAACTGGACCCATCTCTGGATTATTTTGGGTGGAATTCAAAGTACCAGGGGCACCATCAGTGCAAACATTTCTGCCTAGCCTGGTGGAATGCTCTCCCCTTTCGTCCTAACCTGGTCCTGTCCCTGATCCCCCAGAGTCCTTCGCGGCAGGGTGTGGGGTGGGAGAACCCTGTTGTGCTAGTGTAACTATATAGTTGAATCTGGCCCCAAGCCTGTTGTCCGTCCTTCAGAAATTTGGATACTTTAGCTCAGGGGTCAGCAAACTTTTTCAGCAGGTGGGCTGGTACACTGTCCCTCAGACCTTGTGGTGGGCCGGACTAGATTTTGAAGAAAAAAGAAAATGAACGAACTCCTATGCCCCACAAACAACCCAGAGATGCATTTTAAATAAAAGGGCACATTCTACTCATGTAAAAACACCAGGCAGGCCCCACAAAAGCCAAAATGGTATAAGATGTGAAGATAAATACCGTTTCTCCTAAAATAAGACGTAGCCATAAAATAAGCCGTAGCATGATTTCTACGCATTTGTGAAATATAAGTCATACCCCGAAAATAAGACAGTGACGCAGCGCCTCTCCCTTAAGACGGCCTGGATAGGTGTGGCTATGCAGCGGAGCGGTTAAACTAAGACATCCCCCGAAAATAAGCCATACTGTGTTTTTTTGAGGGGGGGGAATATAAGACGGTGTCTTATTTTAGGAGAAACACGGGTATGTGAATTTTATTATTGTATTCTTATAAAACTAATAAAACATGATTTTTTTAAAAAAGGAATTCCAAAACGTAGAGATAGATGGTCACAGCAGTATAAGGTCCATTCCAAGTAAAATAACTGAATGCATTGGGATTTTATACATGTTGAATCAGGAGAAAGGTCGACTGATGTACCTCCCAAGTACAAATGTATAGAGAACTTCACTACTAGAAATATGAAGTCACTGCACTCGGAATTGAGAAAATCCCTACGATGGAGGGAATAAAGAGTGAACTTGCCTTTGCTTTTTTTTAATCATCTGTTATTGCTTGTCATAGGTTTTCCAGACAAAGTGACCACAAAGCAGCGTTACCGCCTGCTGGGAAACAGCCTCAACGTACAAGTGGTTGCTAAATTAATCTCGATTCTGGTCGGATAACGTTGGAATGCAACGGGATCAAGGGGGACTGACCAGCAGCCATCCTGCTCTATCAGAAGATGGATTGCTTCTTTGGAAATTGCTCCCCGTGGATAGCTGCTAGTGTTTAACATCATGACAAGCTCAGGGCTTTACAATCTCCAAATGAATATTTAGCCCTCAGTTTGCATGACCTCCGAAATCGGATCTTCGACCAGGACGCCAATCAAGACAGAGCATCCATTATCGCTGCCCGCTCTTCTATTTGGTACCCTATTATCTGGAGACCCTGAATTTGAATCACGGTTCCAGCAGATGCTCCTCAGCATCCTTAGAGGAGACATCTGGAATTCCTCCTCTGGAACACAGGTGCATCTATGGAGGCAATCAGGTCAAGGATATAATGAATTACCTGCTGATTTGCCCCTTTTATACCACACCCAGATAATTTTTTTATTGTCTATTAACTGTTTCTCAGGCTGATCCCCCCAGGAAGTGACACTCTCTTGCTGATAAAGATCTAAAAATTACACACCTGGTAGACAAGTTTGCATTGGCAGCTAAGAAACTCTGTTCTTACTATTTTTATTTTATTAAAAGCCAGGCAGTGCCCGCAGGTCTGAAACCGCTGGAAGCGATTAGAGCAGGAGTCAGCAACCTTTTTCAGCCATGGGCTGGTCCACCGTCCCTCAGACCAGGTGGTGGGCCGGACTATATTTTGAAAAAATATATGAACGAATTCCTATGCCCCACAAATAACCCAGAGATGCATTTTAAATAAAAGCACACATTCTACTCATGTAAAAACACCAGGCAGGCCCCACAAATAACCCAGAGATGCATTTTAAATAAAAGGACACATTCGACTCATGTAAAAACACACTGATTTCCGGACCGTCCGTGGGCCGGATTGAGAAGGCGATTGGGCCGCATCCAGCCCACGGGCCTTAGGTTGCCTACCCCTGGATTAGAGGATCTAAGCAATGCTTTGGTCGATGGAACCGCTGGGCTGAGCTGGCTCGCCTGTTCCTGCTATGTTAATGTATTCTAATTTTAAAACTTTTATGGTGTAAACATTTCCTGCTGTAATTCCCAAATGTTTGTCTTTATATTTGTGTTGTGTATTATGAATATTGAAGGCAGACATCAAAGCCTTGAGCAGGTGATTAGCTTTACGGAATAAAACAGTGTTCTGCAATCAGAAATCACAGTGCGGCAAGATAAAGTGTGCTCAGTCTTGGGCTATGCGTGAAGGTATCTTAAACAACCCAAAAAGTCGTGGTGGTATTGATGGAATGAAGGTAGCAGGGCTTTGTACAGACCCTGAACCGATGCAGGGGCCCGATCCAGGACTTGCTGTGTCCTTGCCACCCGACTCCCCCCCCCCCCGAAATCAAGGGTTACTGAAGGGAAGGGTAGAGAGCACCTATTTTAACATGTAAGGTAAAGGGACCCGACCATTAGGTCCAGTCGCGGACGACTCTGGGGTTGTGGCGCTCATCTCGCTTTACTGGCTGAGGGAGCCGGCGTACAGCTTCCGGGTCATGTGGCCAGCAGGACTAAGCAGCTTCTGGCGAACCAGAGCAGCGCACGGAAACGCCATTTACCTTCCTGCCGGAGCGGTACCTATTTATCTACTTGCACTTTGACGTGCTTTCGAACTGCTATGTGGGCAGGAGCAGGGACCGAGCAACGGGAGCTCACCCCGTTGCGGGGATTCGAACCGCTGACCTTCTGATCAGCAAGCCCTAGGCTCTGTGGTTTAACCCACAATGCCACCCGCATATGCGAGGTAGTGGAAGTCAATTATCCCCCCCTTTATCACACAAGCTCAAACAGCTCTACACATACAGCTATACACACAAGACACGAACAGCTCAAACCCCTTTTGCTCACAAAAGAGAAGAGTTTGGATTTGATATCCTGCTTTATCACTACCCGAAGGAGTCTCAAAGCGGCTCACATTCTCCTTTCCCTTCCTCCCCCACAACAAACACTCTGTGAGGTGAGTGGGGCTGAGAGACTTCAGAGAAGTGTGACTAGCCCAAGGTCACCCAGCAGCTGCATGGGGAGGAGTGGAGACTCGAACCCGGTTCACCAGATTACGAGACTACCGCTCTTAACCACTACACCACACTGGCACCAACAGCTCAGTTGCTGGAGACACCAAAAGATAAGATACAACAGCAGTTGGGAGTAAACTAGCTATGCTAGTTTAGGACAAAACCCCTTTGGACGGCCCCATCCCTTTATTGTTGGCGAGTGGGCAAGTTGCAGAACTTTATGCAAGAATGTATTAGGCGTAGGCTGTTGGCATTGTAAGCGTTCTCTATGAAGCACAGTGTTATGATTTATATATATATATATATATATGAGACGTTAGAATTCCTATATAAATGTACAAGGCAAACACATAAGTATATAAACCACGTGTCTGAAATAGTACAGGAGAGCAATCCTGAAACCATTTTGACTCTCCCAAATATTTCTCTGCGAGGAGGAAGGAAATGGGAAAAACCTCTCCATTGTCTTTTGCTTACCTGTCTTAAGGGAGTATTTGTGTATGAATAGGGTGAGCCTGTGACCTGGATTCAGGAACTAAATATCACGAAAAAATGGCCAAGCTTCCCAGGTAAAGCTATTCATAGGTTTCCTGGCAGACAGGTTTTTTGCTATAGACCGCCCCCCCTTGATGTATTTCTGTTAGGGACCAGCTCTTTCTATGATGTTTGGGGTGGGTGGGTCTTGAGCTACAGGGTGTTGATTTAAATATTAAGGTCCATTATTGCTTCACAAAATGTATCTCCTTAAAGGCCAGAGTAAGTGGGTCAATATAGACTTACTGTAGTTTTTGTTTTTGTAATTAAAATCAAGCAAAAGATATTTTTGCGTTCTTTTTTCCATTATTTCCTGAACGTGTGGTCTCCCCAGCACGCTTTCTGCAGCACAATTAACCTGCTAAATATCCAACATTTTGGTTATGGGCCCAGAAGCTGAGTAGATCACTGCAGAGTTTTGGACTTTGAGAAAGGTTTGAAAACGCCTTCTTCCTGTTGGTGTGGTTCTGTGCGTCTGGAAGCGTTCCAGAATGGTTGACCATGTTTCAGAAGCTGAGAAAGCTCTGACATTTCCACAGCTGATAGATGAGAATTACAGTTTATGGTCGTTTCGTGTGGAGGCACTTTTGACCTCTCGATATGTGTAGACCTATGTGACCGAGGACCCTTCCTGACCCTGCAACGAATGCTTGGCCGAAAGGAGATGCGAAACCAGGGCGTTAATTCATTTGGCTGTCAGCGACCAGCAAGTAGTATACATAAGGAATAAGAAAACTGCCAAATAAATGTGGGACAGTCTTGCAGCAGTATATACAGTGGTACCTCAGGTTACATACGCTTCAGATTAGGAACTCCGCTAACCCAGAAATAATGCTTCAGGTTAATAACTGCTTCAGGATAAGAACAGAAATTGTGCTCTGGCGGCGCAGCGGCAGGTCCCATTAGCTAAAGTGCTGCTTCAGGTTAACAGGTTAACAGTTTCAGGTTAAGAACGGACCTCTGGAATGAATTAAGTACTTAACCAGAGGTACCACTGTATTAGAAAAGAGCTGGCGTCTGCACCAACGTTTTTCAAGCAGCTGTACCAGACAAAGTTGCAGCCTGGTGGTGATCAGTCTCCGTAATAGCTTCGTAAGAACGGGATCATAAAAGCTTTCTTAGCCTCTTTTGAAAATAATTAACAAGCTATGGGGCTTGTGTCTAAACCGGAGTGTAGGTTTTCACCTTGAAGAAGCTAAATCAAGTGTTTTGAGTGGATAATTACCACATTGTGTTTGGGAGTTTTCTGTTTTAAGTCCTTTTGATTCTCCCCTTAAACTCAACAGCAATTATGCTTTACCTTTTTTTCCTATAACGAGTTTTATAGCTAGCACCTCGTTAAGGTTGTTATGCAGTATTTTCATTATTTGTTATTTAGCAAGTTTGTTTTGTAGTATATTACATTAATTTAAGTTCAGTTGGAGGGCTCTTGCCATTATTTACATCCTTTAAGCAGTTTACTAAGATTTTGAGTAATTCTGTTCAGGAGCTACTCCATAAAGTTTTTTGAAAGCCACTTAGGCTGTATTAGTTATTTTCATCAATTGAAGTTTTTGGGAGGGTTCTTTTTATTTACAATCTTTTGAGTTAGTTACATGTGTCTGAGCATTTGTTTGAAAGCAACTTTAAAAAGATTTTTTTGAGATTTAACACATTTGAATTCACATTTACCTCATTTCAGGGGTTTTTCACAGGGTTATTTCCCTTCTCTTTTGCTGTCTCATTCCCGTGATTGTCCCTTTTTACCTAATAGTGGTGATTTGGCAGCACACTTGAGGTGTCTGGAGGCGATACGCGGTGAATTGATTCAAAGGGACATGGTCATACCTGATATTCAGTATGTATATCTGCAGTGCAATTAATCTGCTAATATCTAAATATCTAACACAGGGGAGGCAATTTCAAAAGTCTATATAAGAGCTTACACACTGCGTGAAGGGAGTGGGGGACCCTGTTGCAACAGTTTAATATCAGGCTTCCTAGCGGCTTTGCTTCTCAATATTCTCTGGTTGGCCTGTTATTTTCTCCTACAGAAAGAGAATGTACATAAGGACTCTATACTGGCTCTTGGATACCCCATAAGGGAAAAAGGAACAGTTTATATTTATAACAGTAAGAAACAATTAAGTATTTAAGTCCCCAAAAAGGCCCTCATAAGGTTAGCACATTAAAGTGCAAGATTAGGCATTGTAACAAAAAAAACACCATTGGACTCTCTTCTAGTCTCCTGTGTCTGATTGGCAAGATCCAGGAAGAGCAGGATCATTCCTGCAACGTATGCAGATGTCATAATTATGATGGGAAAGCCATGGTTAGGGAAGTTTTTAATGTTTTATCTTGTTTTAAATATTCTGTTAGGAGCCGCCCAGAGTGGCTGGGGAAACCCAGCCAGATGGGCGGGGTATAAGTAATAAATTATGTGGTTCAGCTTCCAACTGTTGAGGAGTGTGCAGAATGCCCATTCAAACACGCCAATGAAAGAGAAAAACACCAGTTTGGGTAGGCTCAGTCCCTTTATTGGCAGTACAATGCGGTTCCAGTTTATCGGTTACGTAGTTGTAATATATAGTATTTCCAGCTGCATACAGCCTCCTTGCAGTGTTCCAGCACAGCCAAAGGCCAACTTGCTTCAAGCACAAGTATTTTTACTTTAGCTTGTGCGGACTCGTTCTCACATGCTTAACCAGCTGCAGGTGCAGGACAAACACCCAAAATGATCCAGCACACCTAAGTTTGGGTGTGTTCTATCCAAAGGATGGAGACACCCAAATTCGTTGATATATGGATTCAATTGTAATAAGCATGTCTTTGTCCCAATTTGGGCCTTGCATTTGAAGCCATTACCCCCAAATTCTTTTAATATAGAAGTGGAAAGTCAGTCTCTTTCAGTTTAAGAAAATGAAAGTAAAGTGTTTCGGAGACAGTTCTACTAGAAACCATTTCAGATTAAAGTTTGGAAATCTCTTTGGAAGTTTGCACCCTACAAGTTTTGTTTCTTATGGACCTGAAGTTGCTTAAGATAAGTGTGTAAAGCCAAAAATAAAGGAATTCGGAGGCATTTGAAGCAGACTTGCCTATTAAAAAGTTCCTACCCCAGCACTGTTTTTTGCTCCAACAATACAGCTACTGTTCTAGTGTTTCAAGACTAACATTTCCCCAAATAACTGAACAGCATACACTTCCTATAATAAACCCAATTTAAACCAAGTGGTTTGGCCAAAAAGCAATAAAAAAACATTGCAGGTAAGTTGCAGCACAGCACAGCACAGCTGTTTGCTCTGAGTGCATATGCTCTGTTTTCACAAGGTGACTTGACTTCTCAGCTTAAAATTGAACTGGTATCCCTTTGCCAAGTTTTGTGAATTTAAACAAAAACTCAATCTCCACATTTGCCAGAACCTAAAAGTTATTTTTAAAGGGTTTGAATATTTGGGAATGTGCGATAGTTCATTAAGGACCTAGAGTTTCAGGTCACCAGCTGTCCTGTATAATACAGGGTTGCCCTGTATTTCAATGTCAAACGCTATATCCTGTATTTGCTCATTTAATTATCTTCTTTAAATACTCTCATAAAACTGCTGGTTGTGACAATAACCCTGCCAATGTTCTTATCTGTTTACAATCTTTAAATATTCAATAAACCATTTCTATTCTTTTATTAAAAAGGTTTGCAATCTTGATCTCTTATTCTTCGGCTGCAATTCTAGCACCAGATTTAAAGAAAATGCCCACCAACTGCCCCTGGCCGTGTTTTGCCAGAATGAAGGTAGATAGAACACACCCTAATTATAATTCAATCCATGTTGGTTTGTGCCACGCCCCAGCCACAAACTCAGATTTTGGATCTTATGCTCAGGCCTAGCCACCCTTCTCTATGAAACTAAAGGCACATTGATCCACCTCTTCAAATTTAAGACAGCCCAAGATCTACTTTGAAATTTAAGGTAAAGCATATAGGCACCCAAAATTCTTTTTCTAGCAGCTTCACTTGGCTCTTCTTGCCTTTTGCCAAAATAAATTCCTAAAAAAAAGTTGGACCCCTCAAAATTGCTTAGAGGGAAAGGAGTGAGCCTCAGAACAGGAGTCGGCTTTTAAAAATAAAATAAAATACTAATATTGTTGCTTGGAAATAAGAGTCGTTGACCACACTACTGGTTCACCCCACAGCCTTGGATAAGCATACAGCTTCACAACCAGGAAAATGATTACGAAAAAAACCCAACAACCTGCCAACCGCCTTTTAAATAGCCCTGCCTAGCCACCAGCCCCGCAATTCCTTATTAAATGAGGAAAATGGCGCCTGACGCTCCTATTTATGGCGCTGGCCGGCCTCTGGGGGTGTGGCTTATGCATCCCCTCCCCGCCTACTTTCCTATGCCCCCTATCCCGTAACAGAAGCTGACCAAAGTTCCTGCCTCCAAACCACCATTGGTCGGCTGTTGTGGAAGGGAGGGGAAACTTATGCCCGGAGAAAAGATGGCGCGGGCGGCCCTTCCGCTCTTCCTTTCTCAGTAGCCAGTAGGTCTGGGCCACAGGAATGAGAAAAGGGAAGTGAGGCGCCCATAGAAGCCCTTTTTAATAGAAGCCTACCGCATGGTCTGGATAGGCACATTCTGAGCTCTCACGACGGAAGCGGTTTTTAAATGACTGGGATGTAGCCGTGGTGGTCTGACGCAGTAGAAATATATTAAAAAATTAAAAGAAAATTGTGCAGTAGCAGCTTAGAGACCAACTAAGTTTGTTCTTGGTTTCGTGAGCATCCTTTCGTGAGCTTTCGTGTGCATTCTTCAGATACACTGAAACTTTATATAGTGGGATGAAAGCTCTACTACACCGACGGAGTATTGTGTAAAATCTTTCGTTTTTTCTGCAGCCCAATCCTCAGAATTCATGATTAATTACGAACGTTGTACCCCTCCCCGAAGCAAGTCCCACTGAATAAATAAACTTTTTTTTAAAAAAATCGATTCTCTCCTACCCCCCCACGAAAACACCTCTACACCAAAAGTCTACGGTGCACGTTTCAAAACTATCCGTCGCGCGCGACGGAAGTGACGCCATCAGCGCGCGCCACTTCCCCTCTCCCGGCGCTCTGGCGGCTCCTCGGTGCACGCGCGGGCAGCCGGTTGAGGTCAGGCCTGGCGGCGGCGGCCCAAAAACTAAGCTGAAGCCGCAGGAGGGTGAGGACTAATAACGATTAAAAAAGAATAATAATGAATAAGCGGAGGAGGAAGAGGATGTGGCAGGACAGGAACCCGGCCTGTCACGAGTTGGTTGGGGGGGAGGGGCTGCCGGTTTCTTGCCCCCCCTTTTATTCCCTCATGACATTAAATATATAATTTGTTATTTGTATCCCGCCCATCTGGCCGGGTCCCCCCAGCCACTCTGGGCGGCTTCTAGCAAACATAAAAATACATTTAAATATTTTCTTGCCATTTGTTTTTAAACAGGTATTAAAAGCCCTTTGAAGAGTACAACAACCCCTCCCCCAATTCCAGTTGCTCAATATCAGCACCCTTGTGTATTTTACAAGCCAGATATGTATGTGTGTGTATAATATTTTTTATTTTCAAATTCAGACCAATAATAGCCTCATTAATAATACCAAACTATCATACAATTATATACTTGCTTTGCATTCCTTTAGTGCTGCCTTTCCTTCCAGCGCACACAAAAAAAGCAACATGAAAAAAAAGAATAAGTAGCCACTCCGCAAAGTGGCTTCTTCCCAGCAACCCTGCGAGGCGGGCCGGTGGTAGGAGTCGCGTGTTGCCCATTGGGGGAGGCTGGGAGGGAATAATAATAATAATTTAGTATTTATACCCCGCCCATCCGGCTGGGCTTCCCCAGCCACTCTGGGCGGCTTCCAACAAAATATTAAAATGCAATAATCCATCAAACATTAAAAGCTTCCCTAAACAGGGCTGCCTTTATCTGGGTTGGGGGGTGGGGTTGTGTGTATATCCTACGTGGGGGAAGAGGTGGTGGGGATCTCTTTTTCTAATGTGCCCCAACTGCTGTCACCCCACAAAAGTTGGAGAATGAACTCTGAAGGTGGGGGGATGCCCCACCTTTGACCCAGTGAAATTCCCATGCAATATAGTTGTGATTTTTGCAGGGGTCTGACTTGTGCTGTGGATAGTGATGTGTGGGGTGGAGCTTGCTTTTCTTCTCATGTGGGATTTGCATGCAAACAGCAGGACTGAATAGGGCTGGGGAACTGTGAGGTCACTTAGGGAGTTTACCGCAAAAGTGAGATTTGAACTCTGGAGTTCTGTAGCTGCAGCATATCCTATCAGTCAGAACGGGGATGATATCCCCCAATCCGGTAGGCCAAGTTTGACAGATGGGTGGGGCTACTTACCTGTCAATCACCTGACATCACAGCGATACCAGGTGACCAGTTTTTGCCTATGTACCGTAGTTTGAAATCAAAGGAAGCACCAACAAACCAGTCAGGGCTTGCAAAGTGCTGTGCTGTTGATCAGGCATGCTTTCAGCCCAGTTGTGTCTTTACCTGCCCCACAGCTGAAGTCACTTTTTAATGTATTTATTATTTAATAAAATGTTATGTAGCACTTGATTGTTTTAAAACCTCAAAGCAGTTTGCAGGAAGATAAAACAAGTAAATCGAGGGGGGGGGGGAATCACAGCCATGCTTTAAAACACACAAAAGTTAAAATACTAAAACAGATTAAAAGTACCTGTACTTTATATGCACCTGCGTAGGGTTGTTTAAACTGCAATGTTTTTAGCAGGTGCTGAAAAGAGTTCTGTGAAGTCTGGCCTGTTGTCAATAGGCAGAGAGTTCCAAAGTTTAGGTGCTGCCACACTAACCATTTGAGTTCTTGCAGATGCTGAACGAGTATTATAGGGTACCTGCAGTAGTGCCCATTACGCTAATCGGTTAGGTGGGCACATGTGGGGTAAGGCGATCTTGTAGGTAAACTGGTCCCAAGTTCTCAAATGATGTGGTGGCGAGGCTTTGCCAAAATGGCCTGGTGGGCCGGCAAGTCCCTACCGTGGACATTAGCCATTATTAGCAGCTTCAGTTTTCTGAGTGGGTCTGACAAGCCAAATGACATTGCACATTATATGACTATACAGCAGCCTTTTATTTTTAATAATTCCTTAAAGTTAAAAACAAAACTATTCTTGCGCTGTATATGCATGCTATATTGCTGGACCCACTGCCCAAGATCTCCCTGGCCTCATTCCTCTCCCCCCTCAGGAAACCTCTCCTCTTATGCAATTAAATAATTGCTCCATTTGATCTGCTTATGCTAGCACTCGGAGCATAATAGTCCTTTTCGCTGAGGGTCTCTTCTGTTAATTCAAAATCCATATTTGTAATCTGTTAATCGGTTAATCACATTGATTTCCTCTTAATGCTCTGAGCCCTGAGGGACAGGTATTTTGACACAACAATGTTTCCACAGTAAGTCCCGTGGCTGATGGTTACCACCATTCGAGAATCTTGACAACAATGTCTTGTACATTCATAATCAGAAAAAAGTCTTGCTGAGTTCAGAGGGACTTACTTCTGGGCAAATGAGTACAGGATTGCACCCTGACTCAGTTTGCACCAAAACCAGTGGCAAATTGATGTCTGCATTTAACAGTTTTCTATGCTTTTACTGCTGTAAACCACTTTGATGTATATTTTCATGACATGTAAAAGTAAAGGACCCCTGACAGTTAAGTCCAGTCGCAGACGACTCTAGGGTTGCTTTGCAGGCCAAGGGAGCCAGCGTTTGTCCGCAGACAGTTTTTCCGGGTCATGTGGCCAGCATGACTAAGCCGCTTCTGGCGCAACAGAACACTGAAACCAGAGCAGTGCACGGAAACGCTGTTTACCTTCCCGCTGGAGCTGTACCTATTTATCTACTTGCACTTTTTTGGCGTGCTTTTGAACTTCTAGGTGGGCAGGAGCTGGGACTGAGCAACGGGAGCTCACCCTGTAGCGGGGATTCAAACCGCCAACCTTCTGATCGGCAAGCCCAAGAGGCTCAGTGGTTTAGACCACAGCGCCACCCGCGTTCCTTTCACGACATGTTGGTATACAAATATGTTTTATCAATAAATAAGTTATGGAAAGTCCTCACGAGCTGCCTTCACATTTTCTCCCTGCTCTTATGCAGTTCCCTGGAGATGAGTTGATGCCTGCCCAGCGCTGCCCCCCTTCCCCTTCGTCCTCCTCGCTCCCCGCGGGCCTCGCTACAAAATGGCTGCCAAACTGCTGCACCGCTGGTATCGGCTCTACAGGGTCTCGTCCCCCTTGTGCGCCCGAGCTCACGTGGTGTCCGCGGGAAGCAAGATGGTGATGGCCAGAGGGCCGCCCCAAACCGCTTCCGCCCCGTTGACCGCTTTTAGCCTCTCAAGGCCCACAGACAAACTCTCTGTCAAGGAGCAGGCGGACGGGGCGCCCCCCGAGCGCAGCGAGTTGGAGGAGATCATCAGCTCGGCGTCCACCCCAGAGGATCTCCTGCACTTGGAGGAGCTTTACGCCCTCAACGCAAACCAAGCGGCCATTATAATCTCCCGACTCTCCCGTCTAGTGGCGGAGAAAAAACTGGACCCCGACAGCATCTTGCGGGATGGGCGCTTCCAAGACCTGCTTCAGATCATACACAGGCAGGTGGGTTTCACAGCCTGTAAGTGAAAACAGGTGACAGCTGCTCCTTCCTTCCTTCCTTCCTTCCTTCCTTCCTTCTCTTTCTGTCTTTCTTCTTTCTCTTTCTTTCCTTCCTTCCTTCCTTCCTTCCTTCCTTCCTTCCTTCCTTCCTTCCTTCTTTCTCTTTCCTTCCTTCCTTTCTTCCTTTCCCTTCCTTCCTTCCTTCCTTCCTTCCTTCCTTCCTTCCTTCCTTCCTTCCTTCTTTCCCTTTCCTTCCTTCCTTCCTTCCTTCCTTCCTTCCTTCCTTCCTTCTTTCTTTCTTTCTTTCTCCTTTCTCCTTTCTCCTTCCTTCCTTCCTTCTCTTTCCTTCTCCTTCCTTCCTTCCTTCCTTCCTCCCTCCCCTCTTTCTTTCTTTCTTTCTTTCTTTATTGAATTTATATACCGCCCTATACCTGGAGGTCTCAGGGCGGTTCACAGAATAAAACTGCAACCTATATAATCAGGATAAAAACAACAGTCCAATAACACCCCTCCCCAGAAAAGAGCCATTTACCTTCCTGCCACAGCGGTACCTATTTATCCACTTGCACTTTTGATGTGCTTTCGAACTGCTAGGTTGGCAGGAGCAGGGACCGAGCAACGGGAGCTCACCCAGTCACGGGGATTCGAACCGCCGACCTTCTGATCGGCAAGCCCAAGAGGCTCAGGTAGCCCATATCAAAATGGGGAATTTCCCCTGTAGCAGGGCCCCTTAAAAGGACTCTCTCTTCCACGACCCTCCGGTCTAAACTGAATGTAGCAATAAGAGAAAGAAGGTGGCCAGACCCCAAAATGGCAGTGGAGACACAGGATGTGGGTTACAAGGGGCTGTGGCATGGATTTGGTGGGGGTAGGACTGCCTGACCCCTAGATGGGAGATGGGGACTGGGGGGTGAAGTCTCTGCATCCAGAAGTATTTGAGCAGAAGAACATGGGAGCTTGCAGGATCAGGCCAGTGGCGCCCACCTGGTCCAGCATCCTGTTCTCACAGGGGCCAACCAGATGCTCATCATGGGAAACCTGCAAGCAGGATCCGAGCGCAAGAGCCCTCTCCCCATCTGTGCTTTCCAGCAGCTGGCATTCAGAATCAGTGCTGCCTCTGACGGTGGAGGCAGAGCCGAGCCACCAGTAGCCATCTCCTTCTCCACGAATTCGTCCTGACCCTCTTTTAAAGCCGTCCGAGTCGGTGGCCGTTGCTGCCGCCTGTGGCAGGAAGTTCCGTAGTTTACCTAAACGTGAAGGGTATGACTTGGAGCCAGGGTGGATTTGATTTAAATCAAATTGATTTAAAGCACGATTTAATTCACGATTTAAATCACTAGTCAGTAAGGCTCGATTTAAATCACTAGTCAGTAAGACTTGATTTAAATTTTTTTTTTACAGAAAGACATTCTTGCTGGTATAATCTTAATATTTACAACCACGTGAAGGTTTTATTTTTGGAATAATAAATTTTCAGAGTAGTTTTTACAGTTATATCAAAAATTACTGATTTAGTTATACTACTAGAAATACATAGACAGATAATTATGAAATTATGGTGAGATTTAATAAGTTAACTGTTTATATTTGGACAACATTTCTGCTGTACTTTATTGGAAGGAGAAAAATAATCATTTCCTTAATAACCATTTAAACAATTTATTTAACTAAAACAGTAACATGATAGCATATGTATCCATGTTTGTTAACTGATGTGGTTAAACATTTTTAAAAAAAACTTAGACTGAGTTTTAGCACACTTGATAAACTTAAAACAAATCCTTGTTTCCTGATGAATAGCCTTTGGACTACAATGTAACTTAAATAGAAGACTATATTTAGAAAGATTTTTCCTCCAAAAGCATTTTATTTAAAAAATCCAATTTAAATCAAAAAAAATCTGATTTAAATCAAAAGAATCCGATTTTTTTTTTTTTTAAATCATTGATTTTTATCCACCCTGCTTGGAGCGCAAATACTACTGCTCTGGTAAAGAAGGCCCAGCAGAGAATTTATTTCCTCAGACTTTTAAAGAAGAACAATCTGAGTGAGAGACTGCTGGTGTCCTTCTACCGAGGCTCCATAGAGAGCATTCTTACATACTGTATTTGTGCTTGGTTCTCTAGTTGCACAGCCATGGAGAGGAAGGTACTCCAGAAGGTCATAACCAGAGCCCGAAAGATTATTGGTCATCCTCTCCCATCTTTGGAAGAACTATACAGTTCCCGTTGCCTTAAAAAAGTAAACAATATTTTACAGGATCCATCTCACCCGGGATATAGTCTTTTTGCACCACTGCCTTCAGGCAAGAGCTATAGAACAATTAGATCAAGAAACAAATAGATTGAAGAATAGTTTCTACCCAAGACCTATAACCATCTTAAATGCTGTAACCAGATAATATGACCTTGGAGAGTTGTGATGGGTGTGTACGTATGTGCATGTGTGGCTGAAAATGTGGGTTTTTGTTTTTTGTGCTGTTTTTGTTTTGTTTTTATGGGATGGCATCCAATTTCGTTGCACTTGTACAACGTTGTACTTGTACAATAATAATAATAACAATAATAATAATAATTTATTATTTGTACCCCGCCCATCTGGCCGGGTCCCCCCAGCCACTCTGGGCGGCTTCCAACAAACATTAAAATACATCAAAATGTCACAGATTAAAAACTTCCCTAAACAGGGCTGCCTTCAGGTATTTTCTAAATGTCATGTAGTTGTTTATCTCTTTGACCTCTGCTGGGAGGGCGTTCCACAGGGCGGGCGCCACTACCAAGAAGGCCCTCTGCCTGGTTCCCTGTAGCTTTGCTTCTCGCAGTGAGGGAACCGCCAGAAGGCCCTCGGCGCTGGACCTCAGTGTCCGGGCATAACGATGGGGGTGGAGACACTCCTTCAGGTTGAAATAAACAGAAATCTGCTCTTATTCCCTTATGGCAGTGTTTCTCAACCTTTTCTGGGCAACGGCACACCTGTCTCATGAAAAAAATCTCGCGGCACACCACCACCAGAAAATGTCAAAAAATCACAAGGAGACGCTGTGCACCCACAAAATGGCAGCGGCAACGTCGCCATGGCAACGGAAATCACGGAGCTATGCGCCCAAAGTAAAACGGCCCGGTAGCTTACTCGGCCGACCGACAGCCACACGCTCCAATCGCCCTTCCACGCACTCTCTCAATATAAGCACACACACGCTCGCACGCTGGGGGGGGGTCACTAAATCTTGATGCTAGCCGCCCCGATGAATGGGATAGCCGGGCAGACGTCTGAACCCTCCCCTATGCAGCCTCCCCCCCAATGGTAAACCTTAGCGAGCGCTGAAGCAGCTCGCTTGCTGATGTCCGTCTGTCCCAAGCGACAGCTCTCGGCGGGAAGAAAGCAGGATGCCGATCCAAGACACAGTGTGCTGCCGAAGGTCAGCCCTGTGCTGAAGGAAGGTTAGCGCGATCCCCAATGAAGTCGGGTGGAGATCCCTGCTGGCGGGCAGCTTCGCCGCAAGTAAACAACACGGCTAGGAGAGCTACGGGAAGGGAACCTAACAGCTGGGGAGCGGGGCGAAGAAAGGAGGATTTCCCGCCCGTTCCCAGCTTAAACGGGGGCAGGTCCCACCCTCAGACCGACCTGATTGGTCGGCCTGAGGATGATGCGGGCGGGAAACCCCCGACGCATTGGGCTGATTCCCAGCCCAGCAGGCGGGTCGGTTGTGACGCCTGCAAAGCGTCGGTTTGCAAAGGTCGGTTGTGACGCCTGTTGACGACGGAGGTGGGGGCTTGCGGCGTTTCCCACGGCACACCAGGCAACATCTCACGGCACAGTAGTGTGCCAGGGAACAGCGGTTGAGAAACGCTGCCTTATGGGGTACACAAGAGCTATCCCAGGTTCTCGATCGGTAGGAGTAAATTTACAGAGGCCAACCAGAGAAAAATTGAGAAGCAAAATTTTATTATATCTGTTGCAACAGAGGCCCTCACTCCCAAAATGGAGGAGGGAGGAGGAACCCAGAACAATGGTGTGCCAGCTCCTATATAGACTTTTGAAATTCCCCCCCTCCCGCTCAAGATCGCCCCCCCCTATACATCATACATACATCACAAAAAGCGGTGTAACCCAGGACCACCCCCCAGATCACAGCTACATCATGAACGGGGAGGTCTGGTAGCAGTAATCTGAGCATCCTTGACCCTCCCCATGCCTCCTCTTGCCCTCCACCAAAAACCCATCAAGTAAAACTATTTATTCTATTGTGATTTTTACTGTTGTTAGCCGCCCTGAGCCCGGTTTCGGCTGGGGAGGGCGGGGTACAAATAAAAATTTATTATTATTATATTATTATTATAAAACAAAAGAGCTATTTACATTTCCCTGTTTCCCAGCCAAGTTAATCACACCCTTTTGTCTGGCACTCAGGTAACAGGAAGCCAGGATTATCACTTTATTTTCCTGAGACAATCCCCCCCCCCTTCCTTGCAGAGAAACAGTTTGTCAGTTTGGGAGTCAAAATGGAGACAGGCCTTGTTTTGCTTGGCACACTTATGAACAATTTTATATATATATATGACCTTGATATTCTTACAACAAGGTATACCCTGTTTCCCCTATTTTAAGACGTAGTCATAAAATAAGCCATAGCAGGATTTTTTCGCATTTGCGAAATATAAGCCGTACCCTGAAAATAAGCCATAGTGATAGGCGCAGTTCTGGAGGGCGCCAAGGAAAACGCGGGGCTGGGCTTACGTAATAAAAATAAGACATCCCCTCAAAATAAGCCATAGTGCGTTTTCTTGAGGGGAAAAAATATAAGACGGTGTCTTAAAATAGGGGAAACACGCTACTGGGCTGAGGCCGTTTAGGGCTTTCAAGGTCAGCACCAACACTTTGAATTGTGCTCGAAAATGTACAATGACAATAAAGATATCTTACTTTATCTTACCTTACCTTACCTTACCTTACCTTACCTTACCTTACCTTATCTAATAAGTCCTTTCTTGTATCCGCCCTGAATCTTCTTTTTTGTGCAGGGGACTCAGGTATGGAACACCGCTCTGGTGAACCTCTTTAAGAGCCTCCACCTCCTGGGCCTGGAGCGGAGCAGGCCGGAGATGCGCTCGGTGGAGCAGGAGGTGCGCTGGCGGCTGAGGCGCCTGACCTTCAAGAACCTCGCCTTCCTGGCTGAGCACGTGGCCACCACCGTCCCCAAGGGGCACCCGAGCGAGCTGCTGAGCGACGTGCTGAAGCACCTTGAGCTGCGTTGGACGGAGATTGCGAACGTCAGGACGGTGGTGATGCTGATGTCTAAAGTGGGGCCTCTCTCCCCAATCCTGATGGAGAGACTGGAGGATAAGGTAGAGGCAGGAACCGGTACAGTCCGACACCGGGGGTGCGTGAGAGGGGAGAGGAGATGCACGGGATTTATTTATTATTAAAATGCAGTTGAATGGCTACGTACAAAGTCAGTAAAACACCGAATACAGTACAGTGGTAATAATAATAATAATATTTTTTTTTTATACCCCGCCCTTCCCGGTCCAAAAACCGGGCTCAGGGTGGCTAACAACAAATACAAAACAATGATAAAAACAACTTAAAAAACAGCTAAAAGCAAACATCAGTGGGATCACCAGGGCTAACTGGCCAAGTTAGTCTTGCTAGGCCAGTAGGGAGACCAGGGAAGAATTTAATGTGGGGACCCAGAAGGGTTTCTTCAGAAAAAAGGGAAGGGGAAAAAGGAATAGTACCTTGGTTCTCAAACTTAATCCATTCCGGAAGTCCGTTCCAAAACCAAGGCGCACTTTCCCAGAGAAAGTAATGCAAAATGGATTAATCCGTTCCAAACTTTTAAAAACAACCCCTAAAGCAGCAATTGAACATGAATTTTACTCTGTAACGAGACCACTGGTCCATAAAATGAAAGCAGTAAACGATGTCCTACAGTCACACGATCAGTCAATCAGTAGCTGAACTGGGTTCCACACAGTCACAAAAACAAAACGGAAAAGAGCCACAAAAACCGCAAAATAAATAGGAAAAGCAGACAGACCTCAGCATAACACTCAAAACGGAAGTGTGGCACTCAAATCGGAAGCGTAACACTCAAAACGGAGCACGTTCGGCTTCTGAAAAAAGTTCGTAAACTGGAACACTGTCTCTCAGACCTTGTGGGGGGCCGGACTATATTTTGTGGGGGGGGGGGAAATGAACAAATTCCTATGCCCCACAAATAACCCAGAGATGCATTTTAAATAAAAGGACACATTCTACTCATGTAAAAAACACGCTGATTCCCGGACCATCCGCGGGCTGGATTTAGAAGGCGATTGGTCTGGATCCGGCCCCTGGGCCTTAGTTTGCCTACCCATGCTTTATACCAATGCGGAAGTTGCAAGTAAGGTTTCCATTTGGGGTGAAATATGCCGATAGTGTATCTCCCCCTGGGTTAGGCCATCCATTTTTCAAATCCATCATCTTTGTCAACAGAGCCTGGAGTTGGCTGAGCAGTTCACCCCCGAGGACACCCGGAGAGTCGCCGTTGCCTTGGCAATCCAGAACCGCCGGTCCATCCCTCTGCTCCGGGCAATCTCCTACCACTTGGTTCAGAAGCACTTCACTTTCAGCACCAGCATCCTCCTGGACCTGGCTTTCGCCTACGGTGAGTGGCGACTTCCTTTTTAAAAATGGGCGCATCCCTTGAACCCTTATACCCAGTGTCAGATTCTCTTATCGGTTGTTCAGTAGTAACACCGAGCCATCTTGTCTTTAAGTCTCTTTCTTTCAGTGCAAAGCTAGTTACAGTGCAGAGTTCAGTTTATCATGTCTGCTCAGTCACTAGCAGAATCCAGAAGTGCCCCCCTCCTGTTTTGGCACCAACACCAAAGCCTTGGCATCCGGAATTGCCGCCTTCTCCTACGTGATATATGCGCCGAAACTGACGCCTCCCCCTCCGAGTGTGTCTGCTGGGTGGTGCCAGGTCTCTCAGCAACTCCCTGGACACCTTGCCCTCCCTGGCTCCCAGCCACTAACTGCTCCTCCCCCGAAGAGGGGCTGCCAGATTCACTCGAAGATGAATCCGTCGTCAACACAGGCTGCGGGTCCCTGTATGCACTCAGAGCCGGACTGGCAGGGATGGGCAGATCCCTGATACCCAGTAAAGAGTTTTACGCACCAGGAAGCAGAGGCAGAGCTTACAGATGCTGCTTCAGACAGCAACCTCCCTTCCCTGGCCACTTGCCATCTAAGGTGGAGGGGCTGGAGAGGGTTTGTAATAATAATAATAATAACAATAATAATATATTATTATTTACAGTCATACCCCATGTTGCGTACGCTCCATGTTGCGTACGTTCGGGATGCAAACGCCGGCAACCCGGAAGTACATTTCGGCGCACGGACGCTTCTGCGCATGTCCGTGCAGTCGCGCATGCGCAGAAGCGGTCTGCACAGTTCGTGCATGCGCAGAAGCGCGATATCGCGCTTTTGCGCGTGTGCAAAATGGACGCCCGGGTTGCGCACTTTTGGGGGTGCAAATGGCACCCCGAAATGGATCAGGTACCTAACCCGGGGTACCACTGTATACCCTGCCCATCCGGCTGGGTTTCCCCAGCCACTCTGGGCAGCTCCCAACAGAATATTAAAAATACGATAAAACATCAGACATTAAAAGCTTACCTAAAACGGGCTGGCTTCAGATGTCTTTCAAAAGTCAGAGAGTTGTTTATTTCCTTGACCTCTGATAGGAGGGTGCCACCACCGAGAAGGCCCTCTGCCTGGTTCCCTGTAACCTCACTTCTCGCAGGGAGGGAACCGCCAGATGGCCCTTGGCGCTGGACCTCAGTGTCCGGACTGAACTATAAGGGGTGTTTGGAAGTAGTTTTGGGGTAGTGTAGGCAGGCCAGCTGAAACTTAAGTTGTTCCAACATGTTTCATTTCATTTTTCACTTCCCTTTTAATTTGTATACCACCTTTCTATATTACGATGCGCAAGGCAGTTTACAAACCGAAGAAACAACAAAATACACAGCAAAGACCACACACGTAATAACAATCTGATCCAATACAGAAAATAACTTCAGAATAAACAACTTAGACCAGATAAAGCAGTATTCAGTTATCAGCAAATAATAATAATAAATAAATAATAAATTTTTATTTATACCCCGCCCTCCCCAGCCGAAACCAGGCTCAGGGCGGCTAACACCAGTAAAATCACAACAAAATATAAAAGAAACCATTAATTAAAATACAGGTTAAAAAGTCAATTTAAAATTTAAAATACCCATAAAATTTGTCGCCCATAAAACAAAACCAAAGGGAGGGAACCATCAGACTGAGTATGACCCGAAGGCCAGGTGGAACAGCTCTGTCTTGCAGGCCCTGCAGAAAGATGTCAAATCCCGCAGGGCCCTGGTCTCTTGTGACAGAGTGTTCCACCAAGTTGGGCCAGTACAGAAAAGGCCCTGGCCCTAGTTGACCCCAGTCTGACAGCCTTGTGGCTCGGGACCTCCAACAAGTTGTTATTTGTGGACCTTAAGGTCCTTTGCGGGGCATACTGGGAGAGGCGGTCCTGTAGGTAATAATTAAACAATGTACGCTTATCAGTAACAATAAAGAATTACTGAACCGTAATCAACAAAAATAACAGCAGGTCACAAGGCATAAAATACCACTCCTCGCCCTTCTTACAGGGAACCAGGCAGAGGGCCTTCTCAGTAGTGGCCCTCCCATCAGATGTGAAGGCAATAAGCAATTATCTTACTTTTAAAAGACATCTGAAGGCAGCCCTGTTTAGGGATGTTTTTAATGTTTAATGCTGTAAAAAGGTAAAGGGACCCCTGACCATTAGGTTCAGTCGTGACCGACTCTGGGGTTGTGGTGCTCATCTATAATAATAATAATAATAATTTATTATTTGTACCCCGCCCATCTGGCCGAGTTTCCCCAGCCACTCTGGGCGGCTTCCAATCAAATATTAAAACATTACAGCATTAAATATTAAAAACTTCCCTAAACAGGGCTGCCTTCAGATGACTTTTAAAAATAGGATAGCTGCTTATCTCGCATTATTGACCGAGGGAGCCGGCATACAGCTTCCGGGTCATGTGGCCAGCATGACAAAGCCGCTTCTGGCGAACCAGAGCAGCACATGGAAACGCCGTTTACCTTCCCGCCACAGCGGTACCTATTTATCTACTTGCACTTTGACGTGCTTTCGAACTGCTAGGTGGGCAGGAGCTGGGACAGAGCAACGGGAGCTTACCCCGTCACGGGGATTCGAACCGGCGACCTTCTAATCGGCAAGCCCTAGGCTCTGTGGTTTAACCCACAGTGCCACCCGCGTCCCTGTTTAATGCTGTATTGTGTTTTTAATATTCGGTTGGGAGCCACCCAGGGTGGCTGGGGAAACCCAGCCAGATGGGCAGGGTATAAATAATAAGTTGTTGTTGTTGTTGTTCTCCTGGCTCCTCTTCTGCAACTGCCGTCTTTTTCTCTCAACTGCTGTTTCCACCTCTCTGCTTCAGGGAAGCTGTGTTTCCACCAGACGCAGGTCTTCCAGAAAATCGCCGCAGACCTCCATCCCCGCGTGGCAGAGCTCTCCGCTGGGGACGTGGTGCGCTGCCTGAAGTCCTTCGCTTACCTCAAGTGGCTCAACCTGCCCCTCTTCGAGGCCTTTGCGCAGGTGAGATAGGGGCAGAGGTGGAGGCAGACCCCCACGTTCCATGGCCCTTTCCCTTTGACCCATCATTGCTGGGCTGAGAAGCCTGTTTTAGTTTGAGGGCTGTGTTTTCCTGTGGGAAACCTCCCAGGAGCCACTGACCCGTGGTAGGTGTGGCCCCAGGTATGTCGCCAGGTGTGTGTTTGGAGCCACATGCCTGTCCAGAATTCACATGTGTCAGGGATCTGCCTCCCCCTGCCAGTCCAGCTCTGTTTATAGGGAACAGCCACCTGTTCTGACTACTGACTCATCTGCGAGTGAAACCAGCAGTTCCTTGGGGGAGAAACAGTTAGTGGCTGGGAGGGAAGGAGTGCCAAGGCTCAGGAGATATAGTGAGAGGCCTGGCACCACCCAGCAGGCTCGGACGGAGGGGGAGGCGTCAGGTCCGGCACAGAGATTACGTAGGAGGAAGAGGCGATTTCGGCTGCCAAGAATGTTGTGTTGGCGCCAAAACCGGAGGGAGGCACTTCCGGATTCTGCTAGTGAGTGAACAGACATGATAAGATTAAGGTCTGCACTGTATATAATTGAGCACTGATTAAAAGACAGATGGCGTGGCTCTCTTACTTTACAACCGATGAGGGGGAGAACCTAACAACATGTGTCCGTGCACACGCAACCAAGAAGAATAGGGAGTTCTGTGTCTTGGTTATGAATATGTGCTTTCCCGTAATCTGGTGCTCGCAGGAAGTGGTCGAAACCACTGAGCCTCTTGGGCTTGCCGATCAGAAGGTCGGCGGTTCGAATCCCCGCGACGGGGTGAGCTCCCGTTGCTCGGTCCCAACTCCTGCCAAACTAGCATTTTGAAAGCACGCCAGCGCAAGTAGATAAATCATTACCGCTGTGGGGGGAAGGTAAACGGTGTTTCTGTGCGCTGCTCTGGTTTCCGTCACGGTGTCCCGTTGCGCCAGAAGCGGTTTAGTCCTGCTGGCCACAGGACCTGGAAAGCTGTCTGCGGACAAACGGAGGCTCCCTCGGCCTGAAAGCGAGATGAGCGCCACAACCCCATAGTCGCCTTTGACTGGACTTAACCGTCCAAGGGTCCTTTACCTTTTACCTTTACACAGACGTGGGTTAAAGAAAAGTTGGTTTATTATTACATGAGAAGAAAGAGAGGCCATCTGAATGCTGCTTCAGATATCAGGGCTAGAAATATACTAGGGCAGCAAATCAGACGGTACATATGCATCTTGAACTAAAGCAGGCCTAGGCAAACTCGGCCCTCCAGATGTTTTGGGACTACAGTTCCCATCATCCCTGACCACCGGTCCTGTTAGCTAGGGATCATGGGAGTTGTAGTCCCAAAACATCTGGAGGGCCGAGTTTGCCTATGCTTTAACTAAAGAGTATAGAAAGGATCTCTTTCAAAAGGCTAAAAAGAGTGGGGGTGGCTTTTGTCAGAGACTCACAAAAAAAAAGTAAGAAAGGAGATGGAGGAATAATAATAATAATTTAATAATAATAATAATTTATTATTTATACCCTGCCCATCCGGCTGGGCCTCCCCAGCCACTCTGGGCAGCTTCCAACAAAATATTAAAATACAATAATCTATTAAACATTAAAAGCTTCCCTAAACAGGGCTGCCTTCAGGTGTCTTCTAAAAGTCTGGTAGTTGTTGTTCTCTTTGACATCTGGTGGGAGGGCGTTCCACAGGGCGGGTTCCACCACCGAGAAGGCCCTCTGCCTGGTTCCCTGTAGCTTTGCTTCTCGCAGTGAAGGAACCGCCAGAAGGCCCTTGGCGCTGGACCTCAGTGTCCGGGCAGAACGATGGGAGTGGAGACGCTCCTTCAGGTATACTGGACCAAGGCCGTTTAGGGCTTTAAAGGTCAGCACCAACACTGTTCTGCCTGTCTTGATTCAAAGTGTTAGGCTGGTCCTTGAGGGCATGGAGTGAAAGGGGGGGGTCCATTTGGGGCTTGGAGAGCTAACCAACCAATGAAGATATTCCAGGATGGAAGTGGTGGGGCTTTCCCCCCCATTCAAACACTTTCTGACTCATTTATGGCTTAGCTATAACCGCTTGAAATGAATGAACTCAATCACTCCCCCCCCCCATGCTTCTTTTCTTAGCACACCGTGGACAACGCCGAAAAATACTCCCTGGTCCACCTTAGCAACGTCGTCCTCGCTTTCGCTCGCTTGGACTTCCATCCCAGCTGCCGAGACGCCTTCTATAGCACAGTAAAGTCCTTTATTCATCTTGGAAGGGCAGAGGGAGGGAGAATGTAGCCATCCGCCGCGGATGCTTTAGCCGAGATTCCTGAGGGGAAGGAGGGTTATTTGTTTCGGGGGGTTTGTTTTGTCCTTGTTTGTATTATGTACAGTGGAACCTCGGTTTTCGGAAGTCGAACGTTTTGGTTTCCGAACGCTGAAAACCCGGAAGTAACTGCTTTGGTTTTTTAACTTTTCGGAAGTTGAATGGTCTTCCGGAATGGATTACCGTACGTTCGAAAACCAAGTTTCCACTGTATTTTTTTTTCTTGTATTCCTATGCTGTGAACCACTCTGAGATCTACGGATGAAGGGCAGTATAATACTACTACTACTACTAGTAGTAGTAGTAGTAGTAGACGACAGTAAGAGCTGTTTGACAGTGGAATTTGCTGCCAAGGAGTGTGGTGGAGTCTCCTTCTTTGGAGGTCTTTAAGCAGAGGCTTGACAGCCACCTGTCAGGAATGCTTTGATGGTGTTTCCTGCTTGGCAGGGGGTTGGACTGGATGGCCCTTGTGGTCTCTTCCAACTCTAGGATTCTAGGATTCTATGATTCTACTACTACTACTACTAAGCCCTATTTAGGGAAGTTTTTAACCTGTGATATTTTAATGTATTTTAATATCTGTTGGAGGCCGCCCATAGTGGCTGGGGAGACCCGGCCAGATGGGTGGGGTACAAATAAAAAATAATTATTATTATTATTATTATTATTATTATTATTATTATTAACAACAACAACAACAACAACAATAATAAACTGCTTCTTCCTCCTTTCCAGGTCCACAGAGGGATGGACGACCACTTGGATGACTTAGACCCCTACCTGCTTCTGGACCTGGTGTGGTCACTCTGCGTTCTGCAGCAGGCGAAGGCTTCCCACCTGCAAAAAGTTTTGGAGCCAGAGTTTCGCGCTCGTTTCTTAGGTATGAGCGGATGAGGAACGAGTCACCTGGGTGGTGAGGGGGTGGGGAAAACATCCGAGGACCAGGAAAACTGCTTCCTAGCAGTGGACACTCTGATCCTACCCTGGCCATCTGAAAGGGGCGTACAGCGGTACCTCGGGTTAAGTACGCTTCAGGTTAAGAACTCCGCTAAGAACAGAAATTGTGCTCTGGCGGCGTGGCGGCAGCAGGAGGTCCCATTAGCTAAAGTGGTGCTTCAGGTTAAGTACGCTTCAGATTAAGAACGGACCTCTGGAACGAGTTAAGTACTTAACCCGAGGTACCACTGTATTCTCTTCACCTTTCAGGACTGACCTGGAGTTGGGAATCTGACTGCTAGGTGGCGCTGCTCCCCAAGGAGAAAACGAAGCGATTTTGGCACACAGCTCATGAGTTATCTAAGGCTCCATCTGTGCCCTATATTTAAAGCAGCGTCATGCCACTTTTAAGCAGCCATGGCTGCAAAGAATCCTGGGAACTGTAGTTCATGTAGGGCTGCTGAAAGTTGTGGGATAGGAGGAGGCTGTCTGTGGGGCCCTGCATAGCCCTTCTCCAGCTCAGGCCCCACTGAAATGACTGAGGTATGCACAGTGCTCATGCTCTAGGTTAGCGCAAGAAAAGTACCTGCTATGTTGGACCCCATCTTTATTCATTCATCTTGCCTATTTTATTATTATTATTAGCATTAGCATTAGCATTAGCATTAGTATCCTGCCCTATACCCATAAATCTCTGGGTGGTTCACAGCATAAAATTACAATACAAAAAAACAAAATATGTAATAAAAATAAAAAACAAAGACCCAATAACCTCTCTTCCACAACACATTTAAAAGGGCACCAGGTGTCAAATCTGCCAGAGTATTTTTTTTAAATGAATTATTAAATTTCATAAAATTCATACACCGCTTGATTGTTAAAATGAAACAACAACCCTCAAAGCGGTTTACAAAAAAAAAGAAAAACGAATAAAAATCTACAACCCTACTTTAGAGCAAAAAAAAAGAGTTAAAAACTGATTCAGATTACCTCAACTTCCTAAGGACTTGAACTGGCTTCTCCCAAACAAGAATGAGGTGCTGATAAAAGTATACAGTGCAGGTACCTGCTGGATGTCAAGTGGCAGGGAGTTCCAAAGTGTAAGGGCTGGCACAATAAACTTTAATTAGCAGAGGGCCAGGAGGTGCCGAGTTGTGGGAGATGAGTGGGAATATGGATGAGGGAATATTGTTTAATATTTCCTATCCCAGCTTGTGTTAACAAGCTCCAAACTAGCAGAGATTCTCATCCCCAATTAAGCGCAGCAAAGCGTGGCGATTAAGTTCGTTTGAACTTCTAAAACAAGGCAGATTCCTGGCATATTTCCCCTGGTTCCCCCTTAAAAGTAAATACACGACACATAGCTCTTTAAAAGTAAAAAGGTTTACTCACAGACATTTCCAAGGTTCTACAAGTCTCAGAAAGGCAGGCTAGCTTAGATTAAAGTGTATATGCATGTGGAGACTCTCCTTAAGGGAGGAGGCTCTATCTGGGCCCTCTTGCCTGGAAGCCAAGAGTGCATCTTCTCTTGAGATGTTGCTCGCTCGAAGTCCCAGTGAGGAAGAGGATGGAATGGCTGCTCACCTGTGACTTTGAGTAACTACAGGTAAGGCCACTCCCACCTCTGGTCACACAGAGGAAGTGGTCTCAGTCCAGGTACAGGAAACTCTAACTGGAGGACTGAGACCCCTTGTGTACATTCTAGGAATGTTGTGATTGACTGCACCAGTGTTATGCATCCCACACGAGTGACTCCCAGCCGTTGATCCTGCCATTGGGTTTCACTCTGCTTCCTGTTCTCTCTCTCCCTCTCTTCCCTTTCCTTCCTCCGCCTCCGGCAGACGACCCCTCGGCGAGAGGGCGAAACTACCAGCTCAAACTGATCCACGTCAACACAGCCGCCTGGCTGGAGTGTGCCGACTACGCAGGGCCCCTCCTGCCGCCGGAAGCCCTGGGCAGCAAGGGGCTCCAGGGGGGCCGGAAGCCCACCCCCCTGCAAAGCAGCCTCAGGGAGGTGCTGCAGGCGGTGGCGGGCGACCCGGCGAAAGTGCGCTTTGAGGTGGACACGGACTGCGGATGGCTGCTTGGTGAGCCCCCACTCTTGGTGCGGTTGTGGGGGGCGGCGTGGGGCACTGGAGGGCAGGCCATTTGCAGAGGGAAATGTCTGTGCGGGCCTCCTCTTCGCACGGCAGCATCTTTCCCCACCTACAGAGAGGTCCCCTTAGCCCAGGCATCCCCAAACTCCAGCCCTCCAGATGTTTTGGGACTACAATTCCCATCATCCCTGACCGCTGGTCCTGTTAGCTAGGGATGATGGGAGTTGTAGTCCCACAGCATCTGGAGGGCCGAGTTTGGGGATGCCTGCCTTAGCCCTTGGGCGACAGGGAGGGGGGCACTTTCTTGTTCCAGTGGGCCAGATCTCTATCTCACACCACCCCACAGCCAAGTTGGGGGGTGCCACTTGGGTCCATAGGTTACGAATACTGTAGTAGTGCCTTATAAGGATGCGGGTGGCGCTGTGGTCTAAACCACTGAGCCTCTTGGGCTTGCTGATCAGAAGGTCGGCGGTTCGAATCCCCACGATGGAGTGAGCTCCCGTTGCTCTGTCCCAGCTCCTGCCCACCTAGCAGTTCGAAAGCACACCAGTGCAAGTAGATAAATAGGTACCACTGCGGCGGGAATGTAAACGGTGTTTCCGTGCTCTCTGGCCTTCATCACAGTGTCCCGTTGCGCCAGAAGCGGTTTAGTCCTGCTGGTCACATGACCCGGAAAGCTGTCTGCGGACAAATGCCGGCTCCCTCGGCCTGAAAGCGAGATGAGCGTCGCAACCCCATAGTTGCCTTTGACTGGACTTAACCGTCCAGGGGTCCTTTACCTTTACTTTACTTTACCTTAGCCGCCCGGATGTTCTCTTTGACATCTGGTGGGAGGGCGTCCCACAGGGCGCCACCACCGAGAAGGCCCTCTGCCTGGTTCCCTGTGACTCCCGAAACATAGCAAAGCAACCCAATTAATCAGCAGGGGGAAATTTATACCAGGTGTCCCCATGTGGCCATTTTTGCCAAGCCACGCCCACCTACCCAATATATGGTGTCAAACGCAGGGCAGGTAATGGGTCTGAAAGCCCTGCCGATCAGCTGGTCCATGGGGCCTGAAGAGCCCCTGCCCACAGGGGACAGGCCAGCTCAGAAGCGACATTTCTTTTCTCTCCGCATTGAAACACTTCACCATATAGTATTTATATGTCCTTTATATTGTGTTGTCTGGAAGAACTTACTGTTACCATTAATCCACAAGTTGCCTGGGCACCCGGCAGAATTTTGCCTGACCTTCTTATTGCAAGATACTGATCAGCATGTAACTTTACAAATGGTGAAATTTTTAACTTCCATTTTGGGTTATAAACGACGTAATGGACTGCTGTTTGGAAGCTGAAAATTCCTTATAGTATCTAATTCTAATCTGTTTTTACTGGTTTTAATTTTTAAATCAAATTGTGCTGTGTATTTGTTCTAGTTCTGTTGTTCTTATGAGCTTAAAGCTGAAATAAAGTGATTGATTGATTGATTGATTTCTCTCCGCAGATGCCGAGATGGTGCTTAACGCAGACAACCAGCCCTTGCCTGTAGCAGACTTTGCAGCTCCTGCCCAGGCCCAGGGATCTAAACCTCTCCCGCCCGGGGCCAGAAGGTGAGTCTTCGGGGATGTTGGCGAGGGCAGCGTTCCTCAAACCTGAGCCCCCGGCTGTTGTTGGACTACAGCTCCCATCCTCCCTAGCTAGCGGGACCGGTGCTCAGGGATGATGGGAGTTGTAGTCCCGGTGAAAAACACAGGTTTAGGGTGAATGCATCTTTCCTGGGGCAGGGCAAGACTCTGTCCTTGCTGCTGGGAAGCAAGTGGAGAGGAGGCCAGTCCGTATTGGCAGGCCCTTCCGGGGAAGGCGCTAGATTTTGGGAATTCTGGCAGGGTGCTTTGTCCACGGCGCACCAGAGCTGTAGGCTCTGGCTTAGAGGGGGCAGCAGTGTGGCCACCAAAATTTCGGCCACAAAGACAGAGACAAGCTGATGCCCGGCAGGTGTTGCCGGGCTGCAGCTCTGCTCTTCCCTGGCCGTTGGTCACACTGGCTGATGCTGGGAGTTGGGAGTCCGGCAACAATTCTAGAGGACCCCACACTGCCTACCCTTGGTCTAGGACAGGGGTCACAACAAACGCAACCTGCTGAATATACCGTATATTTCGCTCCATAAGACACACTTTTTTCCTCCTAAAAAGTAAGGGGAAATGTCTGTGCGTCTTATGGAGCGAATGTGTGGTCTCTGGAGCTGAACTGCCCAGGGGCAAAAGCAGATCGTGCTTTTTAAAAAAAGAGAGAGAGAAGGGGGTGTTGAAAGGAAGCCCCTGAGCAGCTGCTCAGCAAATGATCGGGGAGAGAGATAAGGGAGAGAGATTCCAGCCCCGCCCCCTTGCAGAAGGAGGTTGTTTCCCCAGTGACATGTGACTGGCTGATTAGATTATCTGTCTGGAAACTGTAGAAATGGCTTCCTGAAGCTGCAGAACTGTGAGTTAAACCCCATAAACAGGGTTTTTCCCCTTTGCGAAGTAAGCTCAACAACTTTGAGCTGATCCTCAAAAAATTGGGCTTTTCTCCTTTGCAAAAGAAGCTGCAGAAATTTGAGCTGATCCTCAAAAAATTGGGGCTTTCCCCCTCTAAAAAACTAGGTGCGTCCTATGGTCAGGTGCGCCTTATAGAGCGAAAAATACGGTAATAAATGTCGTATCTTATTTTGTATCATCCCCACAACCGGGGTGAACAACCCAGTAACGCTAGACAACTCTGACAACATAAATACATATATAGATTACAAATGTACAAAAAGGAACCCAACATTTATGGATCCCATGCCATAATATAAGAAGTCCATGAGATGATGTAAGCATCATTTCATATCATTCAGATTTCAAGTCGCTGAAGAAGCCGAAAGGCGAAACAGGTTGACTTTATTCCGGAAAACCTTGTTCCGCTTACATCATCTCATGGACTTCTTATATTATATATATATATTCGCCGCTGGTTAGGG
Organism: Darevskia mixta; assembly: GCA_034641385.1. NCBI lineage: Eukaryota > Metazoa > Chordata > Lepidosauria > Squamata > Lacertidae > Darevskia > Darevskia mixta. The sequence continues at coordinate 1,275,849 of JAWWNH010000015.1, forward strand.
CGGCACCGGGTGGGGGGGGCGAGGGGCAGGCTGGCCAGCGCCCCCTCCATTTTGGCACCCCCGCCGCCGCAGTTTTCGCCCCAAGCTGCTTGCTCCGCCGCTGGTTGGGGCGGCACCGGGCAGCGGCGGGGGGCAGGCTGGCCAGCACCCCCTCCATTTTGGCACCCTAGGCAACTGCCTAGATCGCCTTAATGGACGCGCCGGCCCTGGTTGCAGGCATTGACAGAAGCCTGCCTAAAGGGCATTTATGGGCAGTGCCCTCCCTGGCAGCCAGGCAGGTGCTCCCCAAGAGGCAGAAGATGTTCTTGGGCGTGCATGATGGTGCTGAGTGCTGTCCTCTCTCTCCCCGCCCCACCCCAAACTCTCCTGGCAGGCTCGCCTTCCTCGGATGGGAGTTCCCAAACTTCAGCAACCGGAGCAAAGACCTGCTGGGGCGCTTCGCCATGGCCCGACGCCACGTCCAAGCCTCCGGTTTCCTGGTTGTCGATGTGAGTTGCTGGGCCGAGGGCTGTGGGTGGGCGCATTCTGCGATTGCTCCCCGTTCATAGAATCATTGTAGAGTTGGAAGGGCCGTCTGCTCCATCCCCCGGCATCTGAATCGCAGCTAAAAAAAAATCTAATAGATGACTCTTTGGGCGGTGTTTGACGCTCTCATCATCAGGGATCCCTCCCTCTACTGGCTCTCCGCTCCCCACTGGTGTTCCCCTGAAAATGACCACCCAACCTCTGTTTAAAAACCTCCAACGAAGGAGAGTCCATCACCTTCTGAGGGCGTCCATTCTACTGTCAATGTTTGAATCGATTGTTTGGGTCCTCCCCTCTGGAGCAGCAGGAAACAAATTTGTTCCCTCTTCCATGGGACAGCCCTTGAGAGATTTGAAAATGGCTCTCCTATCTCCTCTCAGTCTCCTCTTTTCCAGGCTAAACATGCCCAGCTCCTTCAACTGTTCCTCATAAGGCTTGGTTTCCAGACCCTTGTATACTGCCCTTCGTCTGGGAGTGGCCGCCGGGACCACATAACTGCTGCTAATTCTGTAACCGACGCAGAATCACCTATGCAATTTTTTGGGGGAAAAGGGCATATGCAGATGCCCTTGATTTGCGTCATGGTGGGCAGGATTATTGTAGGTGGGGGGGGCAGCCTGCCTTTGCCCGGTGTAGGATGGAGATGCAACTGGAGCACCCCCCCCACCCCGCTCTGCGCCCTTCCCCTGTTCTCTCCCCACCAGGGAATGGCGGAAAGCTCTGCGTCCGCTCGCCCCAGTGCCCCAGGAGTGGCTTGCAGCAGGGACAGCGCCGCCATTCCTCCTGGCTCTTGACCGCTCTGTCTCTCTCTCTCTTTCTCTCTGGCGTCAGGCTGCCCGCTGGAGGGCTCCGGGGGGGGGGGGCAGGGGGGGGGAGAGGAGGCTGCACTCAAACAGGGATCATACATTATTTAGCTCCTTGCAAGCAATTATAGCTCTGCAGTCCTCAGCACCCCCTGCTCTGCTCTCCGGCAGCTTGGAGGAAAGGGCAAAGGGGGGTGGAGAGATGTCAGATGCAGGCTGCAGTTGACGCCTCCCCCCCCCCCCATTTGGGTCCAGGAGGGGAGGGCGAGCCCAGGCGAGGCACCCTCCAACAGGCCCCGCTTGCTCTGTAGCCTTGACAGAGCTCGTGCTGAACTGCCTCCCCTGTGACTCTGTGCGTAAGAGTCTGCTTTTTGCAGATCAGCCTCTGCCAACCTGGTGCCCCCTGCAGCGCACAGCCGTGCTGGCTGGTCCCGTTGGGAGTTGTAGTCTAGAACAACTCAAGGGCACCTGGTCGGCAGAGACGGTTGTGGATAAATTGGCTCCAGTCTTACAAAGAGGGACGCGGGTGGCGCTGTGGGTTAAACCACAGAGCCTAGGGCTTGCCGATCAAAAGGTTGGAGGTTCGAATCCCCGCGACGGGGTGAGCTCCCGTTGCTCGGTCCCTGCTCCTGCCAACCTAGCAGTTCGAAAGCACGTCAAAGTGCAAGTAGATAAATAGGTACCGCTCCAGCGGGAAGGTAAACGGCGTTTCCGTGCGCTGCTCTGGTTCGCCAGAAGCGGCTTAGTCATGCTGGCCACATGACCCGGAAGCTGTCTGCGGACAAACGCCGGCTCCCTCGGCCTATAGAGCAAGATGAGCACCGCAACCCCAGAGTCGTCTGTGAGTGGACCTAACGGTCAGGGGTCCCTTTACCTTTACTTTACCAAGAAGACCAAAAGGGACCCAGGTGGCGCTGTGGGTTAAACCACAGAGCCTAGGGCTTGCTGATCAGAAGGTCAGCGGTTCGAATCCCTGCGACGGGGTGAGCTCCTGTTGCTCGGTCCCTGCTCCTGCCAACCTAGCAGTTCGAAAGCACATCAAAGTGCGAGTAGATAAATAGGTACCGCTCTGGCGGGAAGGTAAACGGCGTTTCCGTGCGCTGCTCTAGTTCGCCAGAAGCGGCTTAGTCCTGCTGGCCACATGACCCGGAAGCTGTACGCCGGCTCTCGGCCAATAAAGCGAGATGAGCGCCGCAACCCCAGAGTCGGTCACGACTGGACCTAATGGTCAGGAGTTACGCTCCAGAAAATTAAAGAGCTGGAGCTGTTCTTGGATGCAGCAGAGCACACTGTCTCCACCAAGCAGGAGACAGGGCACATCCCTGAGGAGGAGATCAGTTCCCCAACTCAGGAGCCAGATGTATGGAGGAACGTGACTCACAGAAGTAGAATGCCCAGGGATCGCTCTGAGTGTTTAGAACTACAAAATCAATTTGAAGTGCTCTCAAATCTGGAAGATGAAGACCAGACTCCATTGGAAGATCTCTCCCTCATCACAGTTGATGAGGTATATGAAGACGAGCAGCATAGTCAGTCCTCCGGGAATGTGCAGGCGACCTTGGAAGGGACAGCACGTGTAAGAATCCCGACCAAGCCTAAGAGGAGACGTGTAGTGGTGATAGGGGATTCCCTACTGAGGGGTACCGAAGCAGTGATCTGTGGGCCTGACAAGATGTCTCGAGAGGTATGCTGTCTCCCCGGGGCCAAGATCCATGATGTTACAGAACGGCTGCAAGGAATAATAAAACCTACGGATAAAAACCCCTTCCTTTTAGTCCATGTGGGAACCAATGACACCGCAAGCCATAGCCTCCAGAAGATCAAAAGTGATTATGAGGCTCTGGGCAGGAAGCTGAAGCAATTAAATGCACAAATTGTCATCTCATCTGTCCTCCCAGTTGAACGCCGTGGCCCAGGAAGAGAGGGGAAAATAGGAGAAGTGAACAACTGGCTTCGCAAATGGTGCCGGCAGGAACGGTTTGGATTCTTAGATCACGGCCTGCAGTTTCTTGAAGATGGACTTCTGGCAAGTGATGGGCTGCACCTCACAAGGGTTGGGAGGAATGTTTTTGCCAACAATCTCAAAAACCTCATCAGGAGGGCTTTAAACTGACTTATGTGGGGGAGGGAGACAGTGATCCTGAAGGTAGGAGTCTATCAAATGCTGAAGATGATCATCCAAAAGTCAAGGACCAAATGGAGCAAACAGCGCACAGACCTAGTGGTGGGAGGAAAAAATCCTTAAGTAGGAGACTAGGGGGAATGATCAATGGTTTTCAATGTCTGTATACAAATGCACAGAGCATGGGAAATAAACAAGATGAACTTGAGCTCTTGATACAGCAAACTAAATACGACATAATAGGCATCACTGAAACCTGGTGGGATGAGTCTCATGATTGGAATGTAGTAATAGAGGGATACAATCTATTTCAGAGAAATAGACCAAACAGGAAAGGAGGAGGAGTGGCATTATATGTCAGGGATGTGTATACCTGTGAAGAGATCCATGATTTAAAACTTCAAAGCCAAATTGAGAGTATCTGGGTCAAAATTAAGGGAGAGAAAAATAACAGTGATCTCATTGTGGGAGTTTACTATAGATCCCCAAGCCAAACTGAGGACATAGATGATGCCTTCCTGGAACAGATGACCAAGCATTCAAAAGGAAATGAGATAGTAGTAATGGGGGATTTCAACTATCCTGATATTTGTTGGATGTCAAACTCAGCCAAGAGCATAAGGTCGAACAGATTCCTCACTGGCCTTGCAGACAATTTCATTGTCCAGAAAGTGGGAGAAGCAACAAGAGGATCAGCCATTTTAGATCTGGTCCTAACCAATAGTGATGACCTGGTTAGTGGGGTAGAAGTGGCAGGATCATTAGGTGGGAGTGATCATGCTCTTCTGGAGTTTATTATACATCAGAAAGGAGCAACCAAGCATACTAAGACTCAAATTCTAGACTTTAAGAAAGCCGACTTCAGAAAACTTAGGGATATGCTGGATGTGATCCCATGGTCAGTAATACTAAAAGGGATGGGAGTTCATGATGGATGGGAGTTTGTTAAAAGGGAGATATTAAAAGCACAACTTCAAGCAGTACCAATGCGACGAAAACATGGAAGGTGCCTAAAGAAGCCAGGGTGGCTATCTAAAGAACTTTTAACTGAGTTAAGATTTAAAAGGGATATGTACAAGAAATGGAAAAAGGGGGAAACCACCAGAGAGGAATTCAAACAAATAGCCAGCACATGTAGAGACAAAGTCAGAAAAGCTAAAGCACAGAATGAACTCAGGCTTGCTAGAGAGGTTAAAAGCAATAAAAAGAGTTTTTATGGGTATGTCCGTAGCAAAAGGAAGAACAAGGAAACAGTGGGGTCACTTAGAGGAGATGATGGTGAAATGCGAACAGGGGACGCAGAAAGGGCAGAACTCCTCAATACCTTCTTTGCCTCAGTCTTCTCCAAAAAAGAAAACAATGCCCGACCTGAAGAATATGGAGCAGATGATTCAGCAGGGGAAACACAGCCCAGAATAAGTAAGGAGGTAGTACAAGAACACTTGGCTAGTTTAGATGTATTCAAGTCTCCAGGGCCAGATGAACTACATCCCAGAGTATTAAAAGAACTGGCAGAGGTGATTTCAGAACCACTGGCAGTAATCTTTGAGAATTCCTGGAAAACAGGTGAAGTCCCAGCAGACTGGAGGAGGGCAAATGTTGTCCCTATTTTCAAAAAGGGGAAAAGAGAGGACCCAAACAATTACCGCCCAGTCAGCCTGACATCAATACCAGGAAAGATTCTAGAGCAGATCATTAAGCAAACGGTCTGTGAGCACCTAGAAAGGAACGCTGTGATCACTAAAAGTCAGCATGGGTTTCTGAAAAATAAGTCATGTCAGACTAATCTGATCTCATTTTTTGACAGAATTACAAGCCTGGTAGACGAAGGGAACACTGTGGATGTAGCCTATCTTGATTTCAGCAAGGCCTTTGACAAGGTGCCCCATGATATTCTTGTAAAGAAGCTGGTAAAATGCGGGCTAGACAATGCTACCATTCAGTGGATTTGTAACTGGCTGACTGACCGAACCCAAAGGGTGCTCATCAATGGCTCCTCTTCATCCTGGAGAGAAGTGACTAGTGGGGTGCCACAGGGTTCTGTCTTGGGCCCAGTCTTATTCAACATCTTTATCAATGACTTGGATGATGGGCTTGAGGGCATCCTGATCAAGTTTGCAGATGACACCAAATTGGGAGGGGTGGCTAATACCCCAGAGGACAGGATCACACTTCAAAATGACCTTAACAGATTAGAGAACTGGGCCAAGGCAAACAGGATGAATTTTAACAGGGAGAAATGTAAAGTACTACACTTGGGCAAAAAAAATGAAAGGCACAAATACAGGATGGGTGATACCTGGCTTGAGAGCAGTACAAGTGAAAAGGATCTAGGAGTCTTGGTAGACCACAAACTTGACATGAGTCAACAGTGTGATGCAGCAGCTAAAAAAGCCAATGCAATTCTGGGCTGCATCAATAGGAGTATAGCATCTAGATCAAGGGAAGTAATAGTACCACTGTATTCCGCTCTGGTCAGACCCCACCTGGAATACTGTGTCCAGTTCTGGGCACCACAGTTTAAGAAGGAAATTGACAAGCTGGAACGTGTCCAGAGGAGGGCAACCAAAATGGTCAAAGGCCTGGAAACGATGCCTTATGAGGAACGGCTTAGGGAGCTGGGTATGTTTAGCCTGGAGAAGAGACGGTTAAGGGGTGATATGATAGCCATGTTCAAATATATAAAAGGATGTCATATAGAGGAGGGAGAAAGGTTGTTTTCTGCTGCTCCAGAGAAGCGGACACGGAGCAATGGATTCAAACTACAAGAAAGAAGATTCCACCTAAACATTAGGAAGAATTTCTTGACAGTAAGAGCTGTTCGACAATGGAATTTGCTGCCAAGGAGTGTGGTGGAGTCTCCTTCTTTGGAGGTCTTTAAGCAGAGGCTTGACAGCCACCTGTCAGGAATGCTTTGATGGTGTTTCCTGCTTGGCAGGGGGTTGGACTGGATGGCCCTTGTGGTCTCTTCCAACTCTATGATTCTGTGATTCTGTGATTCTGAGTACCTTTACCTTACCAAGAAGACCGCTTTACCGCTTCTCCTGCTTTGAAGGATGGTAGGAGCTATGTGCGAGACAGATCAGATCAGAGCATTTTAGAGTCTTGTTCTTATGTTATGGATTCAAACTGTAGAATCACAGAGTTGGAAAGGACCATGAGGGTCATTTAGCCCAACCCCCTTCAGTCTTTTGCCCAATGTGGGGCTCAAACCCACAACCCTGAGATTGAAAGCCTCATGCCCTACGGAGCTATCCCAGCAGTCCATACAGGGTTACTATCTCTCCCTAACCTACCTCACAGGGTTGTTGTGAGGACAGAGGCAAGGTGGGTGATTGTCCACATACGCTACCCATTGCTATCCTTTTTCTCCAAGCAGCTGAAGGCGGCATATTTGCCCTTCCTCATTTAATCCCCGCAACAGCCCTGTGGAGCGGGGATACCCATGTACGCCGCCTTGAGCTCCTTGGAGGAAATGCAGTAAATTAAAATGTATTGTGTGAGGCTGCTGATCATGCAGCCCTGGACTGGTAGAGCAGGAGGCTTTTAATGGCTGGGTCGTGGGTTCGAGACCCACATTGGGCAAAACATTCCTGCAGGGCAGGGGGTTGGACTGGATGACCCTCGGGGTCCCTTCCCCCTCTATAATTCTAGGATTAGAGCCATGTCACACGTAGGACTAGTACAGTGATGGCTAACCTTGACACTCCAGATGTTTTGGAACTACAACTCCCATCATCCCTGACCACTGGTCCTGTTAGCTAGGGATGATGGGAGTTGTAGTTCCAAAACATCTGGAGTGTCAAGGTTAGCCATCACTGGACTAGTAGAAACAACAACAGACAGTCACGGTAACTATACAAAGGATAATATACAAAACCGTGAGCAGCTATAGATGGAAATGTATTGAATCATGAACTAAGCAGACAATGTCATACAAAAAGCATACATAGGTATTTCCTCAGAGGCAAAAGCCTGTATATACTTTCAAGCATTAAAGTGCTAATTCAAAGTGCAATATTTAGTGTTGGAGATGGTTATGCAAAGTCCATCAGACGTATGGGTCTGTCTTCCCTTTTGCCTCTGAGGAAATACCTATGTATGCTTTTTGTATGACATTGTTTAGTTCATGATTCAATACATTTTCATCTATAGCTGTTCACGGTTTTGTATATTATCCTTTGTACACGCAGGACTAGGGCTTGCATGCTCTTTCAGCTCAATCCCCAAATTTGTTCTTTGAATGTGCAAGTTCAGGGGTCACCACGGGCTTATCTAAAAAAAGAAAAAAGCACATGTGCTTTGCTGATTCCCAAAACTGCTGAAGACAGCAGCCCCTGCCTGTCTCTGGATCCTGCCAATGAACACCGTTTTTGCGTGCGGCCGCTTAACCCTCCGGCCATCGTTGTTTCAGTCCATCCCTGCCCTTAATCTGTTTGCTCCGACTCGACTGCGTTTTCCCACGGCCCACCGATCCTCCGGCTTTCATTCCTCCAGGTGCCGGCCAGCCGCTTGTTTGTACAAAGTTGGGCGGAAAGTTGAGGCATTGAGAGTCACCAGGGTGGAAGGGGACAGAGATTATCCCCGGCCGGCTGTCTGGGTAGACCGTGGCTCCGTTCCCTGCCCACCCCCCTGGCTCAGAGCCACTCTGGATGATCTCCAGTTGCTTAGAAGCCAAGGCGGCTGCGAGATGCTCACGGCCAAGCGCTTCTGAGCAGGAAAACACTCTTGTGTCTCACACAGACACAATCCAGTCTGGAAGCCAAGCCTTGTGAGGAATAGTCAAGGGAGTTGCGTATATTAACCCTTCCCCAAAGGCTGAGGAAACCCAGCCAGATGGGCGGGGTATAAATAATAAATTATTATTATTATTATTATTATTATTATCATTATCATTATTTATTATTTATTATTAACGAATCCCATCTATCGATGCCTAAAGAAACCTTTTTAATTACCGTATTTTTCGCTCTATAACGCACACCTGACCATAGGACGCACCTAGTTTTTAGAGGGGGAAATCCCCATTTTTTTGAGGATCAGCTCAAATTTCTACAGCTGCTTTTGCAAAGGAGAAAAGCCCCATTTTTTTTTTTTTGAGGATCAGCTCAAATTTCTGCAGCTTCTTTTGCAAAGGAGAAAAGCCCCATTTTTTGAGGATCAGCTCAAAGTTGTTGAGCTTACTTTGCAAAGGGAAAAAACCCTGTTTTATGGGGTTTAACTCACAGTTCTGCAGCTTCAGGAAGCCATTTCTACAGTTTCCAGACATAATCTAATCAGCCAGTCACATGTCGCTGGGGAAACAGCCTCCCTCTGCAAGGGGGCGGGGCTGGAATCTCTCTCCCTTATCACTCTCCCCGATCCTTTGCTGAGCAGCAGCTCAGCGGGCTTCCTTTCAACACCCCCTTCTCTCTCTTTTTTTAAAAAAGCACGATCTGCTTTTGCCCCTGGGCAGTTCAGCTCCAGGGACCACACATTCGCTCCATAAGACGCACAGACATTTCCCCTTACTTTTTAGGAGGAAAAAAGTGCGTCTTGTGGAGCGAAAAATACGGTATTCTATTGCAATTACGTGATACTAACTGGGTTATGTCGCGTGCTATTGAAATGCCTAAATACTGAACAGATTCTCAACAAATCCGGAACTGATATTTCATAAATGAATATGAGAACACTGTTTCATCTATTGGCATCCGTTCTGATTTAGCCAAGTTAATAGAATCACCTGAAATTTGAACCAAGATATCTATTCTGCTTGCATTAACCGTGGGATGCCTGTGTGAGGTTTCATAATAAATAAATGCATATAATTCGCAAATAAAACCCAATTGATAGTCAACTGAGTGGTGAGTTGCTCTGCAAATCTCACTACGTTGTCTAACAACAATTAGAATAATTATAACAACACAGGCCAAGGGTTCTAAGTATGTATTAAACAATAAGGGTGATAGTGGGCATCCTTGTCTATGGAGAGGGAAGGCTTCAGGCATGATACCATTTGTTTTAACTCTCCGTGTGGGTGGATCATACGGTATCTTAATCCATTTAGTGAATTCGAAAGGGAATCCAAATCTATTTAATGCTTCTTGGACTACTCTCCTTTCTTGGAGGTTTCTAAGATGGCCATCTGTTGTGGATGCTTTTGTTGTGATCCCTGCGTTGAGTGGGGGGGTTGGACTAGAGGACCCTTGAGGGTCCCTTTCAACTCTACGATTCTATGATGTTGAGTTTGCACAGATTCCCGTTTTCCAGTTTACAGGAGGACAAGGGGGACCTGATCTCCTTCCGCCTGGACTGTAAGACAGAGCTATTCCGCCCAGCCTTCAATCTAGCCTGATCCCCTATTCCACCTAAACATTAGGAAGAACTTCCTGACAGTAAGAGCTGTTCGACAGTGGGATTTGCTGCCAAGGAGTGTGGTGGAGTCTCCTTCTTTGGAGGTCTTTAAGCAGAGGCTTGACAGCCACCTGTCAGGAATGCTTGGATGGTGTTTCCTGCTTGGCAGGGGGTTGGACTGGATGGCCCTTGTGGTCTCTTCCAACTCTATGATTCCTTTCCCCCCTTCCCTTTTTTCTGAAGAAACCCTTCTGGGTCCCCACATTAAAATTCTTCCCTGATCTCCCTACTGGCCTAGCAAGACTAACTTGGCCAGTTAGCCCTGGTGATCCCACTGATGTTTGTTTTTTATGCTGTTTTTAGCTGTTTTTTAAGTTGTTTTTAATCATTGTTTTGTATAATAATAATAATAATAATTTATTATTTATACCCCGCCCATCTGGCTGGGTTTCCCCAGCCACTCTGGGCGGCTTTCAACAGAGCATTAAAATACAATAATGTATCTGTTGTTAGCCACCATGAGCCTTGTTTTTGGACCGGGAAGGGCAGGGTATAAAAAAAAATTATTTATTATTATTATTATTATTATTATTATTATTACTCACGAGTCAACTCTGGTGGCTATGGAGTTGAGGGGGGTAGCGGATGGGGTAGATTCAGACATGCAATGGCCACGATTCTGTTTTGCAGTGGCTGATCCTTCAGGTCTGGCTGATCTTCTCTGTCCAGGAATAGATGCAGCCCGGCAGGGCTTTGCTAGCTGAGACCTGGCCTAGTTTTCCCTCTCTCTCTCTTTCTCTCTTCCCCTCCAACTGTCACAGGTTCCCTATTACGAGTGGCTTGACTTGAAGTCGGAGTGGCAGAAGACGGCCTACCTCAAAGACAAGATGGGCAAGGCGGTGGCCGAAGAGATGGCAAAATAGGGAGAAAGCGAGAGACACACACAGGCACAAGGGCAGTTGCCGGATTAACTGCTGGGAGGAAGGGAGTCTGCCTGTCCTTGTCAACAGCCATCTTGGCGATGCTCTGAAGGGGAGTGGCCGGGAGCATCTCTGGACGCATGGAGGGGGCCTCTTCATCCATGTATATAGATGTGCATTTGAATAAATGGTCTATTGTACAGTCCAGGTCACACTTCCGCCTGTCTGTTCCGCTCCTGGCTGATGAAAGAAAGAGAGTTGCTTCGGAATCCATGCACTGAAAGAAGCCTTTTTGTCTCCCAGGTGGCAAGCAGTGTTAGAAACTCATATGCATCCTGCTAGGCGCCAAGTTGTTGTTTAGTTGTGTCCGACTCTTCGTGACCCCATGGACCAGAGCACGCCAGGCACTCCTGTCTTCCACTGCCTCCCGCAGTTTGGTCAGACTCATGTTGGTGGCTTCGAGAACACTGTCCAACCATCTCGTCCTCTGTCGTCCCCTTCTTGTGCCCTCCATCTTTCCCAACACCAGGGTCTTTTCCAGGGAGTCTTCTCATGAGGTGGCCAAAGTCTTGGAGCCTCAGCTTCAGGATCTGTCCTTCCAGTGAGCACTCAGGGCTGATTTCCTTAAGAAATGATAGGTTGGATCTTCTTGCAGTCCATGGGACTCTCAAGAGTCTCCTCCAGCACCAGAATTCAAAAGCATCAATTCTTTTGTCCTTCTGCTACCAGCCAGTGCTGACAACACTGAGGTAGATGGCCCCAATGGTCTGTTTTGAACCGCTGGACGAAAGTAGCGCTCCCAGGAGTGGTTGGGTGCAAGGATACCAAAGGAGGATGTCAAAAACATCAGAATGGCCCGTTCAAGTGCTTTATTAAAGGAAGCTGCAGACCAGGGGTCAGCAACCTCCGGCCCATGGGCCAGATCCAGCCCACAGAGACTGCTTTACCAGAGCCGCCCCTGAACCAAGCCACCCGCTCGGCGAGTCCCCCATGCGCTGCACTAAACCAGCGCGGCGCGGGGACTCGCCGAGCAGGGCCGGAAATTGCGTCTGCGCATACGCAGATACTGGAAATTGCTTCTGCACATGTCCAGACGCCGGAAATCACTTCTGCGCAGGTGCGATTTTCGGTGTCTGGGCATGTGCAGGCGCGATTTCCGGCGCTGCGCCAGTCCGGCCCACGGACGATCTCCGTGGGAGTGATCCGGCGCATGGCCGGTAAGCCTTGCCGACGCCTGGTGTAGACTTGGAGCAGAGCAGCCTGCCAGATCTCCCAGCCTTTGCAGATCTGGGACAGACACCGCAGCAAGGAGATGGCTTGTCCGCACCCCAGCAAATGCGCGTACATTATACACAAAACAGCACACGTCATTTCACCTGCCCAGGCGAGGGCACAGGTGGGAAATAGTCAGACCTTACAGAGAGCTCCTCTTTCTGGGCTCAGAGCCCAGTCTCCTTAGCCCACAGATAAGGAGAGCATCAAAGCCGGCCAATTAGCTTATATCAGAGCAAGTGAATCTAAACATAGATGAGCTCGTTGCTACAACAACTACCAATTAATGGTGGGGTTATCTCGACTGCCAAGATGGCGTTAGCAGAGCTTTCAGAGCAGTTTGCCTTTGGTTCAGCACATGGTCTGACCCTGTATACAGCTGCTTCCTGTGTATGGCTCTCTTCCATGGAACAGGTTTGTGGAGGGTAATGGTAAACGGTGGCTCAACCTGCTGTGGTAGCAAACAAATGAAGGAATCACTAGGAAGGGGGATTAATTGAAGCTAAAGCCACAGACTCTGGATCTATGGTGTACTTGCAGCTTAAGGAAGCTTATCTGTTCAGCTCAGTGGTTGAATTGGCAAACCATGGTTTGCGATGCATTAGCAAACCAGAACTGGAAACCGTGGTTTGGGTTCTTAGATGGGAGGCATGTACACTGTATATGGTAATAATAATAATAATAATAATAATAATAATAATAATAATAATAATAATTAATAATCTATTTATACCCCGCCCATCTGGCTGGGTTTCCCCAGCCACTCTGGGCGGCTTCCAACAAAACATTAAAATGCAATAATCTATTAAACATTAAAAGCCTCCCTAAACAGGGCTGCCTTCGGATGTCTTCTAAAGGTCTGGTAGTTGTTGTTCTCTTTGACATCTGGTGGGAGGGCGTTCCACAGGGCGGGTGCCACTACCGAGAAGGCCCTCTATCTGGTTCCCTGTAACTCGGCTTCTCGTAGTGAGGGTACTGCCAGAAGGCCCTCGGCACTGGACCTCAGTGTCTGGGCTGAACGATGGGGATGGAGACGCTCCTTCAGGTATACAGGACTGAGGCCGTTTAGGGCTTTAAAGGTCAGCACCGACACTTTGAATTGTGCTCAGAAACGTACTGGGAGCCAATATAGATCTTTCAAGACCGGTGTTATGTGGTCTCGGCGGCCGCTCCCAGTCAACTATAATAAACTAGTTGTTTATTTCCTTGACATCTGGTGAAAGGGCATTCCACAGGGCGGGTGCCACCACCGAGAAGGCCCTCTGACTGGCTCCCTGTAACTTTGTTACTCGCAGTGAGGGAGCCGCCAGAAGGCCCTCGGCGCTGGACCTCAGTGTCCTGGCAGAACGATGGGGGTGAAGACGCTCCTTCAGGTATACAGGACTGAGGCCGTTTAGGGCTTTAAAGGTCAGCACCAACACTTTGAATTGTGCTCAGAAACGTACTGGGAGCCAATGTAGATCTTTCAAGACCGGTGTTATGTGGTCTCGGCGGCCGCTCCCAGTCACCAGTCTAGCTGCCACATTCTGGATTAGTTGTAGTTTCCGGGTCACCTTCAAAGGTAGCCCACGTAGAGCGCATTGCAGTAATCCAAGCAAGAGATAACTAGAGCATGCACCACTCTGGCGAGTCTGAAGGCAGGGAGGGTCTCATCCTGTGTACCAGAAGGAGCTGGCAGACAGCTGCCCTGGATACAGAATTAACCTGTGCCTCCATGTGAGTCTAGAATGACTCCCAGGCTGCGCACCTGGTCCTTCAGGGGCACAGTTACCCCATTCAGGACCAGGGAGTCCTCCACACCCGCCCGCCTCCTGTCCCCCCAAAACAGTATTTCTGTCTTGTCAGGATTCAACCTCAATCTGTTAGCCGCCATCCATCCTCCAACCGCCTCCAGACACACAGGACCTTCACTGCCTTCACTGGTTCTGATTTGAAAGAGAGGTAGAGCTAGGTAAAGGTAAAGGGACCACTGAGCGTTAGGTCCAGTCGCAGATGACTCTGGGGTTGTGGCGCTCATCTCGCTTTACTGGCCAAGGGAGCCAGCGTACAGCTTCCAGGTCATGTGGCCAGCATGACTAAGCCGCTTCTGGCAAAACCAGAGCAGCGCACGGAAACGCCGTTTACCTTCCCGCCGGAGTGGTACCAATTTATCTACTTGCACTTTAACGTGCTTTCGAACTGCTAGGTTGGCAGGAGCAGGGACCGAGCAACGGGAGCTCACCCCGTTGCAGGGATTCAAACCGCCGACCTTCCAATCGGCAAGCCCTAGGCTCTGTGGTTTAACCCACAGCGCCACCCGCATCCCTTATGTATACAGTGGGACCTCGACTTACGAGTGACCCGACTTAACGAGTTTTTCGACTTCCGAATGACTTCTGGAAGAAAAAAAATGGCCGCCGCATCCAAATTTTTCGACTTCCAAAAGGAAGTCGCGGCCGCTTTTGATAGGATTTTTTCGACTTCCGAAGATTTGATGCGGGTTTCTTCGACTTACGAAGTTTTTCCGCTCAATGCATCTCTATGGGGACTCAACTTACGAGTGTTTTCGACTTCCGAAGATCACGTCGGAGCGCATTATCGTTGTAAGTCAAGGTCCCACTGTATATTGAGACCGGGGCAAATGTGGCGAGAACAAAGAGCTGTTGGTGTGATTGATGAATTCAGCAGACAGGTGAAGATCTGGTCTCACCCCAGAGGTCAGGATAGTACAGAAAATGGGAGCTTAAAAAGGTCGGGGAGCTGCAAAACCTTCCTTCCAGATGAAGGAGCAACTAAGGAATTAAGACTAAAAGCAAGTGTCTAGCCAAGGACCATAAAAGCGAGTCAGTGGCAGAGGTGAAACTGACCACAGCAGCGCATCTACATACCCATATTTTTAGGAAAAACAGGATTGCTCAGGGTCCTTTCACATAGCGGCAAATTTCCTACCCCAAGCGTGTGAACCACCTTGTGTGTTTGCGCCCATGATGTGAGCAGTCTTGCAACATCCCTGTGAGGCAGGCCACTGCCGGCAGCATCACATTAGGGAACAGCTGGAAGAGAAGCATCCGCTCAGTGGGGGCAGGGAATGTTGGAAGGTTTGGGACAGAGAAAGAACTTTACGCAGTGCGTAGTTGAAACTATGGAACTCCCTGCCACAGGAAACAGCGATGGCCACCGACCTGGCCGGCTTTAAAAGAGGAAAGGGGGCTAAAAAGAAAAAGGAAGTGTCGATTTGCATGGAACGACGAGAACCAAGGCTCCGAAAGATGTGACTTGCAAAACACCCGCACCGAGTTTCATGCTGACACCCTCGATCATAATCTGCCAGTGCTTGCGTGCGGCTTAGACACGGAGGAAGCATCCTATTGGTCCTTCCAGGTGTCAACCCCGGCCTGCTGCCATGGAAACCAAACTTTCTCCTCCTGCCTTAGTCTCCATGGTGACAACGGAATTTAAAAAAAGGGGGGGTGCTTCCAGCTGGCCAGTCACATCAATGCAAGAGGGGCAGCCTATGGGAATATTTGAGAATCTCTCCTGTGCTCTCGCACATGGAATGAGAGAGAGGCTGGGAAGCCTGTTTCAAAATAGTGTTTTAATAATGTTTAATAGATTACTGCATTTTAATGTTCTGTTGGAAGCCGCCCAGAGTGGCTGGGGAAACCCAGCCAGATGGGTGGGGTATAAACAATAAATTATTATTATTATTATTATTATTATTATTATTATTATTATTATTATTATTATTTGATGGGGTGGGGGGATTGAAAGCCAGAAGGAGTTCAGCGCGGCGTACCTAGTTCTCTCCTTTCTCATTTAATCCCCCACCACAACAACCCTGCGAGGTAGGTCAGGCTGAGAGACGGGGCCAAGGCCAACCAGCGAGCTTCATGGCAGAGTGGGAATTTGAACCCGGGTCTCCCAGGTCCAAGTCGCACACACTCTTAACCACGATGCCACTCTGGCTCTCACCTTGCCACCGCTCATGGATGGGGCCCCTCCCTTCAGAGAGTCCTGGCTTCGAATTTCACTACTGCATTTTTAATTCAAGGACTGCTCTGCTCTAGCAAGGCAGCAAGGCCACCTGCCCCTCTGTGTGTGTGTGTGTGTGTGTGTGTGTGTGTGTGTGTGTGTGTATCCCAGCGCTTGCTCGGCCTCTCTGCGTATTCCTGCTATTCCCCTTCCTTCCAGCTCTTGCAAACGAGGTCACTTCCATTGCGATCCCTTGATTGAATCTGACGCCGAGGCCCGGCTCCCAGCCTCCCTTTGCTTTCCACCGTAGAGTCGCCACCGAAAAGCTTCTTAACCACCAGCTCTTTCCCTGCTGCCACTTAAAAGCCGTTTGCAAAAAGTCGTCGGCCGCCTCGATCGCACAACCACCCTGCGAGGCGGGGCAGGGGCACAAGGAAGCTCTGCTGGTCCACTGAAGTGCTGCTTCTCCGCCTGAATCATCGGCCGGTCAGCCACCCCCCCAATCCTGACCCAGCAGGCACTCCCAATGTTCTTATGACCTGGTTAAAGGTAAAGGTAAAGGGACCCCTGACCATTAGGTCCAGTTGCGGACGACTCTGGGGTTGCGGCGCTCATCTCGCTTTATTGGCCGAGAGCCGGCGTACAGCTTCCGGAGGTCATGTGGCCAGCATGACTAAGCCGCTTCTGGCGAACCAGAGCAGCGCACGGAAACGCCGTTTACCTTCCGGCCGGAGCGGTTCCTATTTATCTACTTGCACTTTGACGTGCTTTTGAACTGCTAGGTGGGCAGGAGCAGGGACCGAGCAACGGGAGCTCACCCCGTCACGGGGATTCGAACCGCCGACCTTCTGATCGGCAAGCCCTAGGCTCTGTGGTTTAACCCACAGCGCCACCTGGGTCCCTTATGACCTGGTTAGGGATATCTAAAGATTCTCCCCTGGAGGGCAGAAGACGGCCTGCAGAGATATTCTGACTTGCGTGCCAAGGCATGCCCTGTCCTGTGGGCAGGCGCTGCATGCGCCACTGAGCATGCCAGGCACATTAGCTGCCTCTGGGCACCAACGGCAACATTGGGGAGGGGGAGGACGGAGACCATCGCTGACTGTTCAGTTTACTGGAAAGAAAAGCCTCCCAGGCAGCAGCAGCTCAGCTCTAAGAAGAATCCGCTCAGCGAGTGCACCGGGTTACGTAAGCTCTTGGCATGTATAGATTTAAAGCAGTCTCGGCCAACCCCAGGACGTTTGGATGCAGGCACCTAGGATGGTTCAGCTGGTAAGAGCATGAGACTCGGGTTCAAGTCCCATGTTGGGCATTGGGGTTGGACTAGATGATCCTTGTGGTCCCTTCCAGCTCTATAGTTCTGGGACAACATCTTTATCAATGACTTGGATGATGGGCTTGAGGGCATCCTGATCAAGTTTGCAGATCACACCAAATTGCTGCTTCTGTCATTTTTTGACAGAATTACAAGCCTGGTAGATGAAGGGAACGCTGTGGATGTAGCCTATCTTGATTTCAGCAAGGCCTTTGACAAGGTGCCCCATGATATTCTTGTAAAGAAGCTGGTAAAATGTGGGCTAGACAATGCTACCATTCAGTGGATTTGTAACTGGCTGACTAACCGAACCCAAAGGGTGCTCATCAATGGCTCCTCTTCACCCTGGAGAGAAGTGACTAGTGGGGTGCCACAGGGTTCTGTCTTGGGCCCAGTCTTATTCAACATCTTTATCAATGACTTGGATGATGGGCTTGAGGGCATCCTGATCAAGTTTGCAGATGACACCAAATTGGGAGGGGTGGCTAATACCCCAGAGGACAGGATCACACTTCAAAATGACCTGAACAGATTAGAGAACTGGGCCAAAGCAAACAAGATGAATTTTAACAGGGAGAAATGTAAAGTACTACACTTGGGCAAAAAAAATGAAAGGCACAAATACAGGATGGGTGACACCTGGCTTGAGAGGAGTACAAGTGAAAAGGATCTAGGAGTCTCGGTAGACCACAAACTTGACATGAGTCAACAGTGTGATGCAGCAGCTCAAAAAGCCAATGCAATTCTGGGCTGCATCAGTAGGAGTATAGCATCTAGATCAAGGGAAGTAATAGTACCACTGTATTCCGCTCTGGTCAGACCTCACCTGGAATACTGTGTCCAGTTCTGGGCACCACAGTTCAAGAAGGATACTGACAGAATATTAAAATACAATAATCTATTAAACATTAAAAGCTTCCCTAAACAGGGCTGCCTTCAGATGTCTTCTAAAAGTCTGGTAGTTGTTGTTCTCTTTGACATCTGGTGGGAGGACGTTCCACAGGGTGGAAGCCACCACCGAGAAGGCCCCCTGCCTGGTTCCCTGTAACTTGGCTTCTCGCAGCGAGGGAACCGCCAGAAGGCCCTCAGCGCTGGACTTCAGTGTCCGGGCTGGACGAAAGGGGTGGAGACACTCCTTCAGGTATACTGGACCGAAGCCATTTAGGACTTTCAAGGTCAGCACCAACACTTTGAATTGTGCTCGGAAACGGACTCCCAGGCTGCGCACCTGGTCCTTCAGGGGCACAGCTACCCCATTCAGGACCAGGAGTCCTCCACACCTGCCCGCCTCCTGTCCCCCCAAAACAGTACTTCTGTCTTGTCAGGATTCAACCTCAAACATATTGCAACAACTAGCTCTCACCTCTTTCTTTTGGGAGCCAGGATCGTAAGGAGGCGAGAAAGAGAGAGAGAGGAAGAGAGGGAATCACGGCTGGTCCAGGCTGCTGCGTCATCACAGGAGGAAGAAAAACTCCATCTTGCCCAAAGTCTCCCTTCTGCGCAATTCTTACAGATGCAGCGCAGCCCCTCGCCCGCATCTCATGGGCCAAGACCTAACCTCCATGCTTCTAGTCCTCAACAGCACACGGGAAAAAATGCTTCCACATCCTTATTCCCCCCCGTTGGGATTTTTGTGTGTGACTGGCAAGTGTGCATGCAATTTTGCATGCAGTAACAGTTTTGCGATCAGATACCACATTCGTGGAATTTGCTGTTGCAGACTTTGTTCTTTGGAAAAGCTGCTAGTCCTCAAGGCTGAAAATAGAGCCTTGAATCAGATTTTGAGTAGTTGGTATTTTGCTCGCCACTAATCTCATATTATTGGGACGTGGGTGGCGCTGTGGGTTAAACCACAGAGCCTAGGGCTTGCCGATCAGAAGGTCGGTGGTTCGAATCCCCGCGATGGGGTGAGCTCCCGTTGCTCGGTCCCAGCTCCTGCCCACCTAGCAGTTCGAAAGCACGTCAAAGTGCAAGTAGATAAATAGGTACCGCTCCGGCGGGAAGGTAAACGGCATTTCTGTGCGCTGCTCTGGTTCGCCAGAAGCGGCTTAGTCCTGCTGGCCACATGACCCGGAAACTGCATGCCGGCTCCCTCGGCCAATAAAACGAGATGAGCGCCGCAACCCCAGAGTCGTCCGCGACTGAACCTAATGGTCAAGGGGTCCCTTTATCTTAATCTCATATTGAGGAAAATGAGGGGGGGGGGCAGAGAATTGGCCCTTGGGTGCCCACAGCCCTAAACCTACCTTCCTTCCTTCCTTCCTTCCTTCCTTCCTTCCTTCCTTCCTTCCTTCCTTCCTTCCTTCCTTCCTTCTTCTTTCTTTCTTTCTTTCTTTCTTTCTTTCTTTCTTTCTTTCTTTCTTTCTTTCTTTCTTTCTTTTTCTTCCTTCCTTCCTCCCTCCCTCCCTCCCGCCCCTCTCTCTTCTTTCTCACATTCATCCCGGCAGCATTAAGTTTCGAAAATGTTACTGGTCAAATGCCAAAGGAACAAAACAGAGAGGCAAGTTTATAAAAGGCCTACCCATTTATTATGTCTGAGCTGCCCTAGTTTATGGATCAAGAGATCATTTTTTCACAGCTGAAGGTAACAATATTCAGAGAGAGAGAAAAAGAGAGAGGGGGGGGGTAGCATGTCTGTTGCGGCAACATTTCCACTAACTGCAATGTGGCAACTGCCAGGATCATAAAGATGATGTGCAAATTATGGAAATTACAAGCACCTAAAATGCACAGATTAACTGCTGTCCTCTGTCGTTCCAGTGTGGTCCTCGATGAAATGTAGCTTTTTGTCCTGGCCTTTGGCACCTAAGATACACACACAAACCTCTATCTATCACACACTATTGTAGAATCACAGAATTGTTGAGCTGGAGGGTCCCCTAAGGCTCATCTAGTCCAGCCCCCTGCAGATAGCTAGTGTGGCAGAGTGCCGGGTAAGGACCTGACATGGGTTCGAATCCCCACCCCACTCAGCCATGAAGCTCGTTGGGTGAGCTTGGGCCAGTCACTGCCTCTCAGCCTAACCTCCCTCGCAGGGCTGTTGTGGAGAAAGGAAACTCTTTACACTTCCTTCAGCTCCTTGGTGGCAAGGCAGACTATGAATGCAACAAATAGAAATAAAGAAATAAAGCAGGAATCACAGCTAAACTAATTGTAAATTGTTGGAATTGATTCTAATTTTTTTTTAATGTCTTTATTGTTTTAAAATAAATACATTTACAGAAAGAAAAAAGAAAAAACCCAAACAAACATACAAACAAGCAAACAAACAATAGAAAAACAAACAAACAACAGCAAAATTAATATAATAAACATCATTTACACACCCAAGAATGCGAATAATTATGAAACTTGTGAAGAGAAAAATTAAAATTCCAATTTGTCTCACTGTACTTTATGTATTGATTACCTTATACCGCACAGTTACGTATTTCTGATATAGTTTCTTTTTACATCCCTGCGAACTTATATTTATAGAATACAATATTTAACGGTGTATTTTTATATCGTTGTAGCAGCCCATTCTGGCACATAAGAAATCTGAATAACAACAACGACGACAATAGCGATAACAACAGCAACGACAATAGTAGAATGTCTATGGCAACCCGACCAGAGGGGTGGGGTATGAATAATAAAAATATTATTATTATTATCTCTCCAGTTCTGCAACAATATAAAGCTAGCGCATAGTGGGCAGACAGAACAGTGGACTCTGAGCAAGAAGAGGTGGGTTCAAATCCCCGTGAAGCTCACGCTGTGTGGCTTCGGACCACCTGTTTCCTTTCAGCCCCTGCCCTACCTCGCAGGGTTGTCGTAAACATCACCCCATTTAGGCTACCCTGAGCTCCTTTCAGGAGTGTGGTGCTTACAATGCCACCAGACAGGGGCGTAGGAAGTGGGAAGCAGGGGGCGGTCCGCCCCAGGTTCCATCATGGAGGGGGTGACAAATTATCAAGGAACAATTACTGCCCTACTAGGGTGGTTCATAAAAAAGTCTTGTCTTCTTTGAAAATGCCTGCTCCAAAGGTCTTATCTTACTACACTAGGGATTATATAGCTATATATGAAATTCCATGCGTATCAGTTAATATCTTGACCCTCCTCCACGAAAATAGCTGCTTACTTGGCCGTTTTCCTATGTTGTGAAGGCTGAAATTTCAATTCAGTGGAGCACTTACTGTTCCCAACCCTAACCCTGCGGAAAGCCATCTAAAAGGTAAAGGTAAAGGGACCCCTGACCATTAGGTCCAGTCGTGTCCGACTCTGGGGTTGCGGCGCTCATCTCGCTTTACTGGCCGAGAGCCGGCGTACAGCTTCCAGGTCATGTGGCCAGCATGACAAAGCCGCTTCTGGCGAACCAGAGCAGCACACAGAAACGCCGTTTACCTTCCCACCAGAACGGTACCTATTTATCTACTTGCACTTTGACGTGCTTTCGAACTGCTAGGTCAGCAGGAGCTGGGACCGAGCAACGGGAGCTCACCCCGTCGCAGAGATTCGAACCGCCGACCTTCTGCTCAGCAAGCCCTAGGTTCTGTGGTTTAACCCACAGCGCCACCTGGGTCCCACTACAGAAAGCCATCTAATTAGACTTTAATTTGATTTTGACAAGTTTTTAGGAGGTAATTTAATTATTGTTTGATTTTATACCCATGTTATGTATCTGATGTTAGCCGCCCTGAGCCCGACTTCGGCCGGGGAGGGCGGGATAGAAATAAAAGTTTACTATTACTTATTATTATTCCTTTGTAAGAAAATAGGAAATAACGTAAAACCATTTTTGCAGACAATAAAATAAAATAAATAAATGGGGGGGGGGTGACGAAGAAATTTTCCGCACCGGGTACCACCTGACCTTCCTACGCCTCTGCCACCAGATCCCATGGGTCGAGGTTCGGATTCAGAGTCTTGAGTCTTGCAGAGAGTCGAGGGCAGCCTCCTCTCACATTCACAAACCCAAACATGCAACACAAAATGGAAATACAGTGGTCCCTTGGTTCTCAAACGCCTTGGTACTCAAACAAGTTGGAACCCAAACACTGCAAACCCGGAAGGAAGTGTTCTGGTTTGTGAACTTTTTTCAGAAGCCGAACGTGCTCCGTTTTGAGTGTTACGCTTCTGATTTGAGTGTTACGCTGAGATCTGTCTGTTTCTGCTATTTATTTTGCGTTTTTGCGGCTCTTTTTTGTTTTGTTTTTGTGACTGTGCTGAAGAACCCAGTTCAGCTCCTGGTGGATTGGTTGTGTGATGGCAGTACATTGTTTATTGCTTTCATTTTATGGATCGACGGTCTCGTTAGATAGTAAAATTCATGTGAAATTGCTGTTTTAGGGGTTGTTTTTAAAAGCCTGGAACGGATTAATCCGTTTTGCATTACTTTCTATGGGAAAGCGCACCTTGGTTTTGGAACGCTTTGGTTTTGGAACGGACTTCCGGAACGGATTAAGTTTGAGAACCAAGGTGCCACTGTAGTAACATTTTTAAAAGAGACATATGGTAAAGCAATGGGGGGGGGGGATACCTCTGACCATTAGGTCCAGTCCTGACTGACTCTGGGGTTGTGGCGCTCATCTTGCATTATTGGCCGAGGGAGCCGGCGTACAGCTTCCAGGTCATGTGGCCAGCATGACTAAGCTGATCGACAAGCCCTAGGCTCTGTGGTTTAACCCACAGCGCCACCCGCGTCCCTTGGTAGATAGCCAAATGCAAAATGCGCCTGGCTAATTTCAAGGGACCCAGGTGGCACTGTGGGTTAAACCACAGAGCCTAGGCTTGCCGATCAGAAGGTCGGTGGTTCGAATCCCTGTGATGGGGTGAGCTCCTGTTGTTTGGTCCCGGCTCCTGCCAACCTAGCAGTTCAAAAGCACGTCAAAGTGCAAGTAGATAAATAGGAACCACTTTGGTGGGAAGGTAAAATGGCGTTTCCGTGCGCTGCTCTGGTTCGTCAGAAGCGGCTTAGTCATGCTGGCCACATGACCTGGAAGCTGTATGCCGGCTCCCTCGGCCAATAAAGCGAGATGAGCGCCACAACCCCAGAGTCGTCCACGACTGGACCTAATGGTCAGGGGTCCCTTTACCTTTACCTTTTTAATTTCGAACACTGCCTTTTTGCGGTGAGGTGAACAGAACTGTAGACAGGATCCCACATGCGGCCACATATATTCTTATATTGGGCCCTATCCTGCCCTCGCCTGGCCAATGCCCATGACAGGATACCCACAAACAGGACCTGCCTAAACAAAATAATAATAATAATAATAATAATAATAATAATAATAATAATAATAATAATAAATTTCCTTCCAGTAGCACCTTAGAGACCAACCAAGTTTGCTGTGGATGGGGGAGGCTGGAGAGGGAGATCAGAGGCTCTTGCTGCCTGCCAGGCTGGCGAAATTGCCCTGGAGGGAGCAGGGGCCTCTTGCTTGCCCCCCCTGCCTGCCTCTCTCCGTCTGCTCTGCAGTACCAGGCACTCTCGGCTTCCACAACCCCCCCACCCTCCCTGCTTGCTGTTCTCTATAGAGGGAGCTGCTGCTGACATCATTGAGCATGACAGAGCTGTTCAGGCAGCGGGAGCAGCAGCAGCAGCAGCCTGGTCCAGCCTCCCTCTCCCCCCTCCCCACCCCTGAGCTGGATTCTCCCAGGTCCCCCCTCTCCAGCGCAGGCTCCATCCCACCTCATCCTCCCTCCAGCCTGCAGAGCCCATCAGAGGCGCCCTTCTCTGCATCCCTCTCCATCTCTAAGGTCTCCTCGCCTGGCAACACTAACCCGCCCCCCCCAAAAGACCACTTCACGCCCCCCCACACCCCGCTGGATGCCACACCATGCCCGGAGAAGCCCTCAAGAGCCAGGAGGCCACGCGAGCCAAGGACCCAGGCGTCCTGAGGGCACCTGAGCCAGGTGAGCACTGCTGAGGTTTCTCCTTCCCCATCAAAAAGGCGCACTGCTGAGTTGGCCGGAGGGGGGAGGGTTTTTTTGTGCGGGGGGGGGTGGGCAATGTAAGGAAGGCACAAAGAGGGGGGCGGGGGGCTGTGGGGGGATGGGGTGGGGAAAGGAAAGGAAAGGAAAGGGGAAATGGACGCAGGGCCAGTTTTGGGGGCGGAGAATGGCTCTGATCGGATGGTGGCGCGTCAGGCTGCCTGGATGTGGGGCAGAGCAGCTCTTGGGGGGGGCGTCTGATGAGGGGCAGAGCATGGAGAACGCCTTGGTTATTTCTCGGAAGGTGTGTGCCGCTGGGTCTAGAGAAAGCAGGAAGACTCTCCTTTCCCCCCTCCCCTTCTTAACGCACCCCCCCCCCCACTCAAGGCCCCTTAACCTCAACTCCCAAGCACAACCAGGCATGGGGCTAAGAAGAGTCTCCCGAGGACCTGGCTATCTGAGGACCCCTCCCCCCTTCCCTAAGGCCGACCTCTCTTTTCTATAGGGGGGGGCAGAGCAAAGGACTTCCTCCCCCCCCCACCCCCAATGCACAGATTGTGGGTAGCTCTGAAAAGTTTTTTCCTTCTTCGTTTTGGGCGATCTAGTCATAGCTCCAGGGGGGCAGAGACCCTTGGGTGGGGGGCTTGATCTGTGTTTGCATTTGGGGGGGCACAGCAACTTTCCCCAGCTTGGCCGAGAGGTAGGGAAGACAGCCAGCAGCCGCCCTGTCCTTCGCTCTCTGGATGGGTGCTCTACCCACTGCACCCCACTGCCCTGCCTAATCCTAAGGGGAGGTGTGGAGTCGATGCCTGCCTCTCCGCAAGCTCCCCCAGTCTCTGCCCTAGAGAGCATGGGGGGCGTGTTTTCCTTCCTTATTCCTGACAAGACATCACATCCCTTACACTGCCCCCCAGAGTAGCTCTTAAAAACCCTTCTTGGCAGTGGTATTCTCCTGGTGGCCTCCTTGTTTGCACAGAAGAACCCCCAACAAAGAAGGGGAGGTAACCTCCAGGCATCCCAGCACCTTCCCGACACCCCTGGGTGCCATTTAGGGAGCGCGAGAGACCAACACACACACCCCACCTGGGGTTCAGGCTGCTGCTAATCCATCCCTTTGGAGCCACCAGTATTTTCAGCCGGCTCACTTGTTCCGCCCGCCGGGACTTACTGTTCCAAACTGTAAAATGGGCCCATGAAGTCGATGTGCAGGTCGAAAGCAGAATTCTTTCTACGGATGGTCGGCTAGCTTGACCCGTGTCAGCGACGCTGCAATTATGTGGGGCAGACCTGCTGCGGGTTGCAGGAGAAAAATGAACCACAACAAATGCTTTTTTTAAATGCAGAGCTTTGTTTCTTGCAATATAATGTATGATGCATCCAAGGAAAAGCCTTCGCTTCTTGTCTGCCCCCAAATCTACTCCCCCCCTGCTTAAACCCCCCCTGCAATGATGCCTCTGCTAAACCCAACTGAAATATATATATTTTAATCCATGCAAATTAAGGGCGATTGGTTTTCTCTTTCCCCCAACCTCTGGGATAATTGGCAGAGTCGCCTAAGGGTTATGCCATCCCTTTGTCCCCATAACCCAGAATCTGGATAAGAGTTTAAGGGCTGCAGGGATTGGTGGGTTTTTTTTTGAGGGGGGGATATCAGGTGATTGGGGTATCCCCTTAGATTTTGCCAGACATATGGCTGGCAGATGAAGGCATTGCCTCTGTTTCTGCTGCGTAATACTATGACTTGCCCCAAGACCTCGCCATAAGGCGGGACATTCTCCTTCTAAATAACTCGGTACACCAAGGGCGAAGGCAAGACACTGACCCCCCCCCATCCTCTCTGCATCCTTACTCAGCAATAAATCCCACTTTTATACGATAGAACTGAAGAACAAAAAACTACAAAGGGGATTTGAAGCTTATGCGATAGGCAGGTTTATAGACAAGTAAGCCTTTCTGGGTTCATCCGCACCTGCAGGAAATCGGCCTGTTTTAGCAACTTTAATGTGAATGAGCTGCATTTTTCTTAACCGTCTCCTCCCACCTGCCTCTGATCTCCCTCCTTGCAATGTTTCTGTGTGCAGAGATAGGCACATTCATTGGCAGAGGCCTTAAACTGAGTCAGAATCGCCGGTCTATCTAGCTCAGAATTGTCGACACTGACCGGCAGAAGCTCTCCAGAGTTTGGGGCGGGGGGGGGATT
This sequence comes from Darevskia mixta, assembly GCA_034641385.1. Classification (NCBI taxonomy): domain Eukaryota; kingdom Metazoa; phylum Chordata; class Lepidosauria; order Squamata; family Lacertidae; genus Darevskia; species Darevskia mixta. Next base: position 1,302,214 of record JAWWNH010000015.1, read on the forward strand.
TCCCATATCTACCCAGGTGGCGCTGCGGGTTAAACCACAGAGCCTAGGGCTTGCTGATCAAAAGGTCAGCGGTTCGAATCCCTGCGACGGGGTGAGCTCCCGTTGCTCGGTCCCAGCTCCTGGCCACCTAGCAGTTCGAAAGCACGTCAAAGTGCAAGTAGATAAATAGGTACCGCTCCGGCGGGAAGGTAAACGGCGTTTCCGTGCGCTGCTCTGGTTCGCCAGAAGCGGCTTTTGTCATGCTGGCCACATGACCTGGAAGCTGTACGCCGGCTCTCGGCCGATAAAGCGAGATGAGCGCCGCAACCCCAGAGTCGGACACGACTGGACCTAATGGTCAGGGGTCCCTTTACCTTTACCTTTACCCAGAGATGCCGCTGGGGTTGAATTTTCTGTGTTCAAAACAGACGCTCTGCCCCATTGAGTTACAGCCCTTCCCCGAGTCAAATAAAGGTAAAGGGACCCCTGACCATTAGGCCCAGTTGCGGACGGCTCTGGGGTTGCGGCGCTCATCTCGCTTTACTGGCCGAGGGAGCCGGCGTACAGCTTCCGGGTCATGTGGCCAGCATGACTAAGCCGCTTCTGGCGAACAAGAGCAGTGAACGGAAACGCCGTTTACCTTCCCGCCGGAGCAGTACCTATTTATCTACTTGCACTTTGACACAGGGGCGTAGGAAGGGGGAGGCGAAGGGGGCGGTCCGCCCTAGGTTCCATCATAGAGGGGGGTGACAAATTATCAAGGAACAATTCCTGCCCTACTAGGACGGTACATTAAAAACTTTTTTTTTTAAAAAAAATACCTGCTCCAAAGGTCTTACCTTACTATACTAGGGATTATATAGCTATATATGAAATTTCATGCATATCAGTTAATATCTTGACCCTCCTCCACGAAAATAGCTGTTTACTTGGCTGTTTTCCTATGTCGTGAAGGCTGAAATTTCAATTCAGTGGAGCACTTACTGTTTCCAACCCTAACCCTGCAGAAAGCCATCTAATTAGACTTTAATTTGATTTTGACAAGTTTTTAGGAGGTAATTTAATTATTGTTTGATTTTATACCAATGTTATGTATCTGATGTTAGCCACCCTGAGGTCCAGCTCCGAGGGCCTTCTGGCGGTTCCCTCCCTGCGAGAAGTGAGGTTACAGGGAACCACGCAGAGGGCCTTCTCGGTGGTGGCGCCTGCCCTGTGGAATGCCCTCCCATCAGATTTCAAGCAAAGTAACAACTATCTGACTTTTAGAAGGCATCTGAAGGCAGCCCTGTTTAGGGAAGTTTTTAATGTTTGATGCTGTATTGTTTTTAATATTCGGTTGAATATTAATTTTGAATATTGATTTGGTCTCTCCAAATCAAAGCATCTCAGGTACCAGGTGATGGGAAAGTCGTCTCTCTGGGGAGCCCCTGTTGGCCTCTGGGACAACTCAGGACCGGGGACCCAAACATGACCCTTCAGGCCCCTCTGACTGACCCTTGGGGCTCCCCCCACACCACCACCCCTCTCCCCAGGCCACGACAAAACAAGACAATCGCAAGGTCTCCCGTTTGTGGGGGAAATCCAACTTTACGGCTCAGGACCCGCCCTACTAGTGAACGATCGACGTGGAGTACAAGCCGATACAGAAATGGGTTGGATAGAAGACCCAATGGGCCGCATAAACAAATTGATAAGCCCAAGGAAAGAGAACTTGCCTAAGACTATGACCAATTCTGACAAAATCTCTATTCCTTTAAGTAAAGACCCTGCCTGTGAATCTTGCGACCACATGGAGACGACTGGGGTAAGCCAAATACCCATCTCTAGTGTAACTTGCAGACAGATTATTACTACCGAATGTTCAACAAACCTAACCTCGATAAATTGCGGATTGCTACCGTCCTACTCCCAAAGGAAGATCACAGAATTTTTTGGGTCTGGGAAGCCCCTAAATCAAGCTCCCCTCCCTCCCTCTTCCTGACCATCAAATTCCCAGTCAAACTTGCCCCTGCTTTCGTTCCTATGTTGGAATATCGCAGGGTGGAAGGGAAAGAAATCAGACCCCGAATTTTCAAAATTCATAAATTCATTTCAAATAATCCTATTGCAGGAAACATGGGAAGCTGAGGAAATGGAAATTAACGGGTATAAAACCATCTCACTTCCTGCCTGCCCATCTCTCAAAGGAGGAAGGGCTAAAGGAGGTCTGGTCATAGCAATTTCACTGAAATTACAAGCTAAACTTACCTTGATAAAATCCTCCCCTCCCTATGCGATTACAGCTTTGATATCAGGCGGTAAATTCGAGCTAGTGGTCACGAATGTGTATCTCCCGCCTGGAAGTCAGGTTGCGGACATGCATATTAGATGGGAAACTTTGGAGGATCATCTTACTTTTTGCTGTATCAACTATCCAAACACCCCCACAGTTATGGGAGGTGACTTTAATGCGCGAATTGCCACAAACTGGGATGCACTTATCAAAGCTAAATGGTGGATAAAAACAGAACACCCAGTCCCTGATTTTTCCCCACACGCTCAAAGAATTTCAAAAGATAACATGGTGAATGAGGCGGGCACTCTCTTTTATAAATTGATCTTGCGCTTGAATCTAGTAACTCTGAACGGGATTTGTCCCCCTGATGTTCCGGGAGAGTTTACTCACTTAAGTTCACAAACAAACAGTGTTCTTGATTACTTCTCGGTATCTAAGGATATTTTTCCAAAGTTTTCTTATTTTAAAGTTGAAAATGTCCACATGAGCGACCATCTTCCCCTGGTTGCTAAAATGGCCATCGACTGGTATCCAACGAAAGGAGAACATCCAACATACATGGGTATTAACGCGGCATTACAAGTAAAGGGCACAAAGTGGTCTGTAACACAGGCCCAAAAATACTCCAAATTTTTCCAACAGGAGATAAGACAAACATACTCAGTGTCTGGTATATCCACATATGGAAATATCCAACTTATCAGCCTATTTGCTAAACTGCAAGAGAAACTTACCTCTTTTTTTACGGTTCCAGTCCACCTTATAAATCGACGTCACCTTAAAACAGGAGCACCGTGGTTTAACCTTAATTGTAAACAAGCTAGACAATCGCTCCGTACCATCTACAAAGATTATAGGGCCTCCGGGGCACTTGCACTCCCCAAAGAGTATTACCAGGAAAAATCTGCGTACAAACAAGTGCAAAAAATGGCTAAACAGGAATGGCAGCAGGGTCGCTGGAAAGCACTTATAGCTGCCTCCAGTTCACGTAACCCCCGCCAATTCTGGACATTGGTCAACCAAAAAACCAAAAGTTACCCCCTAACAGTTATTCCTGCCCCAGTCTGGGAATCCTTTTTAAAGAAGTATTTTACTCTACCAGACTGCAATACCCATATACCAGACGGTCTACATGACCATCTTCCCCGCTGGCCACCCACCGACCCGGAAGAAATTCAACACCTTATTGCCAAACTCAAACCTGGCAAAGCCCCTGGTCCCGACCTAATCCCGGCAGAAGCTATAAAATATCATGCGGACTGGTGGGCAAAAGTCCTTGCTGCCATTTTCGATGAGATAAACAACAGCGGGATGGTACCAAAAATATGGAAGGACGCAATCATTATCCCAATTTATAAAAAGGGCTCGCCAGATGACCCTGGAAACTACAGGAATATCAGCTTATTGTCAATAATTGGGAAACTATACGCACGTTTTTTACTAACCAAGCTTACCAAATGGGCCGACGAAAATAATCTGATCGGTCCTGAACAGGCAGGATTTAGACCAAACCAGTCAACTGCTGAACATGTTTTAGTCTTACACCAGCTTGCCCGGAAATACTCCGCCCCAAAAAGAGGTCAACTTTGTGCGGCATTTATCGATCTCAAGGCCGCCTTTGATAGCATACCCAGGGGATTACTCTGGGAAAAACTAGCCCGATGGGGAGTAGACAGAAGGCTCTTGTGGTTGATAACTCAACTGCATGATGGGGCTGCTGCCAGGGTGAGGATCACTCCTGCCGGCGACCTTACAAATCCAATACCCATTAACAGAGGTGTCCGCCAGGGGTGTATTCTTGCCCCCTTTCTCTTTAATTTATTTATAAGCGATATGAGGGCTCCTTTGATCGAAGCCCAAGGAAAAATACACGCTCCCTGCCTGGCCCACTACCGTTGCCCCCTCTTACTCTATGCAGACGATGCAGCGATACTTTCCTTTTCGAGAGTCGGCCTTAGGCGTGCATTAAAAATCTTTAATTGCTATTGCAAAACAAACTTTCTTATAATTAATCATGCCAAGTCTAAAGTTCTAATTTTCTCCAAGAGTCGGAAAATGTACAACTGGAGAATAGATGGGAAAGCAATTGACCAAGTTTTCAAATTTAAGTACTTGGGAGTTTTTCTACAGCATAACATGGGTTGGAAGGCCCAACTTGAGTATGTCTCAAACAGAGCCAAGGCACTTTCTCTCGTGACACTGCGATTTTTCTTCTCAGATGGGGCTTTCCATATCCCATCTGTGCTAAAAGTCTTTAACGCCAAGGTGATCGCGACCATTGCATATGCGATCCCAATATGGGGGACCTTTGTAAATTTAAACCAACTGGAGGTAATCCAAAACCAGTTCCTGAGGATGTTGTTAAAACTACCCAGATGTGTGAGTAATTCGGCTATTCGCCTGGAATTAAACCTCACATCCTTAGAAAATGCATTATGGAAACGAATCCTCTGTTATTGGTTGACATTATGGCACAAACTCCCAAATCTCCACCTAATACAATGTATCTGGAGAGACAACTTCTGTAGCCCCTGGGCAAAAATAATACATTTGAAACTTGTGTCCCTCGGCCTTTCCCCCTTGGAATTACTGAATTTGGATATAACTTCAGCCAAGAGAATTATAACCCTCAAACTAGAAGAGATAGATCTACAATATAATATTGCAACAGGGGGTGGTTCCTGCTCCCCGCTAAACCTTGGCTTAGTACCACAAACGAAATTTCCATCTTATTTAACTTCTCTATCTGTGGCGTCACACAGGTATGCTTTTATAAAGGCTAGATTCAATGCTTTCCCATCAAACGTTATGGGCAATAGACTCTCAAATGGTCAGATCTCACTTCTCTGCGACTGCAAAAATGGAGCTACAGAATCGTTACATCATATAATCCTCAGTTGCCCATTGCACTCGGCTGCACGGGCCAAATTTCTAACCCCCTATCTTGTGAATATTACTGATGAAATCCCGGAAGCAAAAGTAATATTCCTTCTGAACGATGAAGATGCTAGTAGATCCCTTGCAGTTGCAAGATTTCTGATAAATGTACTATCTCAAAAGAAGAGAAATGGATCACTGCAAGATGTCTGTTAGTTTATTTAAGCCCAAAAAATTTCAAAAACCAGCGTAGCTAAACCTAAAGGGTTACAAATAAAACTGTTTCAATCTGTTTCCGCTGGATCTAAATTCAGATTTTGATTTTGGTTTTATACGAATGGATTCTACTGTTTTTACCGTGTACATAGTTTTACATAGTTTTTATTTAAATATTTAAATTTTATTTCTATTGTATAATTTTTTCTTGTTGTTTGTTTTATTTTGAATTTTTATCTGCATTTGCTTTGTCTCGTTTCTCTGGATGTAATACAATGTATATCTATGGGCCAATGGCCGTAATAAACATTACCTTACCTTACCCCAGGCCACGCCTCTCACCTGCCCTGCTCTGTGCCCTCTTTGAACGCTTTTACCTGTCTGCAAGGGGTCCTTGAACTCTGAGAATCCGTCTTGCCTTCCTGGGTGGAGAGATGTCGGAAGGGTGTGCTTGTGGGTGGGGGTGTCGAAACCTCTGACTTCTGTGTGGCTGAAATATACAAAGGATAGCTCAGTTGGTTAGAGCGTGGTGCTGATAAGGCCAAAGTCGCAGGTTCGATCCCCGTATGGGACAGCTGCATATTCCTGCATTGCAAGAAGTTGGATCCAGCCTTTCTCAACCTTGGGTCTCCAGATGTTTTTGGCCTACAACTCCCATCATCCCTAGGTAGCAGGACCAGCGGTCAGGGATGATGGGAATTGTAGGCCAAAAACATCTGTGGACCCGATCCTTAGGGTCCCTTCCAATTCTGCAATTCTATGATTTTATGAAATGCAACACCCATTGCTTTGCCTACTTTTGCCTCAGGACACACCCACTTCTGCCACTGACCACACCCTCTTTTTGCCTCTGGACACACCCACTTCTGCCACTGACCACAACCTCTTTTTGCCTCTGGACACACCCACTTCTGCCACTGACCACACCCTCTTTTTGCCTCTGGACACACCCACTTCTGCCACTGACCACACCCACTTTCCCCCTCTGGACACACCCACTTCTGCCACTGACCACACCCACCTTTTGCCTCTGGACACACCCACTTCTGCCACTGACCACACCCTCTTTCCCCCTCTGGACGCACCCACTTCTGCCATTGACCACACCCACTTCCCCCTTTGGACACACCCACTTCTGCCACTGACCACACCCTCTTTCCCCCTCTGGACACACCCACTTCTGCCATTGACCACACCCACTTCCCCCCTCTGGACACACCCACTTCTGCCACTGACCACACCCTCTTTCCCCCCTCTGGACACACCCACTTCTGCCATTGACCACACCCACTTTCCCCCTCTGGACACACCCACTTCTGCCACTGACTACACCCACTTTTCCGCTCTGGACACACCCACTTCTGCCACTGACCACACCCACCTTTTGCCTCTGGACACACCCACCACGGGCATGTGCTCCTCCCCCAGGGAAAAGAAACCCAGCCACTAGCATCTGGTAGGAGGGAAAGGGTTATATAGCTCAGCTGCGGCAGCATCTGAGTTCTCCTTTTAAATCTCAAGAGAGGCCTGGGAAAGACTCCCACTCGGGACCCTTGGGGAGCTGCTGCCAGTCAGTGCGGACAATATTGAGCTAGTTGTTGTGTAAGGCAGCCCCCTTGGCATGGGAAAAGGCCATAGGTCAGCGGGAGGGCATGTGTTTTGCATGGAGAAGGTTCAATCCCTGGCATTTCCGTCGAGGGCTGCCTGAAACCCTGGAGAGCAGCTGCCGGCCTGTGCACGGACTGCATTGAGCTAGCTGAATCAATAGTCCAATTCTGCGTAAGGCAGTTTCTGACGTTCGTATGAAGCCATTCCTTTCTGCCAGGGTGGTTTTTTTTGTGTCTGTGTCAGAGATAAAGCTTCTCTCTCCCCCCCCCCCCCAAATCTTCACGGAGGGTTGCCAACATTATCAGTTTTTTCCTGGCAAGGCTCCTGTGCTTTTGAGAAGTACATGGAAGGTGCCTAGACATCTAATGGCAGGATATTTTCCTGGCTTGGAGATGCAGTGGAGTCTTCACAGACTAAAAATCCTACCTGCTTTTTTGGGAGTGTGTGTGAAGAAGATGGAGGAACAGAAGCCCTCCCCTTACACACACAAACGCATACGTTGGCAATTTTACTCCTGAGCCGCTACAGCTGAACCTCTGCTCCCCCTTTTCCGGTGTTCTATATCTCCCTCCTTTCCCTCAGTTATTATGGGGACCCAGGTGGCGCTGTGGGTTAAACCACAGAGCCTAGGGCTTGCTGATCAGAAGGTCAGCAGTTCGAATCCCTGCAACGGGGAGAGCTCCCGTTGCTCCGTCCCTGCTCCTGCCCACCTAGCAGTTCGAAAGCACGTCAAAGTGCAAGTAGATAAATAGGAACCGCTATGGCGGGAAGGTAAACGGCGTTTCCGTGCGCTGCTCTGGTTTGCCAGAAGTGGCCACATGACCCAGAAGCTGTACGCCGGCTCTCGGCCAATAATGCAAGATGAGCACCACAACCCCAGAGTCGGACACGACTGGACCTAATGGTCAGGGGTCCCTTTACCTTTACCTTACCAGACAATATCCTGATCTAAATTGCTATGTGCCCTTTTTAAAGGAGGGTGGAGAGGGTAAATAATGTAGACAAAATCATGCAGAACCGGCCTCTCGACACCCATTCTCCAAGGAAGCGAACCAGAGCCTCCATGTTCAAAGGCAGTCTACCTCTGAATACCAGTTGCTGCTGAGCAGCTACAGCAGCTTTAAATAGCATCAGTTCCAGAGCCTACTGAACTTTCTGGTGGTAAGAGCTGTTTATTGGTGGAACGGTCTCCCTCAAAAGGTGGTGGGCTCTCCATCCTTGGAGGTTTTTAAGCAGAGACTGGATGGCCACCTCTAAGCGATGCTTTAGTTGAGATTCGTGCATTGCAGGGGGTTGGACTAGATGACCCTCGGGTGCCCTTCCGACACTATTACAGACCCTCCAGGTGTCCCTATTTTCCAGGATTTACAGTAGCCATCCCGGTTTCTGATTTGATCCCAGAATGTCCCGCTTTTCCTTACGGCAGTGATGGCGAACCTTGGCCCTCCAGATGTTTTGGGACTACAACTCCCATCATCCCTGACCACTGGTCCTGTTAGCTAGGGATGATGGGAGTTGTAGTCCCAAAACATCTGGAGTGCCAAGGTTCACCCTCACTGCCTTAGGGCGTCCCTATTTTCATTGGAGAAATGTTGGAGGGTATGGAGTTTTGCGGCTCCCCGAGCCAAGGAGATAAGTAACTACACAACCATAAAAAGACATCTGAAGGCAGCCCTGTAGAGGGAATTTTTTTTAATGTTCATTGTTTTATTATGTTTGTATATATGTTAGAAGCTGCCCAGAGTGGTTGGGCAACCCAGACAGATGAGTGGGGTATAGGACATCCCTATTTTCATTGGAGAAACGTTGGAGGGTATGCTATTATTCTTTGAATCATATATATATGCTCTGAGATGTTGTCCCTGTGCCCTGGGAACGGTTGAGTCAACTGAACATATTCTTTTGACCTGCCCATTTTATGTAGATCTTAGAGTAGACAAAAACTGATAGCCCCACTCTTATGCCAACTTAACCTAGTAGACGGAGAAAGACAGGTTTTGTTTTTGCTGAGCAATATTACTGGTACCACAACCCTCTTGGTGGCCAAATTTCTTTTTTTGGCCTTTAAACGCCGTAAGGTTAAAATTGACAGTATTGACATGGGTCTAAATGTATAATCTACTTCTCATTGTATGTTTTAGTGTAAAGCTTTCCGAGATGTTTAGACGTTTTAAATTTTTGTGTGGATAATGATTGTGCTCTGACTGACGGTCGAATAAACTGTGTTGTATTGTTTCCGCTGCGCTGAGTATTTTAGATTGTGAGGTCCTCGGGGCAGGGACCTTATCCTCTGATCCTCGGGGCAGATCCACAGCACACCCAACGCGCATTTACAGCACTTTGCTTCCCCCCCTCCCCGAGAATCCTGGGAACTGTAGTTTCTTAGCAGTACTGCAAAGTGTAGCTCTGTGAGTGGGAAACTACGGTTCCTAGGATTCCTTGGTGGGCAAGCCGAGGGGTTTAAATGTGTGTTTGGATGTGGTTTAGTTGCACAGTGTGGGCCGCCCATTGGCAAGCATGTGGATGGTGCTAGCTGCAGAGATAGATAGATAGATGATAGATAGATAGATATAGATGATAGATAGATAGATAAATGATAGAGATAGATAGATAGATGATAGATAGATAGATAGATAGATAGATAGATAGATAGATAGATAGATGATAGATAGATAGATAGATAGATAGATAGATAGATAGATAGATAGATGATAGATAGATAGATGATAGCTAGATAGATAGATAGATATAGATGATAGATAAATGATAAAGATAGATAGATAGATAGATAGATAGATAGATAGATAGATAGATAGATAGATAGATAAGGGGTGGAACTTCTCATTCAGGAAACTAAAAGTGTGAACCCAAAAGAATCTACTCAGAAATAAGTCCCGTTCAGTTCAGCTTCCAGGTAAATGAGTATCTTAAAGGTACATATAGCAATAACCTTAACAATAAAATACACCCCATAATTTTCTCCCCACCCTTCCTCCATTCAGGGCTCCACCCCCCTGATCCCCCCCACCCCCTTTTGCAATGATCTTGACATCAGCAAAACCGAAAGCAGACTGAGTCATTCTGTTGTTCGCCTTCCCCCCTGCCATGTGTCAAACGAGCTGTCTGCCTTAAAACGTCTTTTTACAAAATTAAATTAAACTCCACTTGGAAGTTAGATTTAATTTAATGTCTGCTGGGTGCCTTGTTTGAAACGCACGGCGAAAGAGACACACAAATGTGCTCCCAGGATGGAGGGGAAATGGGGGTGGGGGGGAGTCAGTGATGTCACAGGACCAGGCCAATTAGTGCTGTGCACAGCCGGTGTCTGCCTTGGGCATACAAAGCCCCAGCTGAATCCTGCAGAGACGATTGTAGATATGAATGAAATCCAAGAGGGTGGAGGTCTTCAGTGTTAGCTGCCTGTTGTCTTTATTCATGGAAACAGTGTGGTCAAATGCTGGATTTACGTATAAGCTAAACAAGCTGTAGCTCAGGGCCCCAATCTCTTGGGGGGCCCCCAAAAATTTAAAGGGGAAAAAACCCTGGATGTACATTTCCAAAATATAAGATAAAAAAAACAAATAAAATGAAACAGTGTTTTGTGTTGTGTAGGCTCCTATGATGTATGATGATGATAATAATAATAATAATAATAATAATAATAATAATAATAATAATAATAATAATGTGCTCTCGGCACCCTTAACGAACTCCATTCCTGCATTTCAGGGGGTTGGACTGGATGACCTCTGGGGTCCCTTCCACCTCTTCAATTATATGGTTCTTTTGGGGGAAGCCATGGCTGTTTAAAGTGGCGTAAGAAAACGCATGTTGCAGATGTGGCCTCGGTCTGCCTTTGTTTTTCACCTGGGCAAAACGGCACATTGCCAAGTAGCCGAGGCTGCCCGGCCGCCTCCCCTTCCCTGCATTAAATCCTTTGCCAAGAAGCAGCCTCTGAATAATGAACGAAAAAATGCTCTCCCAGCAGAGAGGCTTCATCCCTGCCCTCGTGCGCCTCACGCATGTGTAGCCCCCGGCCTTGGAGTCAGGAGAGACCGAAATAACCAAAGTCACAACCGTCAGGAGCTCGCGGTGGGGAGAGGAGAGGAGCGCTCGCCCCCTCGGGGAGATTCAAGGCCCTTTTGCTGAACGCTAAGCTTGCGGCGCCGAGATGAAATGAAATAAAAGCCTGATAAAAGCCTGCCGCTATTTCCTTTGCAGAGCTGCGAGGCAGAACTTGCAGTCTCCCAGCCAATTAGAAGAAGAAGAAGAGTTTGGATTTGATAACCCGCTTTATCACTCCCCGAAGGAGTCTCAAAGCGGCTCACATTCTCCTTTCCCTTCTTCCTGCCCCACAACAAACACTCTGTGAGGTGAGTGGGGCTGAGAGACTTCAGAGAAGTGTGACTAGCCCAAGGTCACCCAGCAGCTGCATGTGGAGGAGCGGGGAAGCGAACCCGGTTCACCACATTACGAGTCTACCACTCTTAACCACTACACCACACTGTGCCTGCACCGATTTCACTTGCACGATTCCAATTACACGTGGTTCCTGGAATCATGGGAAAGATTCCATCAACGGCGTCTCCGAAGTTTTTTACACATCACTTGGGAAGACAGGCAAACTAGTACCAGTGTACTGGGAGAAGCAAAGATCACCAGTGTGGAAGCAACGATTCTTCAACATCAACTTCGTTGGACTGGTTATGTCGTGCGGATGCCTGATGATCGTCTTCCAAAGAATCATAGAATCATCGAGTTGGAAGAGACCCCAAGGGCCATCCAGTCCAACCCCCTGCCAAGCAGGAAACACCATCCAAGCATTCCTGACAGGTGGCTGTCAAGCCTCTGCTTAAAGACCTCCAAAGAAGGAGACTCCACCACACTCCTTGGCAGCAAATTCCACTGTCGAACAGCTCTTACTGTCAGGAAGTTCTTCCTAATGTTTAGGTGGAATCTTCTTTCTTGTAGTTTGAATCCATTGCTCCGTGTCCGCTTCTCTGGAGCAGCAGAAAACAACCTTTCTCCCTCCTCTATATGACCTCCTTTTATATATTTGAACATGGCTATCATATCACCCCTTAACCTTCTCTTCTCCAGGCTAAACATACCCAGCTCCCTAAGCCGTTCCTCATAAGGCATCGTTTCCAGGCCTTTGACCATTTTGGTTGCCCTCCTCTGGACACGTTCCAGCTTATCAGTATCCTTCTTGAACTGTGGTGCCCAGAACTGGACACAGTATTCCAGGTGAGGTACTATTACTCAGTGGTACTATTACTTCCCTTGATCTAGATCAGTGATGGCTAACCTTGACACTCCAGATGTTTTGGGACTACAACTCCCATCATCCCTGACCACTGGTCCTGTTAGCTAGGGATGATGGGAGTTGTAGTTCCAAAACATCTGGAGTGTCAAGGTTAGCCATCACTGATCTAGATGCTATACTCCTATTGATGCAGCCCAGAATTGCATTGGCTTTTTTAGCTGCTGCATCACACTGTTGACTCGTGTCAAGTTTGTGGTCTACCAAGACTCCTAGATCCTTTTCACATGTACTGCTCTCAAGCCAGGTGTCACGCTTGTTTCCATGTAACTCTTTGGAAAATCGGGTTCCCATTTCTGACTTTGGACTGAGCAGGGATGTTGTGGGGGCTGCTGGCTTGGGCAGCCGGCCCTTCCTGTACCTTCTGCCCGGGAACTGCAACCCCAACAAGTTCTCCTGGGCCCCCAGCTCCCTCCTGTCCCTGCACAAACGGAGACTTGCTGACTCCACGCTTTGGCGCCCGGGCTGGCGCTGGGGGGGCACCTAGCATGGCTCTGCGAGGCTTTAGCCCCCTTTTATGCTAGAGAGGGCATTACAAAAGAGATGCGTCCCGTTATTCCCACCCCACGCACCCACCGGGCCTTCGACAAAGAGGCTGCCACGTATTGTTTTAAAAGCATTCACCACAGATGCCAGCGAATGAATGTGAATATCTGAACATTGGGCATGTCGCTGTTGTCTTTCGGAAGCAACGCGCTGAGATACCCGCTCCCTTCCAGCCAGGGTGGATAAAAATCAATGATTTTTTTTAAAAAAATGGATTTTTTTTATTTAAATCGGATTTTTTATTTATTTAAATCAGATTTTTTTTTTATTTAAATTGGATTTTTAAAATAAAATGCTTTTGGAGGAAAAATCTTTCTAAACATAGTCTTCTATTTAAGTTACATTGTAGTCCAAAGGCTATTCATCAGGAAATAAGGATTTGTTTTAAGTTTATCAAGTGTGCTAAAACTCAGTCTAAGTTTTTTTTAAAAAAAATGTTTAACCACATCAGTTAACAAACATGGATACATATGCTATCATGTTATTGTTTTAGTTAAATAAATTGTTTAAATGGTTATTAAGGAAATGATTATTTTTCTCCTTCCAATAAAGTACAGCAGAAAAGTTGTCCAAATATAAACAGTTAACTTATTAAACCTCACCATAATTTCATAATGATCTGTCTATGTATTTCTAGTAGTATAACCAAATCAGTAATTTGATATAACTGTAAAAACTACTCTGAAAATTTATTATTCCAAAAATGAAACCTTCAAATGGTTGTAAATATTAAGATTATACCAGCAAGAATGAGTCTTTCTGTAAAAAAAATATTTAAATCAAGTCTTACTGACTAGTGATTTAAATCAAGCCTTACTGACTAGTGATTTAAATCGTGATTTAAATCAATTTGATTTAAATCAAATCCACCCTGCTTCCAGCTACTAGATAAATAATCACACACCCTCCAAAAACATTTCTCCGATGAAAATAGGGATGTCCTATTTAATTTTAATAATAATAATAATAATAATATTTATACCCCACCCATCTGACTCAGAAGCAAGGCAGCTAGTAAGCCTGGTCTTTATTAACTGTTGCAACAGGGTGCTCACCCCCACCCCCACGCAGGAGGGAGGAGGAACCCAGAACATTGGTTTGCAAGCTCTTATATAGACTTTTGAAATTTCCACCCTGTAGCTCAAGGCCACGCCGCAATACACCATACATACATCACTGAAGTTTATCCTGTCTACCAGGATACCTGATAATGGTCACTGATTGCTTTTACCTGGGCATCCTGGCCATTCTTTTGTGATGGTAAATACTCAGTTCCTGAATGCAGGTCACAGGCTCACCCTATTCATACATAGATACAAATCCTTAAGACAGGATTTGTGAGCAAAGAGCCAATGGGGAGGTTTTCCCATTTCCTTCCTCCTTGCAGAGAAACATTTGAGGTCAATTTGGGAGAGTCAAATTGAGAGTCAGCAAACCTTTTCGGCCAGTCCACTGTCCCTCAGACTTTGTGGGGGGCCGGACTATATTTTGAAAAAAAGAACGAATTCCTATGCCCCATAAATAACCCAGAGATGCATTTTAAATAAAATGACACATTTTGCTCATGTAAAAACACGCTGATTCGCAGACCGTCCGCTGGCTGGATTTAGAAGGCAATTGGGCCGGATCCGGCCCCCGGGCCTTAGTTTGCCTACCCATGGTCAAAATGGTTTCAGGACTTGGAATAAGCATTCTCTTGTAGCTTGTGGAATAGGCTGTGGTGCCACAAGAACCTAAGGAGACTGTGCTGGATCAGGCCAGTGGCCCATCTAGTCCGGCATCCTGTTCTCACAATGACCATCCAGCAGGATTCGAACACAGGATCCCTCTCCCCTCCTGTGGTTTCTGCCAACTGGCATTCAGAAACATTGTCCCCTCCAACTGTAAAGGCAGAAACATCCTGGCTGGTAGCCATCGATAGCCCTCTCCTCCTGCTTGAATTTATCTAATCCTCTCTTAAAGCCATCCAAGTTGGTGGCCACCCTTGACTCCAGTGGCAGGGAGTTCCGTAGTTGAACTGTGTGCTGCGTGAAAAAGAGCCGGCTTTTGTTTGTCCTGGATTTGCTAACCTCCAGCTCCAGTTCCATGGCCATTTTCCTGGTTTGCAAAAAAGGTCCGTGTTTCCAGGGGCAGAGGACTGCGGCTTTAAATGCTCTGTGAACTCAAATGGTTCAAAAGCCAGACAAAGATTTTTGAAAAGATGTGTGCTTTTGAAAATATAAATATACTTTAATGCAGACTTCTCTATCCTGGTGCCCGGCAAGGCATTCAAGGCTTCTTTAATATTATTTTTAATTATTATTTCTTGTTCCTTAATTGGGTGCTTTTGAGGTTTGGTGACCCTGGTTAACATAACTTTAGCCTTTATTATCTCTGTTCTTTCATTCTGCCCCAAATCACTGCGATGCATTTTCTGCGCTTTGTTCTATGTGAGAGTCCGGCTCTGGGAGCCAGACACAAAGCGATCTCTTTTTCCAAACCAAATTGCGAGATCCAAACCCCAGTCATGGATACTGACTTAGAGTCATGAACAAATATCTTTTGAAGTGAAATGGCTTCGGTCCAGTATACCTGAAGGAGCGTCTCCACCCCCATCGTTCTGCTCAGACACTGAAGTCCAGCGCCGAGGGCCTTCTGGCGGTTCCCTCCCTGCGAGAAGCAAAGTTACAGGGAACCAGGCAGAGGGCCTTCTCGGTAGTGGCACCCACCCTGTGGAACGCCCTCCCAGCAGATGCCAAAGAGAAAAACAACTCTCTGACTTTTAGAAGACATCTGAAGGCAGCCCTGTATAGGGAGGCTTTTAATGTTTAATAGATTATTGTATTTTAATGTTCTGTTGGAAGCCGCCCAGAGTCGCTGGGGAAACCCAGCCAGATGGGCGGAAGATAAATAATAAATTATGATGATGATGATGATGATGATGATGATGATGATGATGATGATGAAAAAGACCTGCTGTGATCCCAGGAATAAGGGAGTTTCCCGCAAAACAAGGGAGGGTTGACAGCTATGGCACTGTACATACTTTGCACAATAAAATAGTTGAAAGACAAGATGGACTTGGTCTTTACTCATGAGCAACCGTTAGCGAACCAGACAGATATTATCTCCCTGAACAATGTACTGCAGTCACACAATTGGTAGCTGAACTGAGTTCCACACAGTCAAAAACAAAACAAAAAGAGGCACAAAAACAAAAAGGCAAAATAAATAGCAAAAACAGACAGACCTCAGCGAAACACTCAAAATGGAAGTGTAACACTCAAAACGGAGCATGTTCGGCTTCCAAAAATGGTTCACAAACTGGAACACTTCCTTCCGGGTTTGCAGTGTTTGGGTTCCAAGTTGTTTGAGTACCAAGGCGTTTGAGAACCAAGGTACCACTGTATCTGATTCAGTCTACTACATCTTAGCAAGCCTACTTGGAGTCAAATACCACCTGTCCATCAATTTCAACTAGTTCAAAGGATAATTGCGTCATTGCCTAATGCATTTTGCCCCGGCCAGCTGAATTCTCCATGTCATCCGACCCAAAGGGAGGTCCGAACCCATCGCTGCCGGGATGAGCTGGGATGAAGAGTTCAGTAGGTGACACACCTTCTCCTTAATCCTGCGTAATGCGCACAACCGCGATTTCCCTGTTCTGATCCGAGGCTCCTGGGGTGTGTTCAGAATACGTCGCTATTTTTAGAGTCCGTGGGACAAATCTGCTGGCAGGCCAGCATTTGGCTGCCACAACAGCAGCAGCATTGGAGAAACGGTTCCTGCAACTTTTCCTTGCAGCTTGCGGTAAATCCAGAACAGTTTAGTAGTGCTTAGATAAGGAGATGAGTAAGGCAGCCCAGCTCAAACAGAGACAAGGAATGGGTATTGTTATAGATTCAGAGTGGATGTTGTTTAGTCGTTTAGTCGTGTCCGACTCTTCGTAACCCCATGGACCAGAGCACACCAGGCACTCCTGTCTTCAGGGTAAATCCTAGAAATTAATAAACGCTTAAAGGTAAAGGTAAATAATAATAATAATAATAATAATAATAATAATAATAATAATTTATTATTTGTACCCCGCCCATCTGGCTGGGTCCCCCCAGCCACTCTGGGCGGCTTCCAGCAAACATTAAAATACATTAACATATCACAGATTAAAAACTTCCCTGAACAGGGCTGCCTTCAGGTGTTTTCTAAATGTCATATAATTGTTGATCCTTTTAACCTCTGATGGGAGGGCGTTCCACAGGGCGGGCGCCAGTACCGAGAAGGCCCTCTGCCTGGTTCCCTGTAGCTTTGCTTCTCGCAGGGAGGGAACCGCCAGAAGGCCCTCGGCGCTGGATCTCAGTGTCCGGGCTGAACGGTGGGGGTGGAGACTCTCCTTCAGGTATACTGGACCGAGGCCGTTTAGGGCTTTAAAGGTCAGCACCAACACTTTGAATTGTGCTCGGAAATGTACTGGGAGCCAATGTAGATCTCTCAGGACCCCCGACAGTTAAGTCCAGTCGTGTCCGACTCTGGGGTTGCGGCTCTCATCTCGCTTTATTGGCCGAGAGCCGGCGTACAGCTTCCGGGTCATGTGGCCAGCATGACAAAGCCGCTTCTGGCGAACCAGAGCAGCGCACGGAAACGCCGTTTACCTTCCCGCCAGAGCAGTACTTCTTTATCTACTTGCACATTGACGTGCTTTCGAACTGCTAGGTTGGCAGGAGCAGGGACCGAGCAACGGGAGCTCACCCCGTTGCGGGGATTTGAACCGCCGACCTTCTGATCAGCAAGCTCTAGGCTCTGTGGTTTAGACCACAGCGCCAACCGCGTCCCTAATAAACGCTTGGGTTTGGGTGATTTGTGATATGAAAGGAGAATGCAAGCTGCAAAGGAATTCATGTGGCTGAGCTACGGTCATCAAGGAATAATAGAGGGACATTAAGAATACAAGGGAACTTTTTTTTTTTAAATAATTGTAATTTTCATTTATATACATTACTATGGCAGACCAACACGGCTACCTACCTGTAACACTCTAGGAATGTTGTACTTGACTGCTCTGTATTTTATATCCCACACCTCTGCCATTGGCCCTTGAACTCGTGATTCGCAGCTTGGAACTTTAGACAGCCAATCACGTTGGGAGTGGGAGTGGCCCAGGCTTTCAGGAATGTATATAAGCAGTTACTTTGCCCCTGTTCCCCAGTTATGTAGTTCAATAAAGGTTCTTGCCTGTCGTCATTGTTTTGCCTCGTGGGAACCCACCTAGTCCAGCATCCTCATCCTACGATGGCCAACCCAATGCCTCTTTTGGGAAACCCGCAAGCAGGATTCGAACACAACTCTGACTCACTAACCACTAAACGACCACTGGCTCTCAGCACAGAATAAGAGTCTCAGACTTTTGTTCTGATTCTTCCTTCCTTGTTTGCAATTGTCCGACCTATTTCATAGCTTTTCCCCGCCCCCGATTTGTTGATTTTTGCATTGCATCCTGGGAAACAGGACTCATTCCACCAAGGAGATGCCCTCCTCTCTGCCAAGCTTGCCCACAGAGCGCGCACGAGAGGGAGACCGAATTCTCTCGCAAAAAAGCGACGGAGACCCGAACTGACAAGAGTGGAATCGTGCAAAGGCCTCCGAGATAGAAACTGGCCAAGTGGAATTTAGCAATGCTTTATTTGCAAAGTGTGGGTTGAGAGAGAGGCGGTTGTGTTC
The DNA here is from genome assembly GCA_034641385.1 of Darevskia mixta. Lineage (NCBI taxonomy): Eukaryota > Metazoa > Chordata > Lepidosauria > Squamata > Lacertidae > Darevskia > Darevskia mixta. The sequence goes on from JAWWNH010000015.1 coordinate 1,320,732, forward strand.
CCCAGTGGCATTTTTCGGAGGGTGTCTGTCCTCTCCGAAGGAGGAGACGTTTGACGGATCTCTAACTGGTTCTGACTGCTTCGTTTCTCAAATGTTATGCGGGCTGGAGAGCCTGCGGCAAATCTGCAGCAGAAGTGGGAAAATACAGCAGCACACATATTATGAACCTCCCCGGAACCCAATAAAAATAAATAAAACTGAACACAGTTGGGTCGACTCTTATGGAAACTGCTTAACGCAGAATCAGACCATTAGTCCCTCTCACCCAACATCCAAGGGTCATTTAGTCCAACCCCCTGCAATGCTTTTTTTTTTTTTGCTTTTAAAATGATTTATTGAAATTAATTACCGTTTCCCCTATTTTAAGACGCAGTCATAAAATAAGCCATAGCAGGATTTTTTCGCATTTGCAAAATATAAGCCGTACCCCAAAAATAAGCCATAGTTATAGGCGCAGTTCTGGAGGGTGCCAAGGAAAATGCGGGGCTGGGCTTACGTAATAAAAATAAGACATCCCCTCAAAATAAGCCATAGTGCGTTTTCTTGAGGGAAAAAAAATATAAGACGGTGTCTTAAAATAGGGGAAACACGGTATATACAAAAGAAAAGAAAACAACATGTAACGAAATTATAAATAATAAAGAAAAAATGAATTTTTAAATTACTTATTACATTGTATCGTATTCTTCTCAAAGATCCGATGACTTCTGGTCAACCCCTCATGCTTCTAAACATGATTTATCCTATCACACATTTTATTTCAGTCTTGTTATTCATTATATTCCTATATGTTCTCTTTCCTGGTACTCATCCAATGTATCAGAGAAGTTATTCTAGATCTGCCACAGATTTCATGCTGTTACAATAGTCCTTAAGATAGTTTTTATACATACTCAATTTTTTTAAATATAAAAGTTTGTTCCGTGCGGTCTCTCAATCTTTCTGTTAGTTTAGCCAGTTCTGCATACCCCAACGATTTATTTTGCCAATCCAATTTTGTCGGTACTTTATCACCCTTCCAGTTCATGTTGTTGTTGTTGTTGTTTAGTTGTGTCCGACTCTTCGTGACCCCCTGGACCAGAGCACGCCAGGCACTCCTGTCTTCCACTGCCTCCCGCAGTTTGGTCAGACTCATGTTGGTAGCTTCGAGAACACTGTTCAACCATCTCGTCCTCTGTCGTCCCCTTCTCCTTGTGCCCTCCATCTTTCCCAACATCAGGGTCTTTTCCAGGGAGTCTTCTCTTCTCATGAGGTGGCCAAAGTCTTGGAGCCTCAGCTTCAGGATCTGTCTTTCCAGTGAGCACTCAGGGCTGATTTCCTTCAGAATGGAGAGGTTGGATCTTCTTGCAGTCCATGGGACTCTCAAGAGTCTCCTCCAGCACCATAATTCAAAAGCATCAATTCTTCGGCAATCAGCCTTCTTTATGGTCCAGCTCTCACTTCCGTACATCACTACTGGGAAAACCATAGCTTTAACTATACGGACCTTTGTCGGCAAGGTAATGTCTCTGCTTTTTAAGATGCTGTCTAGGTTTGTCATCGCTTTTCTCCAGTTCATAGCTATCAATATTCTCGTGGCCGCGGTAGCGTACAAAAACAATTCCCTCATCTTTTTTGGAACGTCATGACCTAATATCCAGAAAATTCCTGATGTATGGAAACCCTGTGAACAGGGATGGAAGGAGGGGGGGCCCATAGTATACAACAGGGGTAGGCAACCTAAGGCCTGTGGGCTGGATGCAGCCCAATCGCCTTCTCAATCCAGTCCAGGAATCAGCGTGTTTTTACATGAGTAGAGTGTGTCCTTTTATTTAAAATGCATCTCTGGGTCTTATTTGTGGGGCTGCCTGGTGTTTTTACCTGAGTAGAATGTGTCCTTTTATTTAAAATGCATCTCTGGGTTATTTGTGGGGCCTGCCTGGTGTTTTAACTGAGTAGAATGTGTCCTTTTATTTAAAATGCACCTCTGGGTTATTTGTGGGGCATAGGAATCCGTTCATTTCCCCCCCCTTCAAAATATAGTCTGGCCCACCACATGGTCTGAGGGATGGTGGACCGGCCCACGGCTGAAAAAGGTCGCTGACCCCTGGTATACAAAAACCTCTTTCTCTTTAAAGGCTCCAGGTGAGCCGCGTCTCTACCTGCGCCACACCCGCTTCCCCAAAAGCCATTGCAAACCTCCAAGACCAGCCTTTTCCCACTCCATATAAAAGGAGGGATCTCCCAAGAGTCTCCCATTTTCAATTCTAGCCCCGCTTCCTGTCTCTGCTCTGTTGCTATGAAGGCTGTAGTAAGATGCTGAGAAAACCCTCTTAAATGTGCTGTGCTGCTGGCTGCTTTGGGCATCTTTTCCCCTGTTGAATATTGGGCGGTTTGCAGAAGAGGAAGGCAACTGTGAGTTGTTAGTTATGGGGCTGGTAAGGGCCTGCACTTGAGTAGAGACCTGGGGTGCAAAGGATGGGTGGAAGGGCGGGTCCGTTATACGGCTCACTTGGATTCAAGGGTTTATTCTGGCAACTATTCCTCTCCTCTGTCCCAAGATAAGTGTTGCCCTATGTGTGACATGGAAAATAACAAGGGCACCTCTGAGAATGTGCAGAGTGCGTCTGCATTCCAGTGAATAATTTCTGCTAACCTGAACCCATCTGGGGTAGGAATTCTAGTAGCACCTTAGAGACTCAACTAAATTTGTTCTTGGTATGAGCTTTTGTGTGCATGCACACTTCTTCAGATAGGCTGCAGTTTTAGCCCCACTTACCTGGGTGTAAGACCCATTCAGGGGCGTAGGAAGTGGGGGATGGGGGGCGCCCCAGGTTCCATCATGGAGGGGGGTGACAAATTATCAAGGAACAATTACTGCCCTATTAAGGTGGTTCATAAAAAACTTTTTTTCTTTTTGAAAATGCCTGCTCCAAAGGTCTTAGCTTACTACACTAGGGATTATATAGCTATATATGAAATTTCATGCATATCAGTTAATATCTTGACCCTCCTCCATGAAAATAGCTGTTTACTTGGCCGTTTTCCTATGTCGTGAAGGCTGAAATTTCAATTCAGTGGAGCACTTACTGTTCCCAACCCTAAACCTGCGAAAAGCCATCGAATTAGACTTTAATTTGATTTTGACATGTTTTTAGGAGGTAATTTAATTATTGTTTGATTTTATATCAATGTTATGTATCTGTTAGCCGCCCTGAGCCCAACTTTGGCCGGGGAGGGCGGGATATAAATGAAAGTTTATTTTTACTTATTATTATTCCTTTGTAAGAAAATATGAAATAACATAAAACCATTTTTGCAGGCAAAAAAAAAAATCAATTTGTGTGTGTGGGGGGGGGGTGACAAGAAATTTTCCACACCGGGTACCACCTGACCTTCCTACGCCTCTATTCAAGAGGGCTTTCTTTTGAGTAGACATGGATAAGCTTGCACTGTTAACCTTAAAACCCCTGAGTTTATTCTGCCGGCTGTGGATTAGAAACCTTCTCTGAGTTACTCCCAACTTTTTTTATCCATTGGTTTCAAAGCGGTTTGCAATCCTGATATTTTATTTTTTCTTCTTTCCAGAGGAATCCTGTCTTTTGCAAAGCCCCCTCCCCTAGTTAAAGGACATTAAGTTTGCCGTCCTATATATGTGTGCTTACCTAGGAGTAAGCGTCAATGAACATAACAGGGCTTACTTATGAGTAAACTTGTGTGGGCGTTGTTCTTACATGGCTGTGATGCCTTGACTGTGTTTCTTTAAAAATACTGTTTAGGGCAGTGATGGCTAACCTTGACACCCCAGATGTTTTGGAACTACAACTCCCATCATTCCTAGTTAACAGGATCAGTGGTCAGGGATGATGGGAGTTGTAGTCCCAAAACATCTGGAGTGTCAAGGTTAGCCATCACTGGTTTAGGGGAACCTACCCAGGCATATACGTTTCAACACACCCTTCTCCAACCTGGCGCCCTCCAGATGTTTTGAACTACAACTCCCATCAGCCCCAGGCTGATGGGAGTTGTAGTCCAAAACACCTGGAAGGTTCAAGAAGGCTGGTTCTAACATGTAATACTGTTCTCTAGAATTGCTTTAAAAACTGGTGGTTCCATATACATTATGTTTTCCATACTTCATTTCCATTTGTGTTTTTAATGCACAGTTTCTGATTTTTTGGGGGGGGGGGTTTGATTGAACAGCATATAAATCTTGTCGTTCAGATATTTTATCAGCGGGGCTGACTTCTGAGTAAGCCTACCTAGGAGCCATTGGGATGTTTGCGAGCCGAAGGGGACCCCAGTTTGAAATCTGGACTGAGTTCACATAAGAGTCTGCCGGATCGGGCCATTTAGCCTTGCACCCTGTTCTCGCCGTGACCAACCAGGGTGCCGTTATGGCAAACCCCCAGACAGGATCCGAGCCCAAGAGCCGCCTCCCCTCCTGCGGTTTTCGGCAGCCAGGGGCGTAGCAAGGGGGGGCGATGGGGGCGGGCCACCCCGGGTTCCACCCCAGAGGGGGGTGACACTTTAAAAAAAAATTTTTTTTTTTAATTTTTAAAAAAACTTTTTAAAAAAACTTTTTAAAAAAACTTTTTTTAACTTTATTGGAAAAAAGAGATAATAGACACACACACACACACACACAACCCCCCACACCTCACAAAGTGGCACCATCAGAGGGGGGTGACACTTCTTTATTTTTTTTTTTAAATTAAATTTTAACTTTATTGAAAAAAAGAGATAATAGACACACACACAAAAACAACAACCCACACCTTGCAAAGTGGCACCATCATTTTTTGGGGGTGGGGGTGACTTGCTATGCCACTGGGTGCAGCTCTGCCAGTGCCCTGGCAAAGTGGTGGTGGGGGGGTGACAAAAAAAATTCCGCCCCGGGTACCACCTGGGCTGGCTACGCCTCTGCCGGCAGCTGGAATTCAGAAGCCTAGAACAGAGCCATCATGCCCTGCTTCCGTCTCGGCTAATAATGTGTTTTCAGATTCCTCCTTGACCCCCTCGTTCTGAGTGGTCAGCGAAAAGGAGCTAGACACCTGTGGCTCCTTAAATAGGCTTGCAGCCCCCTCCGCCACAACCCAGCATCTATCATTTGGATGCCCCCAGCTTTTCCTCCCTCCAGGCCCTCTGCCCATTTCTTAAAAGCTCATTGGCCGTGTTGCCCCTCAGTCTTAAGAGAGCATCTGTTCCCGGTGTGCTTATCCTCTCCCTAATCCTTGTCTGACCTTAAGAAAGTTGCTGCCACCAGGCAATTAGATCTCTCTTTTTTCACTAGGGCATTGTGGCTTTCAAAGAGCTGATTCAAACATTCCAGGGGGTGGGTGGGTAAAAAAAGCGTATATGACCCTCTTAATCACATGCCCATCAGATTCCCTTCTTGTGGAAAGCTAGCAGCTCAGGGAGAAGCGTATTTGAGCCCGGGGTGGAGCAGAAGTTAGATGAGGATCTACGGGTGGAATTTGTAGCGTCATAGAATTGCAGAACTGTGGAGTTGGAAGGCTCGTCTAGCCCAAACCTCCTGCAATACGATTCCTGCATGGCCAGGGGCTGCAGACCCTCCAAGTGTCCCTATTTTCCAGAGACAATTCTTTGCTTCTCAATAGCCGCCATAGACTAGGGACGAAAAGGATCGGGGAGAGAGATAAGGGAGAGAGATTCCAGCCCCGCCCCCTTGCAGAGGGAGGCTGTTTCCCCAGCGACATGTGACTGGTTTATTAGATTATGTCTGGAAACTGTAGAAATTGCTTCCTGAAGCTGCAGAACTGTGATTTTAAACCCCATAAAACAGGGTTTTTTTCCCTTTGGAAAGTAAGCTCAACAACTTTGAGCTGATCCTCCAAAAATGGGGCTTTTCTTTTTTGCAAAAGAAGCTGCAGAAATTTGAGCTGATCCTAAAAAAATGGGGCTTTTCTCCTTTGCAAAAGAAGCTGTAGAAATTTGAGCTGATCCTCAAAAAATGGGGCTTTCCCCCTCTAAAAACTAGGTGCGTCCTCTGGTCAGGTGCGCCTTATAGAGCGAAAAATACGATACCTTCCAACTCTCTTCGTAGTGCCAAAAATCGGGAGGGACCCCAGATCTGGGCAAGGCCAATTCTGCAGGCTGGCACTGCCAGGCACACCTCCCCCTCCATGCAAGATTAGCTTCTTACTGTTCTGCAAGTGAGCTCTGAAAAGTAGCCAGGCTTAATCCTCCCTTGGCAAGGATCCGAAAGGTCTTAATGGGAAGGAGTGGAGCTTGCAACTGTCTGAGCCGGGGAGAGAGAAACCGGCTAGCATTTCCCGTAAGCCGCATCCCGGTCCCCGGAGAGTTGAGCCAGATCAATAGGAGCTACAGCAGGGAGTGGAGGGGATGGGGGATTGAACCATCAACGCCATTAACTAGACCTCCACCCAGAGGCGTAGGAAGGTCAGGTGGTACCCGGTGCGGAAAATTTCTTGTCACCCCCCCCCCATTGATTTTTTTTTTTTTTTTTTTTTTTTTGGCCTGCAAAAATGGTTTTACGTTATTTCATATTTTCTTACAAAGAATAATAATAAGTAAAAATAAACTTTTATTTATATCCCGCCCTCCCCGGCCGAAGGGCTCAGGGCAGCTAACATCAGATACATAACATTGATATAAAATCAAACAATAATTAAATTACCTCCTAAAAACATGTCAAAATCAAATTACAAGTCTAATTAGATGGCTTTCCGCAGGGTTAGGGTTGGGAGCAGTAAGTGCTCCACTGAATTGAAATTTCAGCCTTCACGACATAGGAAAACAGCCAAGTAAACAGCTATTTTCGTGGAGGAGGGTCAAGATATTAACTGATATGCATGAAATTTCATATATAGCTATATAATCCCTAGTGTAGTAAGATAAGACCTTTGGAGCAGGCATTTTCAGGGAAGGGGAGTTTTTTATGAACCACCCTAGTAGGGCAGTAATTGTTCCTTGATAATTTGTCACCCCCCTCCATGATGGAACCTGGGGCGGCCCGCTCCACCCCGCCCCCCACTTCCTACGCCCCTGCCTCCATCCCAGAAGTGGACAGTCCGATTCTCAAAGGGATCATATCTGGGCAAGCACAGAGCTGGCAACTTTCCCCTCTTCCAAAGGAGGGTAATAATCAAAGTAAGGTAGTATTTATTTAGTGCTTTGCTGTTAAGAGTGCTCCATGTTCCATCTCTCAGTCATTTGTGAAGCAGGCTCCTCCGTTAAGTGGATCGATAGACGTTGGGGCATGAGCAGTCCATCGAGGCCGACAGTGATGGAGGCATCCATGCCCCATGGCTCCGGGGCAGAGTATTTCGGCTGCATGCAGGAGGGTTCAGGTTCAATTTCCAGTGACATCTCCGGGGTGGGGGGCACCTCACTTTATAAAGGATCCTGTAGAATTGCAGAAGGTTCCGGAAAGAGCAACCAAAATGGTTAAGGCAGAGCTTTCCAGACTTCTCATGTTGGTGACACACTTTTTAGATGTGCATCATTTTGCGACACAGTAACTCAGCGGGTGGCACTGTGGGTTAAACCACAGAGCCTAGGGCTTGCCGATCAGAAGGTCGGTGGTTTGAATCCCCACGACAGGGTGAGCTCCCGTTGCTCTGTCCCAGCTCCTGCCAACCTAGCAGTTCGAAAGCACGTCAAAGTGCAAGTAGATAAATAGGTACCGCTCCGGCGGGAAGGTAAACGGCGTTTCCGTGTGCTGCTCTGGTTCGCCAGAAGCGGCTTAGCCATGCTGGCCACATGACCCGGAAGCTGTACGCCGGCTCCCTCGGCCAGTAAAGCGAGATGAGCGCCGCAACCCCAGAGTCGTCCGCGACTGGGCCTAATGGTCAGGGGTCCCTTTACCTTTTAATTCAGTTTTGCTAGCAAACCGGTGGGCTGCCCGCTCCCTTTCCAGCCCCGGGAGGAGCGTGGGGAGTGTTCACGTAAAACACCTACCATATTTTTCGCTTTTTTCCTCCTAAAAAGTAAGGGGAAATGTCTGTGCGTCTTATGGAGCGAATGCATGGTCCCTGGAGCCAAATTGCCTAGGGGCCAAAAGCAGATTGTGCTCCTTTTTTTTACAAAGAGAGAAGAGGGTGTTGAAAGGAAGCCACTGAACAGCTGTTTAGCAAGCGATCGGGGAGAGAGATAAGGCTTCCTTTCCAGCCCCGCCCCCTTGCCCAGGCCTCCATTGTTGAATGCAGAGGGAGACTGTTTGTTTCCCCAGCGACATGTGACAGGCTGATTAGATTATCTGTCTAGAAACTGTAGAAATGGCTCCCTTTCCTAAAGCTATAGGACTAGAAGCTGCAGATCTGTGAGTTGAACCCCATAAAAATGGGGCTTTTCCTCTTTGAAAAGGAAGCTGCACCACTTTGAACTGATCCTCAAAAAAGCAGGGCTTTTCCCTTTGCAAAAAAAGCTGCACCACTTTGAGCTGATCCTAAAAACAACAACAGGGCTTTCCCCCTTTCCTCCTCTAAAAACTAGGTGCGTCTTATGTTCAGGTGCGTCTTATGGAGCGAAAAATACGGTACTAGGTAAAAAGGTAAAGGACCCCTGGATGGTTAAGTCCAGGCAAAGGCGTCTTTGGGGTTGCAGCGCTCATCTCGCTTTCAGGCCGAGGGAGCCGGCGTTTTTCCACAGACAGCTTTCCGGGTCATGAGGCCAGCAGGACTAAACCGCTTCTGGCGCAATGGGACACCATGACAGAAACCAGAGTGCACGGAAACGCCGTTTACCTTCCCGCCACAGCAGTACCTATTTATCTACTTGCACTGGCGTGCTTTTGAACTGCTAGGTTGGCAGGAGCTGGGACAGAGCAACGGGAGCTCACCCCATCATGGGGTTCAGCTGCCCTCCAGCAGGAACACAGCAGCTCTGGCCCCACACAGCTTTTGCAGGCAGTGCGTGCACTCAGCGTCCCCTTCAGCTGCCCTCCAAGTGGGCGTGAAGGGAGCATCAGGGATGGGCGTAGGTGGGGATGACGGAGGCGCTGAGCCCGGCCACCTGGCTTGCCATGTGGCCTCTCTCTGAGCGCTGACAAACGGCCTTTTCAAGCTGGCTTTCCTCCAGGTCTCTTTCAGAGGGAATGACTCTGCACTTGAGCTCAAAGCACTCGATGAAAAATCTAGGGCGCTGCTGAGCATTGTGGAAAGAAAAATGGGACTGGTGTCCAGTTTCGGACAGAGGCGGCTATTTTCTCCCAGCTGGCTGCTAATTGCTGATCTTGTGCGTTGCCACCATTGTCTTTTGGAAATAAATAATGGTGGCAATCTCACAATTTGCGTGCGTGCGTTTAGTTTATGTGTGTGCGTGTGTATTTCATCACACAGTTAAACTACGCTCCATTTTCTCAGTCGGAGGGGGCGATGCTTCTGAATACCGGTTGCTAGAAACCACAGGAGGGGAAGAGGGCTCTGGCTATTACTGTTTTATTCGTATTTATTAAATTTGCAGACCACCCTTCATCCGAAGACCCCAGTTCGCAACAGGAAAAAAACCCACAAAGGGAGAACACAAGGATGTGTAATAAAACAAAAGGAAACTGAGAAATCCGAGAAACACATTTTAAAAGGCATAGAACAGGCATAGGCAAACTCGGCCCTCCAGATGTTTTGGGACTACAACTCCCATCATCCCTAGCTAGCAGGACCAGTGGTCAGGGATGATGGGAGTTGTAGTCCCAAAACATATGGGGGGGCCGAGTTTGAGGAAGCCTGCTTTAGTTGGACTAAAAGCAAGAGGGCTGGACTAGATGGCCTCCAGGCTCCCCTCCAACTGCACAATTCTATGTCTCTGTGGTTCCATGATTCTTGTTTAGAGAAGCCTACAGCCCCTTAGAAAGCTGGGCTAATTTAATATGCTTTAGCATTTAAAGGCTTAAAAAAACCAAAATAAAATAAAAAATTAAAATTTAAAAAAGCTCAAACTGCTTCCCAGGAAGTATGAAAAAGTTAACTGTCTTTAAAACAGAGATGTAAAAAGTGGCTAAGAAGTATAAAAATGTGTCAAGTAAATTTTGGAAGTGTAAACATACTGAAGGGCCTTATTTATCCCCCATAGGTCAAGCATGACCAAACTCGGCCCTCCAGATGTTTTGGGACTACAACTCCCATCATCCCTAGCTAACAGGACCAGTGGTCAGGGATGCTGGGAATTGTATTCTCAAAACATCTGGAGGGCCGATTTTGCCTATGCCTGGCATAGGAGGTTAACCAGCCCAAACACCTGGTTGAAGAGAAATGTTTTTGCCTGGTGCCTAAAGATATGTCATGAAGTTCAAGCAGTAGAGTATGAGACTCTTAATCTGAGGGTCCTGGGTTCGAGGTCCATGTTGGGCTAAAGAGTCCTGCGTTGCAGGGGGTTGGACTAGATGACCCGCGTGGTCCCTTCCAACGCTATAATTCTTTTGTTTGTCCCACACAGACAACTGGTTGGCCACTGTGAGAAAAGGAGGCTGGACTAGATGGGCCATTGGCCTCATCCAGCGCTCTTTCTCTCTCTCTCTCACTCACACACACACACACACACACACACACACACACACACGTATTCATGTTTTATTAAGGAAATTTCATTTATAAAAAGGTAGAGTGAGTGGGGGGGAGAAAGAAGGGAGGGAAAGTGAAAGAGAATGGAATAAAGAAAAGAAAAATTGCATCACCCTACATTAATATAGAGATGTGTATATTCTTATTATCCTAAGACATGCATAATTGTCAGTAACCGAATATATTCTGTATAAGCTCATTCCAAATATCATTGCATTTATCCAAAGAAAGTCTGTGTCTATAAGCTGTCCATTTGTATGTTGCCAATGTTGTGAAGCCATTGAGGGGAATCATATCTCTATTCTCCCAATTCATCAATATGGCCAAGATTAAGGGCATGCAGAATCCGTTTTCGCCGTCCTGTTGTCAACTTTCATACAATGGCCATATAGTTCAAGAGCATATTCACCTCTGAAAAAAATTACCGCCCCCCACCCCCCGGGCACGCTTTTATATTACAGTCTCAAACACAGAAAACTTAGACCAGGGCTGGATTTAGGTTTGATGAGGCCCTAAGCTACTGAAGGTAATGGGGCCCTTTATATGTCCAGCTGTCCTTTGTCAACAAGAAATTGTCGCTGTTTTTTGTGTGTCGAATATATGCTATATGCAGGGCCCATTACTTACATCATAGGAGCCTACACAACACAAAACCACTGTTGCTGTATGTAGGTTTAATTAAATTTTATTTGTATTTTATCTTATATTTTGGAAATGTACATCCAGTTGTTTTTTTCTTTAATTTTTTTGGGGGCCCCCAAGGGAGTGGGGCCCTAAGCTATAGCTTGTTTAGCTTATACGTAAATCCGGCAACGACTTAGACTTTCAGTAAAATGTTGGACTTTGTGAATTTACCTCTGCCGTCCAAAACTTAGCAAAGGGAGGGGAATCACCTGGAAGAGCGTGAGCTCTGGCTTCCCATGTCTTGCACACCTGAACACAGGAAGCGCCATTGATGGACTTACCTGCCATGACTTGCTCCAACCCCTTTTAAAGTGTCCTCTCCTGCCATTGGGTCAGCTGCCAAGGCGTGTCACGGAATGCTGCGAACACTCTAATTGATTCAGAAAGTTGCATCACACAAAGCCCAGGAGCCAGATAGGGCCGAGGGTGGGAGATCTCTCGAGGGATGGGCTCAGCAAGGGAGAGGAAAGGCAGTGCCATCGCAGGATGGGCCAACTCTTAAACCGTACGTATGTGTATTGCACACAAGAATTTCTCCATAAGATTATTCGGATCATATCTTGGTCATGAATTTTTTTTGGGGGGGTACCCCATCTTCTCCCCAATAAGCCAGCAAACCTGTAAACAGGGTGAGAAAAGACAGCTGGTACGGTATTTCCCTGCTAGAAAAGCCAAGCATTAGTTGCTGCCAAGCAGGCCTCTTTGGGGAGAGCATTCCACAGTCGGGGAGCCACCACAGAAAAGACCCTTTCTTGTGCAATATCTGGAGGGCCACTGCCACCACATCATGGGATGATGATGATGATGATAAATATTTTAGTTCCTTTTTTCCTACATAAAAACCAAGAGGGGGGAAAAATACACTAGAAATGTCCCAACCATAGAGGCCAGAGGCCTGGTTAAGAAGGAATGTTTTTGCCTGATGTCTTGAAGACATACAATAATAGTGCCAGGCGTCTTCACCCCCATCGTTCAGCCCGGACACTGAGGCCCAGCACCGAAGGGCCTTCTGGCGGTTCCCTCCCTGCAAGGTTACAGGGAACCAGGCAGAGGGCCTTCTTGGTGGTGGTGCCCTCCCGTCAGATGTCAAGGAAATAAACAACTATCTGACTTTTAGAAGACATCTGAAGGCAGCCTGTTTCGGGAGGTTTTTAATGTTTGACATTTTATTGTATTTTTAATACTTTGTTGGAAGCCACCCATATCATTATTATCACTGGAGAGGGAATTCCACAAACCGGCAGCTACCACCGGAAAGGCCCTGTTCTTGTGCTTCCACCCTCCAGACCTGAGTAGTGAAATGTTGGTGCTAGTTTGTTGTGGAGTGATTTGGATTAACGCTTCTCCCCCAATCTTTTCTCACCCCCCACCCCCAGATGTCTCCCGGACCACCTCCACGCCCTCCACGCCGAGTAGCGAGGCCCTGACCCCGCTGCAGATGTCCCCGGAGGTGATGCCCGACTGCCAGGCCGGCCTCCCCATGGATCCCACCCTCCGTGGCAAAGTCATCCCGGCTTTCCTGCCGGTGAAGAAAGAGGACCGCCCCCAGCCTGAGGGAGCCAGCTGCGACACGGCTGTGGGCAGCGCCGCGACCGGCCTGGCGGCCCTCAGCGAATGCGGGCAGGTGGTGATGGAGCAGGCCCCGAAAGCCGCCAAGGTGGCACCCAAAGGTCACGGGGAGCCTCCGTCGGGCGTGGACATGCTGGACACCCGGATAGTGATGGGGGAGGAGACTCAATGCCTTAGTGAGGATGAGGGAGATGGGGAAGGGGCGGCCGCTGCGCCACTCAAACGCGGCACCTTGGAGGCCAGCTCAGAGGAGGAGGAAACGAGCGACGTGGAGGATCAGGACCTGGCTGACCTCCAGGCGAGGCCCCCCCACCAGACCCCAAAAGACTTGGCCATCCGGCAAGCCGGCATGACCCTCCCCGGCCTCCGGAATCTGCAGGAGGCCGAGAGGGCGGCCATGACACCTCCACTCTCTCAGGGCGATCATTCGGCGGACCTGCCTTCCCCGCCTGCTGCGCTCACCAAAGACCTCTCCGTAGAGCCTGCCGAGGGCCAGCCCCTGCCTGGCAAGCACACCTGTGGCCTGGACCCCGACCTCTACTTCACGGCCCCCTCGACCCCCATCAAGACTGTGTTTTCCCATCTCAGGCCCCAGCCCTTCTCCAAAGAGAGCCTCAGCGAGGAGCAGAACGACACGGACAACGAAGGCCTCTGCTCCCCACCCACCTCCCCCTCGGGGTCCTACATCACGGCCGAGGGAGGCAGCTGGGCCTCTTCGGGCACCGCCAGCACTTCCCCGTCTTGCTCTCCCAACCTGATGGCAGAGTCGGAAGCCATGGAGGCCCCGTCGGCGGAGGAGTTTCTCTCGGAGGCGGCGGACGGCCGCCCGCGGCTCCCCCGGGGACCCAGCCTGTCTCCCGACTTGGAGGGGGAGTTTGCTTTCCAGACCCTCTCCTCCAGCACTTTAGTCCACTCGTCGTTCCCTGAGGATGAGGACGACGGGCAGACGACCCCGGAGGAAGATGGCGGCGACTGGGGCGCCGAAGTTGCTCCCTCGAGGCCGGGCCCTCCGAGGTTTGAGCAAGTGGCTCCATCTTGGCCCGAGAGCAGGGAGGACTCTGGGGACGAAGTGGATCTGACCCACGAGCTTTCCAAGGCGGAGGCCCCACCTGCCTACGAAGCGGGAGCCGGAGACTCTACAGAGTTTGCGGGATCGAAGCCCTGCCTCTTGCCCGGTTCACTCGCTGCCTTCCCTTCTGGGACGGACCCCTCCGAGGCTGATGTGCCCGGCCGGCCGCAGGCCGAGACGGCGGCTTCCGCCCCAGACGACGGCGTGGACGGCGCCGACAGTGACCGGATGATCTCTGCTTTGCTCCTGCCTTTCCGTGGGAGCCTCATATTCGAGGCGGAGTCCATGGAGATCACCCTGTTCCCCCAAGGGGAGTCGGTGGGAAACGACGCCCTGTACGGGGTAGAGGATGACGACAGCGCTTCGGCCTCCTTCCTGCACTCTCTCTCCGAAACCTCCATCAACGAAGGCGTGGACGAGTCCTTTGCTTACCAGGATGACACCTCCCAGTCCTCAGACTCGGACTCCTACAACGGGGAGGATGACGAACGGCTCTACAGCGTTGAGCAGTACGCCGTGGTTGCGGACGCCGACGCCGCCCCTGCTCAGGAAGCGGCCGAGCCTACGAAGGAAGACGCGGAGCCTGCGCTGTCCCGCTCGGGCAGCGAGAGCGAGATGGAGACCTCATCCGACGCTTACAACACAGACGAGGAGGAGACGGCTTCTGCCGGGGACGATGGGCACCCGAGGGCTGAAAAGGAGGAGCGGGAAGAGAGAGGCTCCTCCTTGGAGAAGGCGGAAGATGAAGAAATACCCCAGGAGGACCCAATCGAAGTTTCGCTCCCCACTGAAGAAGCAGAGGCCTGCAGGTTGCAGGTTGTGGCTGAAGCTCCCGGCGATTCCTCAGAATGTTCTGGAAGCAGCAGCAGTTCCCCTACCGGTCAAGGATGGGGGTCTCCTATGGAGCAGGGCCCCACAGCTCTTTTTGGAGGCGTGGGTCGTGGAACTGGATGTGAAGAAGGAGAAGAGCCTTCAAGGGAAAGGGGATCCCCGGAGCGCCAGTCGCTCTCAGGTGGGCGAGAGGTTGCTGAGGAAAACGTCCCTGAACCCGGAGAATGCCTCATTGCTTGCTTTGATACGGATGAGGAAGCAGAAGCCCTGCCGCCTCTGGACAACTCCTCCTTGGAGGGGCCTCGGTCTGTGGGACAAACGGCTGCAGAGTGGGTAGACCAGGTGTATGCGGGCCCCGCCATACCCCTGGGATGGAACCCAAAGCCGTATCCGTTTGTGGAGCTGGCGACTCCAGACGTCAACGACCCATCTTCCTTGGACATCAGTGCCAGGCTAAAGGAGTCCGAGGAGCGGCTTCTGGAGCTCCTTGACCAAGATGGTGCCTCTGGGGGAGGCTCGGCTGAAGCAGGGAGGCCTAACGGAGGGGTGTTCAACTTTGAGCCAGAGAAGGAAGAGCCTCCGTTCGTGTCCCTCCTTGGATCCTGTGAGGCGGCCATCTTGGACCAGCCTGAAGCGACTCGAGCCGACAACGAGCCGGCAGCGGAGTGCCTTATTGCCTGCTTTGAATCGGAGGACGAACTCGAGGAGGCCTCGTCCCTTGACCAGATGAACAACAACGAGGACCACGTGGCGGCCATCTTTTCTGAGGCAAAACCTGACTCTCAGCCCCTGCTGGGACCAAACGGCACACAGCAGAACACCGCCGTCTTGGACAGTGAGGTCACCTTGTTGGCGACAGCCACACCTCTGCCCCCCACGGATGTTGAAGAGCCTGCTGAAGCCTGTGGGGTGCCAAGAGACTCATCTGGGCTGGAGGCCTCCACAGGCCCTCTTTCCAATGTGGTCCTAGGAGACGGTGCAGCCCACCTCAAGCTGTGCTTGGAGACTGGCGAGGCCAAAGACCTGAGTGAGAGGGAGCCTCAGCCTGGTGAGGGCCGCCACGAACCCACGCTGGTAGAAACAGGCAGCCATCTTGAGGAAGCCGGAGAGGACGCCAAGGGCAAAGGTCAGCTAGGGGGAGAGGCTTCAGCGGTAGACGAAGCCACCGGGGCAATGGAGGAGCATGGGCTATCGGACGAAGCTGATGCTGGCCAGGACTGGGAAAGTCCGTCCGAGGGAGAAGAGGATGCTATTTCTGAACTTGAAAGTGGCGAAAACAGCAGAGCAGACTCTGTCGCTGAGATCCTGGCAGGAGAAGGTGCTGTTTGGCCAGGAGATGGGCTTCAAGCTCAGCTCATCACCACGGTTCCTGTGGGACTGTGTGGATCAGAGGCCGTCTCATTCCAGGATCCTGGTGCTCAGCCTAGCCTGAGAGACAGCAACATGAATTTGGTGGTGGTTCAGAGTAAGGGGGCAGGTCCTGCCAGCAGCGAGACCACGGATGGTCCAGCATTGGTGGCAAGCTCGGACGAGAAGCCAGGACAGAAAGAAGAGAATGAGCTTGTGGTTCCTGCGGCCTTTGAGCTGGCTGTTGTCCAGGCAGGTCGCCCTGAGCCAGCGGGTGGTAAAGAGTCTACCGAATGGCCACAGCTTGGTGGGGTGCAGATTCTGGAGCCCCAGGCAGCAACCAAGGACACCAAGCTGGCTGTCCAACGGGGCCCTGAGGCTCAGAGGAACAGAAGATCCAGGGAGGGGGCTGTATCTCTGTCTCCTTTGGATGATCAGCATCCTTTGGACGCCAAAGCTCAGGTAGAAAAAGCTGCCCCAGGAACTTCTACGGCAGGAGACTCAGTTGCAACGCCTTCCACAGGCAGGGTTGAGGGTCTACCCAGGCAACCCTTGCAGGTGCCAAAGAAGACCTTTGCTCAAGCCCTGCTCCAGGGTCTCCAACCACCTGCTTTGGACGCGGAACCTTCTGTGCAGGAAAAGGATCTGGATGCCAGTCTCTCTTCCCCGGAGTTGGCAGAGGTCTCCAGGCCCGACTCGCAGACAGACAGCAGCTTCTTCACGGCAGCTGAGGATATCTCTGGTGGGACCCTTGTGCTGACTCCATCCGCTGGCTCTGAGAGGGAAGGGCTGAGCACCCCTGAGCAGGCATGGGGCAGCCCGGCCGAGGATGTGGAGAAGAGCCCTTCTCCTCTTCCACAAGAACAGCCGGCAGCCGTTTCTGAGCTGGAACACCGAGTGGCCGAGACTGAAGATGCTAAGGTTGAACCCTTGGCTGAGCCGTCAAAGATCCCACCAGCACCTTCCCAGCAGAGCATGGCGATGTGTCTGCATTCCTCTGCTCTTAACCAGCCGCCTTCTCCAGCCGACGCCCGACCAAGGGATGCGTCACCCGTGCTTTGTCAAAGCCAGCACCTCTTCTTTGCTTCCGAAGAGGAGATCTATTTGTCTGAGCCGGAAGATACTCAGAACATCCTTTCCAGTGGAAGTGCAGAAACGGATCGTGGTGGTGCTGCAGAATCGCCGGGGAACAGGAGGACTGGTGCAGCCCCGGGTGATTCTGAAGCCATTGCTGCAGCCAGGCCGTCTGAGCTTCCTGGTGCCTTGTGGCAGAATGCCGTGTTGGTTGCAGAACCTCCAGAGGCCACTGCGGACCAGCAGCAGATCACCGACATGTTGCGAGGCTCCTTTGGCAACCTCAGGGAGCAAGGCTTGGGAGCTGCCCGCCTGGTGAGCAGCCTGCTGGTGGCCGAAGCACAAAGCCTTCTCGGCAGCCTTAAGGAAGGTGTCTTGGAGTACTCCTCCGAGGGCGTCACGCCAGACTTGTCGGAATCGAAGCATTCTGGAGATGAGTTGGAGCCTCCGGCCCCTTGCAATCAAGACCAAGGCTCCGGGCCACCTTGCGAGGAGCTCAGCGGCCGGCCGGAGATGGACAGGGTTGCAGTTCCACCAGATGTGGAGGTTGTTCCCCCTCGTTCAGAGGAGGTGGAGACGGCGGCTGGGCCGCTGCCAAGTTCTGGGTTGGAAGGAGTGGGCCAGCCTGCCGAGGACGTTGTCTTCGCGCCCGGAGAAGGCGAAGGGAAGCCATCCGAGAGCATCGACAAAACTCCACCTCAGAGCTTGCAGGCCGAGCCGCCGGTGCAGAGTCCGGAAGCCGATGGGTCAACTGCAGAGATTCCAGAAGAGACGAGACTAGAGGGCGCCACAGCAGAGGAGGTTGGCCACCCAAGAGAGGAAGATCAGGGTGAAGAAGGACCAGTCCCTTCAAGTGCGGAACTCCTGGTCCCGGAAGCTGGTTTGCTGAGTGTGGAGACCCCCTCTCCTCTATCCCAGACCCCGCCAGCCTCTGAAGGACCAGCTCAAGAGTCCCTGGCTGTTTCTTCGCAGGCAGAGCAGCCCCCGTCGCCTACCTGGGAGGAGGAGGCTCCTCTGTCTCCACCTCCGTCTCCACCTTCTGAACCCCAAGAAGTGCCTCCTGTTTCTCCCTCGCCGCTGCCTCCCTCGCCTCGCTCCGAGAGCCACTTCCACGGCCCCTCGGCTGCTTCTTCGTGGCTTCCTGCTTCGACAGCCAGGCCTGACGAGGAACGAGCTGCTTCCAAAGAGGACCTGATCCTCCTCCGGGACTCCAGGAAGCCTCCTGCGGAAGGTGAGCTTTCATTTCCCCCATCCAGATAACGGGAGGGGGAGGGTTGGTTTTCTTTATTTCATAAAATTTTCACACCGCTGGTTGTAGAAATACCCACACCCCCCAGAAAGCAGCGCACGGAAAAGAGAAGACAAATAAATGTATCAATGAGAAAAATGAACAGTGATTTAAAACTTTAAAAAAGTTAAAATAGCAATAGACGAAAAATAGGTTAAAACTTGCAATCAACTGTTGGGGACAATTTATAACTTAAAGACCATTGTAAACAGTGAATTTCACTGGACACAGTGGAGATGTAATAGATTTACACCATCGTAAAAGATGCAGGAGGAAATGATTAATAATAGGACCCACAAAGGGGAAGAGGGAAGTCCAGGAGATTCCTTGGAATCTTGTTTTTACAATTCATGCTTGATATATATCTGTAAAATTTTAATTTGAAAACTATCTATCATCTATCTATCTATCTATCATCTATCTATCTATCTATCTATCTATCTATCTATCTATCTCTATCTATAGCATCAAATATCTAAACATCTGAAAGGCTTGCTTATTATTATTGTTATTATTAACATTAATAACTTAGCATCCCGCACTTCCACCCAAAGTTGCCCAGGCAGCCAATAAGAAAACAGCAAGCAATAAAACAAAATGTTTAAAAATAGCCGCAGCTCATAACTTTTAGGTTGCCAGGCATCATCTATGTCCGGCATCAAATGCCTGGGTGAACGGGAATGTTTTAACTTCCTCCTGCTTGTGAGTGATGAGGGAAATGGATGCAGATTGCAAGCAGGGCTCATCCCCCAAACAGGGAGCCACCACCAACAAGGCCCTGCCACAGGGCAATGCGGCTTTTTCAGGTATTTGTGGCCTGAGTCATTGAGGTCTTGACACACCAGTAGGAGTGTGAGATCTTCCAAATAGACTGCCCATATTTTGTGGTTGACCCTCCCAGCACTGCCATGAAACTAGATCCAGGCGTCCTCCAGGTTTCCCACAATGCTCATCCGTTTGCATTGCTGCTGGGCATTGTGGGAAACTGAACTCTAGCCGGCTGCCCACTTCAGCTAGGTAACTCTGCCAGGACACAATGGCCAAGGTGATGGCTGACCAGAAGAGCCTCTCAACCCTGGGCGACCTCTGATCCAAGGAGAAGCAAGTGGCCAAGATCTTTAAGTCCAAGATGCTACGATTTTTGGGCTCCAAATCTGCTTTCCCCAACCTGGCGCCCCCAAGATGTTCTGGACTACGAATTCCCATCAGCAACGCTGGCTGGAGTTGTCGGGCAAAACATTTGTCTTGGTGCCAGGTTGGGTTGAAGCAGCCTGGGAGTTCCTGGCTTCCAACCGGCAAGGGAAAGGACACCCCGTCCCCCCAAAAACCTGCCATAACCTACTTCTCTCTCCAGCCGCGGAGAGCGCCAGGCCCTGCCGAGACAGCCAGCCTCCCGGCAGCAAAGATTCCAGGGGCCGGAACCGGTTGCCTGGCAACAAGGACGCCCGAGAAAAGGACTCCGTGTCTGCAGGGGAGAAGCGAGGCGACCGGGGGCCCGTGCAGCTGGAGACGAGTTCCTCCAGCGAGCGGGAGCTGCTGTACCGCTGCCCAGAGATCGAGAGCCTGAGGGAAGCGACGGGGATGATGCTCCTGGAGGAGAAGAAGGCCCTGGGGAAAAGGAGCCACGAGGCCAACCACAAAGGTGAGCCTGCCCCGTTGGCCTGCCAGGGTTTGGTCCTGAGGGGTCTGGTTTGTGCCGGCTGCTGGATGGAGGTGGTGGCAAACTCACTGGCTCTGCCCCAATAGATAGATAGATAGATACTTTATTGTCATAGAATCATAGAGTTGGAAGAGACCCCAAGGGCCATCCAGTCCAACCCCCTGCCAAGCAGGAAACACCATCAAAGCATTCCTGACAGGTGGCTGTCAAGCCTCTGCTTAAAGACCTCCAAAGAAGGAGACTCCACCACACTCCTTGGCAGCAAATTCCATTGTCGAACAGCTCTTACTGTCAAGAAATTCTTCCTAATGTTTAGGTGGAATCTTCTTTCTTGTAGTTTGAATCCATTGCTCCGTGTCCTCTTCTCAGGAGCAGCAGAAAACAACCTTTCTCCCTCCTCTATATGACATCCTTTTATATATTTGAACATGGTTATCATATCACCCCTTAACCTTCTCTTCTCCAGGCTAAACATACCCAGCTCCCTAAGCCGTTCCTCATAAGGCATCGTTTCCAGGCCTTTGACCATTTTGGTTGCCCTCCTCTGGACACGTACGTCATTGTACGTAAGGTAAAGGGGCCCCTGACCATTAGGTCCAGTCGTGTCCGACTCTGGGGTTGCGGCGCTCATCTCGTTTTACTGGCTGAGGGAGCCGGCGTACAGCTTCCAGGTCATGTGGCCAGCATGACAAAGCCGCTTCTGGCGAACCAGAGCAGCGCACGGAAACATCATTTACCTTCCCGCCAGAGCGGTACCTATTTATCTACTTGCACTTTGACATGCTTTCGAACTGCTAGGTGGGCAGGAGCAGGGACCGAGCAACGGGAGCTCACCCCGTCGCGGGGATTCGAACCGCCGACCTTCTGATTGGCAAGCCCTAGGCCCTAGTACAACAAAATTGAATGCCATCCCACATTTACAGCCACATATACGCATTTATACATTTACAACCACACATACATACCATCCATCACGACTCCCCAAAGATCATATCATTTGGTTACAACATTTAAAATAGTTATAGCTCTTGGATAAAAACTTTTTTAGTCCATTTGTTCATGATTTAATTGTTCTGTATCTCTTGCCCGAAGGCAACCGTGCAAACAGACTATATCCAGGATGAGATGAATCCTGTAAAATGTTGTTTGCTTTTTTGAGACAGCAGGAGCTATATAGTTCGTCCAAAGATGGGAGAGGATGACCAATAATCTTTTGGGCTGTGGTTATGACCTTCTGGAGCATTTTCCTGTTGGTGACTGTGCAACTGGCAAACCAAGCACAGATCCAGTATGTAAGAATGCTCTCTATGGAGCCTCGACAGAAGGACACCAGCAGTCTCTCACTCAGATGGTTTTGAGTGGGAAGGGAACACTGGATGTAGCCTATCTTGATTTCAGCAAGGCCTTTGACAAGGTGCCTCGTGATATTCTTGTAAAGAAGCTGGTCAAATGCGGGCTAGACAATGCTACCATTCATTGGATTTGTAACTGGCTGACTGACCGAACCCAAAGGGTGCTCATCAATGGCTCCTCTTCATCCTGGAGAGAAGTGACTAGTGGGGTGCCACAGGGTTCTGTCTTGGGCCCAGTCTTATTCAACATCTTTATCAATGACTTGGATGATGGGCTTGAGGGCATCCTGATCAAGTTTGCAGATGACACCCAATTGGGAGGGGTGGCTAATACCCCAGAGGACAGGATCACACTTCAAAATGACCTGAACAGATTAGAGAACTGGGCCAAAGCAAACAAGATGAATTTTAACAGGGAGAAATGTAAAGTACTACACTTGGGCAAAAAAAATAAAAAATGAAAGGCACAAATACAGGATGGGTGACACCTGGCTTGAGAGCAGTACATGTGAAAAGGATCTAGGAGTCTTGGTAGACCACAAACTTGACATGAGTCAACAGTGTGATGCAGCAGCTCAAAAAGCCCATGCAATTCTGGGCTGCATCCATAGGAGTATAGCATCTAGATCAAGGGAAGGAATAGTACCACTGTATTCCGCTCTGGTCAGACCCCACCTGGAATACTGTGTCCAATTCTGGGCACCACAGTTCAAGAAGGATACTGACAAGCTGGAACGTGTCCAGAGGAGGGCAACCAAAATGGTCAAAGGCCTGGAAACGATGCCTTATGAGGAACAGCTTAGGGAGCTGGGTATGTTTAGCCTGGAGAAGAGAAGGTTAAGGGGTGATATGATAGCCATGTTCAAATATATAAAAGGATGTCATATAGAGGAGGGAGAAAAGTTGTTTTCTGCTGCTCCAGAGAAGCGGACACGGAGCAATGGATTCAAACTACAAGAAAGAAGATTCCACCTAAACATTAGGAAGAACTTCCTGACAGTAAGAGCTGTTCGACAGTGGAATTTGCTGCCAAGGAGTGTAGTGGAGTCTCCTTCTTTGGAGGTCTTTAAGCAGAGGCTTGACAGCCACCTGTCAGGAATGCTTTGATGGTGTTTCCTGCTTGGCAGGGGGTTGGACTGGATGGCCCTTGTGGTCTCTTCCAATTCTATGATTCTATGATTCTATTATTGTAAGAGCTCAAGTTCATCTTGCTTATTTCCCATGCTCTGTGCATTTGTATACAGACATTGAAGACCATTGATCATTCCCCCTAGTCTCATACTTAAGGATTTTTTCCTTATAGATGCCTCCAGATTCAGAGGCAAACATCTTGGTGCAAAGGAAACACAGTTTTATAAATGGTCTCTTATCTGGGACACGGAGAGGCTCTTTTCACTCGCTGCTTCCTCTGTCTTCCTTCCAGGGTCGTCGAATGACTCAGAAAGCAACGAAGGGTCGCTACCGGAGTTGGAAGAAGCAGAGGTTTCAGAACCAAGGACAGCTCAGACGCAGGTGCTTTGTTTGAGGGGAAGGCGGCTAGATTTGTAGGAAGCAGAGACTGCAGGCTCCTGAAAAACCTCTGGCCTCAGGGAGTTGTGGAGCGGGGCAGATATCTTAATCCTTCCCCCCTCAATGAGTGGGCTGAGCTTTCAGCAGATCACCTAGAGATCTCACCAGGAGATCTTTCCATATACCTTCTGGCCACCTCTGAGCTAAAGGATGTTTCTTGAACCTGGCTCAGCCTGGGGACTGGGCAGCAGCGAGGCTCCTCTGAGCATGTGCAAACGGCCAATGAGAAAGGAACTAGCGGCAGATCTGTTTTGTGAAAATGGAATCGCCTAACAAGGGAAATCGGGAGATTTTTCTGGCTGTTTGTGAGGCTTGTAAAATTTGAGTGCTGGTGAACGCATAAGGACAGGCTGATTAAGTTGTATTGGAGGAAATATGATTTAAAATGATGATTAATGATAATGGAAGATTGACGCCATTTGATTAATTAGGAAAATGGTTAAAAGTCTAAGCAAGGATTGAACAGTCGGTGGAAATAGGAAATGGATGGGGAAGTATTAGAAATTAAGAAAAAGTATCTTACTGTGTGCAGGAAAGAAGGGAGGGGAAAGAAACGTATTGAAAGGGGGGGCGGAAAGTCAGCTTTTAAATTAGTGTTAAATTTGAATTAATTTGTTTAAAATTTGGAAAACTAATGAAACTTAATTGGCAAAGTACACTGCAATGTGTTGACTTATTGGGGCCTGACGAAGCCAGCCATTGTAAACTATGTTTAGAACTGAAGCCATGTTTACTGCTATGTAAACCATTTTTCGAACTGAAACCATGTTTACTGCTATGTACAGTAAACCATGTTTAGAACTGAAACCAAGTTTACTGCTATGTAAACCATGTTTAGAACTGAAACCATGTTTACTGCTATGTACAGTAAACCATGTTTAGAACTGAAACCAAGTTTACTGCTATGTAAACCATGTTTAGAACTGAAACCATGTTTACTGCTATGTACAGTAAACCATGTTTAGAACTGAAACCATGTTTACTGCTATGTAAACCATGTTTAGAACTGAAACCAAGTTTACTGCTATGTAAACCATGTTTAGAACTGAAACCAAGTTTACTGCTATGTAAACCATGTTTAGAACTGAAACCATGTTTACTGCTATGTAAACCATGTTTAGAACTGAAACCATGTTTACTGCTATGTAAACCATGTTTAGAACTGAAACCATGTTTACTGCTATGTACAGTAAACCATGTTTAGAACTGAAACCAAGTTTACTGCTATGTAAACCATGTTTAGAACTGAAACCATGTTTACTGCTATGTACAGTAAACCATGTTTAGAACTGAAACCATGTTTACTGCTATGTAAACCATGTTTAGAACTGAAACCAAGTTTACTGCTATGTAAACCATGTTTAGAACTGAAACCAAGTTTACTGCTATGTACAGTAAACCATGTTTAGAACTGAAACCATGTTTACTGCTATGTACAGTAAACCATGTTTAGAACTGAAACCAAGTTTACTGCTATGTAAACCATGTTTAGAACTGAAACCATGTTTACTGCTATGTACAGTAAACCATGTTTAGAACTGAAACCATGTTTACTGCTATGTAAACCATGTTTAGAACTGAAACCAAGTTTACTGCTATGTAAACCATGTTTAGAACTGAAACCAAGTTTACTGCTATGTAAACCATGTTTAGAACTGAAACCATGTTTACTGCTATGTAAACCATGTTTAGAACTGAAACCATGTTTACTGCTATGTAAACCATGTTTAGAACTGAAACCAAGTTTACTGCTATGTAAACCATGTTTAGAACTGAAACCAAGTTTACTGCTATGTAAACCATGTTTAGAACTGAAACCATGTTTACTGCTATGTAAACCATGTTTAGAACTGAAACCATGTTTACTGCTATGTAAACCATGTTTAGAATTGTAGAGTTGGAAGGGACCCAAAGGATCATTTAGTCCAACTCTCTGCAGTGTAGGAGACACAACTAAAGAATCAGTTTGGGTGTTTTAACCGTCCCACTTGCATCTTCCAGGCGCAACTAACACACTCCTTGGGAACTGGCGAAGAATCCATTAGCAGAGCGAAACAGAGCAGAAGCGA
Organism: Darevskia mixta; assembly: GCA_034641385.1. Lineage (NCBI taxonomy): Eukaryota > Metazoa > Chordata > Lepidosauria > Squamata > Lacertidae > Darevskia > Darevskia mixta. The sequence goes on from JAWWNH010000015.1 coordinate 1,345,764, forward strand.
GAAAAAAGCACGAAAGGTCAGTAGAGAATCGGGCAGGGAGGGTCTGGGGTGCAGGAAGAGCGGACAAGCAGAAACTCTGTAATTCCCTGAATGGTCTGCTGAGACTTGTGGCATCCCGTGAGAGGTGACTGGTGTCTACAGTACAGTACAGTGGTACCTTGGTTCTCAAAATTAATCCGTTCCAGAAGTCTGTTCCAAAACCAAAGCGCTCCAAAACCAAGGCACGCTTTTCCTATAGAAAGTAATACAAAATGGATTAATCCATTATTATTATTTATACCCCTCCCATCTGGCTGGGTTTCCCCAGCCACTCTGGGCAGCTCCCAACAGAATAATAATAATAATAATAATAATAATAATAATAAAGCGACAAAACATCAAACATTAAAAACTTCCCTAAACAGGGCTGCCTTCAGATGTCTTCTAAAGGTCTGGTAAGTAGTTGTTCTCTTTGACATCTGGAGGGAGGGCGTTCCACCAGGCGGGTGCCACTACCGAGAAGGCTCTCTGCCTGGTTCCCTGTGACCTCACTTCTCGCAGGGAGGGAACCACCAGAAGGCCCTCGGAGCTGGACCTCAGTGTCCGGGCAGAACGATGGGGGTGGAGATGCTCCTTCAGGTATACTGGGCCTTTGAGGCCGTTTAGGGCTTTCAAGGTCAGCACCAACACTTTGAATTGTGCTCAGAAACGTACTGGGAGCCAATGTAGGTCTTTCAGGACCGGTGTTATGTGGTCCCGGCGGCCACACCCAGTCACCAGTCTAGCCGCCACATTCTGGACTAGTTGCAGTTTCCGGGTCACCTTCAAAGGTAGCCCCACATAGAGCGCATTGCAGTAGTCCAAGCGGGAGATAACTAGAGCATGCACCACTCTGGCGAGACAGTCTGCGGGCAGGGAGGGTCTCAGCCTGCGTACCAGATGGAGCTGGTAGACAGCTGTCCTGGACACAGAATTGACCTGCGCCTCCATGGACAGCTGTGAGTCCAAAAAGACTCCCAGGCTGCGCACCTGGTCCTTCAGGGATTTGGCCAAGGCACTGCCAGTTGCTGACCAGTGGTTGCGACCCAGATGAATATTCCCAGGGGGAGGGGAATAAGAGCCCCCCCGCCGCCTGACGTCAATCCTTGAAGCCCTAGCTGAGGCTGCCCTGAGACCATGGGGGGCAGATTAGGGGTTGGATAAGGCTGTCTATGTTTGTCACTGGCTTGGGGGATTATCCCTGCTTCTGACACCTAACAGAGGGCAGCCCCTTTCTCTCCAGGGATGGCAAGGAAGAGGGCGCAGGGAGGCCATGGGGCTTGGCCACTGTATGCCCCTCTTCAGAAAGGGGGTCACGTACATGGAGATTGTTGTGAGGTCAAGATTTTCCTGGAAGTTTGCCTCTAGCCAGAGAGATTAAACGTCTGGTTCTCCTCTCGCCCACCCAATGTTGTAGGGAGTCCAGAGCAGCACTGACCGAGCCAAGTTCCCTTTAAAAATAAAATTAAGAGATCTGTTTGCTTAGAGGCTTTGGAAGGAATTAATAGGGATTCTCGGCTGCTCGTTAAGAAGAATCTCAGCAGGCTCCGGACTTAACCAGTTCCCAACACAGGAAGCACCTTTCCTCAGCTAATTAGCGCAGGAGTAGGGAACTGACTAAGGGACCCAGGTGGCGCTGTGGGTTAAACAACAGAGCCTAGGGCTTGCCGATCAGAAGGTCGGCGGTTCGAATCCCCACGACGGGGTGAGCTCCCGTTGCTCGGTCCCAGCTCCTGCCAACCTAGCAGTTTGAAAGCACGTCAAAGTGCAAGTAGATAAATAGGTACCGCTCCGGCGGGAAGGTAAATGGCATTTACGTGCGCTGCTCTGATTCACCAGAAGCGGCTTAGTCATGACCTGGAAGCTGTACGCCAGCTCCCTCGGCCAGTAAAGCGAGATGAGCACTGCAACCCCAGAGTCGGACATGACTGGACCTAATGGTCAGGGGTCCCTTTACCTTTTTTTAGGCAACCTAAGGCCCAGGGGCTGGATGTGGCCCAATCGCCTTCTCAATCCAGCCCACAGACAGTCCAGAAATCAGCGTGTTTTTACATGAGTAGAATGCGTCCTTTTATTTAAAACGCATCTCTGGGTTATTTGTGGGGCATAGGAATTTGTTAATTCCCCCCCCTTCAGAATATAGTCTGGCCCACCACAAGGTCTGAGGGATGGTGGACCGGCCCACGACTGAAAAAGGTTGCTGACCCCTGGGCTGGAGGTCTGTTTCCGGGCACAATTCAAAATGTTGGTTATTACCTGTAAAACCCATCAAGGCTTAGATCCAAGCTATCGGAAAGGAGGTTGCCTCCTTAGGACTGCTTGTCAGCCCAGAGTCCCGTCTCCCCGTCTTCTGAGCATGGCTTTATTCCCACCTTTCTGCTGGGCGGTTCTCACAGGCTGGCATCCCCTTGTCTCCCTCCTCTCCCTCCAGGCCATGTCGAAGCTGGGCCTGCGGCAAATCCACGGCGTCACCAGGATCACGATCCGCAAGTCCAAGAACATATTGTTTGTGATCACCAAGCCGGACGTCTTCAAAAGCCCTGCCTCGGACATCTACATTGTCTTTGGAGAGGCCAAGGTGAGGGGTGGGTGGTCTCCCGGCGTTTGGCAAGGCCTTCTGAACCCAGTTAGGGGAGCCCACTTGGCTCACTTGCTGTCCAGTAGCATAGGAGGAGGATTGAAGAATTGTAGGGATCCCCAAGGGTCATCTAGTCCAACCCCCTGCAATGCCAGAATTATGGTTGGAGGATCCCCCATTGGGGGGCTGTTGCTGCTGCTGCTGCCCAGGCACATCTTGGTGGGCCGTGTCCCTGTCCTTCCCTGCCTGCCTGCTGCCAGGAGTCTCTGAGAGCCAGTGTGGTGTAGTGTTAAGACTTGTAATCTGGTGAACCGGGTTCACATCCCCGCTCCTCCACATGCAGCTGCTGGGTGACCTTGGGCTAGTCCCACTTCTCTGAAGTCTCTCAGCCTCACTCACCTCACAGAGTGTTTGTTGTGGGGGAGGAAGGGAAAGGAGAATGTGAGCCGCTTTGAGACTCCTTCGGGTAGTGATAAAGCAGGATATCAAATCCAAACTCTTCTTCTTCTTCTTCTTCTTCTTCTTCTTCTTCTTCTTCTTCTTCTTCTTCTTCTTCTCTCTGGTCCCCAGCCTTTCTCATGCTCCCAAGGGTGCATTCCTGAGCCCGGGCCACACTTCAATCTCCAGGCTGCTCAAGGGGTCGCGTTGGCAGCTTGTCTGCCCTGGGCACTGGCAACCCATGTTACGCCACTGGAGGGTGGAAGACACACACACACACACACACACACACACACAACTCTGTCCTCTAACATCTTTCCACACCCTCAGCTTCATCCGCCTGCCCCGCGCACTGGCAACCCATGTTACGCCACTGGAGGGTGGAAGACAGACAGACAGACAGACAGACAGACAGACAGACAGACACACACACACACACACACACACACACACAGATAACTCTGTCCTCCAACACCTTTCCACGCCCTCAGCTTCATCCGCCTGCCCCGGGCACTGGCAACCTACGTTACGCCACTGGAGGGTGGAAGACAGACACACACACACAGAGAGATAACTCTGTCCTCCAACACCTTTCCACACCCTCAGCTTCATCCGCCTGAGGCAGCTGCCTCACTGTGCCTCACGCTAGGGCCGGAGTTGTTCGGGGAATCCTTTTGCCTCTTGGGGTAACCAAATGGGTGTCGTGAGCTAGGCACGAGACCCAGAGTCTGCGTGAGGCCTTTTTGCCAGGTCTCTTGTGCTCGTCCAGAGTGGCAAAAAGACTCAGGGTGTGTCCTCCTCATCCATTGTTGTCAACTTTCGGATTTGAAAATAAGGGATGCCGCGAGGGCGGTGCATTGGCACCAAGTAGCCTCGCCACCCTGCACTCCAGAGGCTGCGCGCGAACGGGTGAGCGAAAGAGTGAGCGCATAGACGGCAGGCAGGCTGTCTGTCTGGTTAGACGTGAGGGTCTGGCTGCACAAGGCCTGCAAGCTCCGCCCCCAGTCGGTCTCAGACTCCTTATTGGCAGCCGAGCAACGCAGCTGAGGAGCCTCCCTGGCCGGCAGGGAGGGAGAGGAGCTGCTTCCTTTGAAATCCGGGAAATTTAAGGGATATCAACAATCCGGGATAGCAGCGGGAAACGGCGTTGGAATAAGGGAGTTTCCCGCAAAAAATGAGAAGGTTGACAGCTATGTCCTCATCGTATTTATTCCCACGCCCTCTTGTCTTCCGCAGATCGAAGACCTCTCTCAGCAGGTACACAAAGCTGCGGCAGAGAAGTTCAAGGTCCCCATGGAGCACTCGCCATTGATCACCGAAGCTGCTCCCACCCTCACGATCAAGGAGGAGAGCGAGGAGGAAGAGGAGGTACAGTGGTCTGGCGCAGCAAGCCAAGAATGAGATTTTGGGGGCATGAAATAGGACTGGATGAGCTCCCTTTAAAAAGGCAGATTCCATGCTAGTAGGGATCACGAGGAAAGGAATAGGAAATAATACTTCCGATATGATGCCGATACACAAAACCGCGGTGCAGCCGCATGTGGGATCCTTACAGTTCTGTTTGCCTCACCGCAAAAAGGCAGTGTTCGAAATTAGCCAGGCGCATTTTGCACTTGGCTATCTACCAAGGGACGCGGGTGGCGCTGTGAGTTAAACCACAGAGCCTAGGGCTTGCCGATCAGAAGGTCGGCGGTTCGAATCCCCACGACGGGGTGAGCTCCCGTTGCTCGGTCCCTGCTCCTGCCAACCTAGCAGTTCAAAAGCACGTCAAAGTGCAAGTAGATAAATAGGTCCCACTCCGGCGGGAAGGTAAACGGCGTTTCCGTGTGCTGCTCTGGTTCGCCAGAAGCGGCTTAGTCATGCTGGCCACATGACCCGGAAGCTGTACGCCGGCTCTCGGCCAATAAAGCGAGGAGCACCGTAACCCCTGAGTCATCCACGACTAGACCTAATGGTCAGGGGTCCCTCTACCTTTTTATCTACCACTTGCAACCAAGTGAAGTTGCCTGGGTGCCAGGATACTGCCTGACATCTCCACCATCTGGGGAATCCTTGGCTCTGGACTGTTTTCACACACTAATACGCCATCCTGTAGAATTCTGTCAGTTCTATTTTATCTGCACGTTTGGAATGAATTTCAGGAACCAGAATGCTTTTCGTGTGCAGCCCGAGCCACATTAAGAAATGCAATAGCTCAGGGAGAGATGATCTGCTTTGTGCGCAGAAAGCCGCAGGTTCATTCCCCAACATCATTTCCAGGGAGGGCTGGGAGATTATTTTAATTATTATTAGTTACTCGTATTATTGTTTATTTAATGTATTTATATCTTGCCTTTCTCCCAAGCTGGGATTCAAGGCAGCTTCTATCATTAAAAATTAGTGCTATAAAATACAAAGTGATACAAACCGAACGAGCCAAGAACAATAATTAAAATACACCAGTTACAGGTAGATAGCCGTGTTGGTCTGTCATAGTCAAAACAAAATAAAAAAATTCCTTCCAGTAGCACCTTAGAGACCGACTAAGTTTGTTCTTGGTATGAGCTTTCGTGTGCATGCACTGAAGTGTGCATGCACACGAAAGCTCATACCAAGAACAAACTTAGTTGGTCTCTAAGGTGCTACTGGAAGGAATTAAAATACACCAGAACACCTTGAAATCCAGTTTGCCCTGACAGCAGCATCCTCTGCGCCTTCCATTTCCATGAACAGGAAGGTGTTAACTTGTTGGCAGAAGGATAACCGGGAGGGAGCCAGTCTGACCTCTCTTGGGAGGGAATTCTACAATATGGGAGCCACCACAAAAAAGTCTCTGTCTCTCTCGGGTCACCCCAGCCTTGTCTCTGGTGCTGGTGGGACCGAGAGAAGGTGGGATTTTGGCACCCAGGCCGGTTCATGTAGGGCAGGCATGGCCAAACTTGGCCCTCCAGGTGTTTGGGGACTACAAATCCCATCATCCCTAGCTAACAGGACCAGTGGTCAGGGATGATGGGAATTGTAGTCCCAAAACATCTGGAGGGCTGAGTTTGGCCATGCCTGATGTAGGGAGATACTCTCCATCCCAAACCCTGGAGAGCTGCTGCTGGTTCGTGTAGTCTATACTGAGTAAGATGGACTAGTAGGCTGACTCGTTCCTCTGTTAGGGAGGTAGATAAACACAGGAGCGGATCTGTTGACACCCGGCTGGGATCTTCTGCTTCTAAGTCCTCCTCCTCGTCTCTCCTGGCAGGTTGATGAAACGGGTCTGGAGGTGAGGGATATCGAGCTGGTCATGGCTCAAGCCAACGTGTCTCACCCCAAAGCTGTGCGCGCCCTGCGTCACAACAACAACGACATTGTGAACGCCATCATGGTGAGTCTCATATGTGCACGGAAGTGGGGTGTGGGTCCGTGTGTGAAATCTGCATGATGAAATCCTTCGGTTTTTGGATGGTGCAAGGCGACAATTCTCTCTGCCTTTGCTGCTTCTCCTTTGGGGGTTTTGACCCCCTTGATCCAAAACATATACTTAGGTCAGGGTCAGGAATGGTGGGAGCTGTTGTCAGGGGATTCCTTAGTTGCGCTTCCTGCATTGCACGGGGTTGGACTAGATGACCCTCAGGGTCCCAACCAAACTCTGTAATTCTCGTCTCTAGGGTGGGCATCTATAGTTGAGAAAGGCCTCACCTCTGGGTGAAAGGGTCTCTGGATCTGGCCAGCAGGTCCGGATCCTAGGGAGCCAGCGTGGTGTAGTGGTTAAGAGCGGTAGACTCGTAATCTGGGGAACCGGGTTTGCGTCTCCGCTCCTCCATATGCAGCTGCTGGGTGACCTTGGGCTAGTCTCACTTCTCTGAAGTCTCTCAGCCCCACTCACCTCACAGAGTGTTTGTTGTGGGGGAGGAAGGGAAAGGAGAATGTGAGCCGCTTTGAGACTCCTTTGGGTAGTGATAAAGCGGGATATCAAATCCAAACTCTTCTTCTTCTAGTCTCCCTTCATCCCCTGCGGGGGCGCCCACCTGTCAATCAGGTGGTGTCACAATCCCCTGGCCACCAGCTGGTTTTTAGGGCTTGCAAAGCACCATCAGCTGGTTTTTAGGGCTTGCAAAGCACCATGTGTGGCTCCATGCAAACTCCCCAACAAGGCGCTGCTGAAATTTGAGAGACCAAAGTCTGCCACTGCAGTCAACAAGAGGCACTCCTGTCGTCTCCCACCCATAGGGTGGAAATGGCGAGGGCTGCACTCTGGGGTCTCGTGGGCTCTGCACCAACCCAGCGTCAGAGCAGGCCCCATGGCCTTTGATTCCTACTTCAAGTTGATTTGATTCTTCCCCTACCCCCTGCCTGTTTCTGGTAATATAATTTATTACTTATACCCCATCCATCTGGCTGGGCCTCCTAGACAGGGCTGCCTTCAGATGTCTTCTAAAAGTCAGATAGTTGCTTATTTCCTTGACATCTGATGGGAGGGCGTTCCACAGGGCGGGCGCCACCACCGAGAAGGCCCTCTGCCTGGTTCCCTGTAACCTTACTTCTCGCAGGGAGGGAACCACTAGAAGGCCCTCGGCGCTGGATCTCAGTGTCTGGGCTGAACGATGGGGGTGGAGACACTCCTTCAGGTATACAGACTGAGGCCATTTAGGGCTTTAAAGGTCAGCACCAACACTTTGAATTGTGCTCAGAAACGTACTGGGAGCCAATGTAGATCTCTCAGGACTGGTGTTATGTGGTCTCGGCGGCCACTCCCAGTCACCAGTCTAGCCGCCGCATTCTGGATTAGTTGTAGTTTCTGGGTCACCTTCAAAGGTAGCCCCACGAAGAGCGCATTGCAGTAGTCCAAGCGGGAGATAACTAGAGCATGCACCACTCTGGCGAGACAGTCTGCGGGCAGGTAGAGTCTCATCCTGCGTACCAGATGGAGCTGGTAGACAGCCGCCCTGGACACAGAATTGACCTGCGCCTCCATGGACAGCTGTGAGTCCAAAATGACTCCCAGGCTGCGCACCTGGTCCTTCAGTGGCACAGTTACCCCATTCAGGACCAGGGAGTCCTCCACACCCGCCTGCCTCCTGTCCCCCCAAAACAGTACTTGGGGATAGACTGCTTCTGGGTGTGGAAGTTCCACACTTTCGTTACTTGTTGTTATGGCTAGCAGCCAAAAACAACAGCACACCCTCGACTACAATTTCAGGAAGAGCACACACAAAGTGGCTTACCTTCTACACCAGCCCGCCCCCTTGTCCCCCCAAAACTGTACTTCTGTCTTGTCAGGATTCAACCTCAATTCCCTCGCTCCTGATGTAGATCTTCACTCACCCCTTCTCCCTAGGGTAGGAGGCAATTGTGATTTGCATCAGGTGCCAACATGTCTTGGGCCAGACCTGGCTCTCAGTGTTCTGCCAAGCCTGGATTGTATGGGGGAAAGCGTGGATGGATATTTAGATGCGGGTGATCCTGGCGCATGAATCTGCATGCGCCGGTAGCCCTGCGGCCACAACAAACTGCCGCATGGAAGCGCCGTCAGTGGCAGGGATAGGAAGCGCATGGTCCTCTAGGTGTTGCTTGACTCCAGCTCCCAGAATGCCTGACCACTGGAGTGCCAGAGATTCCCCCCCCCCCATCCCAGCAGGGCAGAGTGATCTCTTCCAGGACGAGGGTCACTTTCCCTTCTGGGCCACCGTCCAGGCCAGTAGTGGGCAGAGGAAGGAATGATGATCCCCCTTCTGTGGCCAGCTGGTTTCTAAACAAAGCCCTCTCTGTCCTTCATTCGGGGAAGCAAGAGGCATGGTGCGGAGTTCAAGGACAAATTCCAGCCAGGCAGAAACCCTCTAGGAGGGTGTGAAGCAGGGCTGGTAATGGGACTCCAACCTGCAGGACTATAAATTCAGGGCCAATGGCCTCTATTCTGCTTCAGGCTATTTTGTAATTCTCCTTATTGCCATAGTATGGGGCCGTCAGCGCTGGTGCTAGTTTTAGGGGGCCCTGGGGCAAGACCCCCTGCCCTTAGTGAGATGGCATCTTTAATGGGAACTGCTAAAAAGGAGCAGATACTTTTCTCCTTCCTGCAAAAGGGGTGGGAGCCTTCGGTTGGGCTGCAGCAGCTGCCTATTTCAGTAAAAGGCTTCAGCGAAGGGCTCTAGCCCTGTTTAGGGAAGCTTTTAATGTTTAATAGAGACCCAGCCAGATGGGCGGGGTACAAATAATAAATTGTTGTTATTATTATTTCATTTTAATATATTGTTGGAAGCTGCCCAGAGTGGCTGGGGAAACCCAGTCAGATGGGCGGGGTATAAGTAATAATAATATAATAATAATAATATAATAATAATTTATTATTAATTATTATTATTATTATTATTATTTATTGGTAGGTTACAGGCTTTGCACACAAAAATATCCCACAATCAGTTGCTGATGCCTCCAAGTCCTGGTTTCAAATCCTGCCTGAAACCCCGGAGAGCTGCTGCCAGCCAGTGTGGGCGATACTGAGCTAGATGTGCACATGAGCCAATTGTTGTATGCTTGGTTGAGGAGAGCTGCTGCCAGCCAGTGTGGGCGATACTGAGCTAGATGTGCACATGAGCCAATTGTTGTATGCTTGGTTGAGGGGCAGTTAAATGTTTGTGTGTCAGCCAATCCACCTGGGAAGTATTGTGCGCCATAGAGCTGTTTAAAATATGTGCCGCTCAATCCAGGACAATCCTATTAACACGAGGAGCTGTCGCAACTCAACCCTGCAAAGGGGCGACACGGAGGAAATAGGCTTGGCCACTTTCGTATTTGCAATATCTCTCTCTCCTTTTCTTTTTTATGCAGGAGCTGACGATGTAGCGACCGGTTGGCGAGCCCCCCCAGCCTCTGCCCCCCACCCCTTCTGTATAGATGCACAGTTAACTCATATCCAATACAGCTGTTGTTTGTTAGGACTGCAAATAATTAGTCCCGACTATTCTGCATTGAAAATGCTGCTCAATAAACGGTATATTCACTTGAACTGCACACAGGTTTCAACAGCGTCTTCCTTCCGAAGGGCTCAAAGTTGCGATGGGAACTGCAGTCTGTGTTTTTTTTTACATTGTGTTCAGCCTTGCTGGCATTCTCATAGGTCACTTTCCTCATGCCTCCTCCCCAAAATAGCAGTAGTTTGGTGTTTGTGGGTATACCGTTAGCCATGAGACCTAAACCTTTGTCTCCGCAGTTGGAAGCAGCAATGCTTTTGAATAATAGTTGCTGGAAGCCACAGGAGGGGAAGAGGACTCATGGGCTTGAATCCTGATTAGCCATCTGGCTGGGGGCTGAGCATCTAGCAGCCTTGTAGAGAATGGGTCGTAAAGTAGGCATAATCCCGATTTATAGGAAGGGGCGCTGGCCAACCCTAGTTTACTCAGCTCTGGGAATAAGCTGAATTATCCTGTTGTACCTTTGTCACCCTTTTGGACCCTTGCAAAACATCGTAAAACATAATAAACACACGAGACGTAACCGGCTGTGCTCTTGCATAGATAAAACCCAGTAGCGCAGCTACTACCATGCCATAAGATCCACTATCTTGTTACATCACCTATGAACTTGTACAACTGATGAAGCCCAGGACGGTGAAACAAGGCCAATATTCCGGAAATCCTTGTCTTAGACTCTGTAAAAGGATTCTGTGGAACTGTAACAACCCTCTATGTGGATTGTTTGGTGTTTATGAACAGACACAGGTGGAATAAACATTAATACACGTATGGACCTTATGAATGAACTGATCTACTGGGTCTTCTGCTTTCTCCTTTGCACTTTATGAGTTATTTCTGTTGAACTCTAAGTTGATATGATACAATGAATAGTATATTTTATTTATGCAAGAGCACAGCCAGTTACATCTCGTGTGTTCATTGACCCTTTTGGACCCTGGCAGGTAGGCGCTGCTGTTAGGCACCTCCTGTCTCCTGAACTACGCAAGCTGGTCGTTCTAGGAACAACTGCTTCAGAATTGGTGCCGGAGCTTGTTTTTTCCCTCTGCCCTCCCCATCCCTTTCCCCTTGTATGCCATGGCTACAATCTAGCAGAAGTTTGGATCTCTCATAGATGCTTTAGTTGAGATTCCTGCATGGCAAGGGGTTGGACCAGATGTCCCTTCCAACTCTGCAATCCTATGGTTCTATTCAAAGAGGAGGATCTGGGGACATCCTGTAGCAAGAGCTATCCACAACTGTAAGGCTCGCTTTCTTCTGCATCTCTTACAAAATGACAAGTTTAAGAGGTGGCCAGGGAGGGAGAAAGAGGAGAGGAGAACGGCCCTGGGGATTAAGGAGTGCTGGTTACAGCTTTGCTGATGTAATACGAAGCAAGAGCGACTCGATTTGCTGAGTGGGCTGCAGGTGGCCGTTTCAGCAGAGAACTGCAACTCACAAAGGGGGGGGGGGAGAAAACGTCATTTCCCATTGTGGCTGTAAAAAAAAACACCCCAAAACCAACACACACAGGATCCCCATTCAAAGAGCTAAAATAGTATACAGGTCAGTTTATAGTAGCCAGCAGAGATCTTGTGGCATGAAATACATATACAAAAATAACTGTGCATTTATATGTATAATATATACAACACATATACATTATGTATATAGTTCTTCCACTTCTGGTTCCTTTTTAAAAAACAAAACACACACACACAAAGAAACCCCCAAATCAAGAAATCTACCCCACACTTTAGGCTTGCTGTCAAACTCTCGCACTTGGAAGAACCACCGGACTCCGTCTGTGTAAGAAGTCCAAGAGGATCTGGAATGCCCAACTTACTGTTGTCTCAAAATAATAATAATGGAAGAATCTACTGTAGGCTGGCACTGGACCCGTCCAGCTTCAGGGGTCCAAGACCACTGCTTTGCCAGCCAGGACTGCCCTGCGCCCGGAAAACTCTCCTCCCTGCGCAACCTACACATCCCAGGTAGAAATGATAGCACCAAATTCCTGGCACCGCTTCGAGGGTGGGGGTTCGTGTATCCATGTCCTTCGACCAGGGGAAGGAAACGTCACGGCCTGGTGCAGTCGGAAGGCAGGATGGGAGCTGTTTGCTCAGATGTGGGCAGCCTGAACTCAGCTGATCGTAAAAAAGAAAGACAGTCACGGGGAAAAATAGGACAAAAAAGGAGAGCCTAGGCCAGTGATGGCTAACCTTGACACCCCAGATATTTTGGAACTACAACTCCCATCATCCCTAGCTAACAGGACCAGTGGTCAGGGATGATGGGAGTTGTAGTCCCAACACATCTGGAGTGTCAAGGTTAGCCATCACTGGCCTAGGCCCTGCCATGACAATCCCTGAAACGAGATACTAAGAACTTAGAGTGTTAAACTAAAGTAAACCGTTACTCAAAACTAGAATAAAACACCATTATACTGCAACGCTAAACAAGAACTCAAGCCAAAATAAGAACCTCAGGTATTTTCAGTTCAAAGGTTCTTATTTTGGCTTGAGTTCTTATCTTGTTTAGCGTTGCAGTATAATGGTGTTTTATTCTAGTTTTGAGTAACGGTTTACTTTAGTTTAACACTCTTAAGTTCTTAGTATCTCGTTTCAGGGATTGTCACGGCAGGGCCTAGGCCAGTGATTGCTAACCTTGACACTCCAGATGTTTTGGGACTACAACTCCCATCATCCCTGACCACTGATCCTGTTAGCTAGGGATGATGGGAGTTGTAGTTCCAAAACATCTGGAGTGTCAAGGTTAGCCATCACTGGCCTAGGCTCTCCTTTTTTGTCCTGAACTCAGCTGATGGCTTTGCTCGTGGGCCAGCGGCAAGCACCGAGGTGACAGCCCGTTTCAGCCAGGCTGCTACGATATGGCCGAGCCAAGGTTGCCAATGTTCTGGCTTCGGAGGAGGAGGAGGAAAGGCAGCTGGCCAAGGCTTGGGGGGCAAGGGAAGATCATCTCTTGCCGAGGCCTTTGCCCGCAGGCCAAGGGCTCGGCTTCGCGCAACCAAGGCCACCTTCTGGTCTGGAACAGAAATGTTAGGACAAAACACCTGGGGTGTCGAGTTAATTCACATTGCAATGAACTTCATCAGAAAGTAACACACACATACACACACACTCGCCTGCCCCCTCGGGGGAAAAACCGAAAAGGTTAGAAATGTCGTGTGCAAAAAACCGTCAACCGGCTTGTTGAGTTCTTGCGGACTGGCTGTCCTTGGCAAAACCCGGCGCTGCTTTCCCGTCGGATTCATGGCTCTCCAATGATTCCCACCCGCCCGCCCTGCAAACGCTCTCCCCTCCTGCTAGGGGCTGATCCTGCCAAGCCCCCTCTCCATGGCTTGCTGACTCTCGCTCCTTCACAGAAGAGACCGTCGCCCACGAGGTCAAGGGCCCCGGAAGGTAGGAAGGGGAGCCGTAAGGGAAATCTTCCCTTTCCACTTCGCCCGGAACCAAAACGTTCCTATTATTCCCAGGAGGGAAGAGGAGAGTGTGTGCGCGACTGAGCGAGCAACGGGGCCTGGGTATTCCTGGCGGGGGGAATCGCCTCTTCTTTCTCTCTCTCTCTCTCTCTCTCTCCCCCTGACCCTTTCAGGAAGAATCATGGTCCATGCTGCACCCAAGAGCCTCGATGTCGTTGCTGATGTCCGAGATCATGCGGTCCCACTCGTCTCCCTCCGAGGGTGCCGACTGGTCGTCCGAGCTCCCCGCGGCTCCGTTGCCATTGGTGGTGGAGTTGGAGGTGGTGCTCACGGTCCGCCGGTACCTCCCAAAGCTGTCGGTGATGATGCCTCGCCCGTCCTTCACGCCAATCGTCTCCAGGAAGTTCTCAAAGTATTGGCTGTCCTTCTCCGGGATGAATGGTCTGAGGCCTTTTGGGGGGGAGGAAGGGAATGGAACAAGGAAGAGACGGGGGTACAGTTAAAAAAACAAAAAGCGGAATAATGTTAAATTACTGTCTAAAAAGGGACCCAGGTGGCGCTGTGGGTTAAACCACAGAGCCTAGGGCTTGCTGATCAGAAGGTCGGCGGTTCGAATCCCCATGACGGGGTGAGCTCCCGTTGCTTGGTCCCTGCTCCTGCCCACCTAGCAGTTCGAAAGCACGTCAAAGTGCAAGTAGATAAATAGGAACCGCTCTGGCGGGAAGGTAAATGGCGTTTCCGTGCGCTGCTCTGGTTCACCAGAAGCGGCTTTGTCATGACCTGGAAGCTGTACGCCGGCTCCCTCGGCCAATAAAGCGAGATGAGCGCCACAACCCCAGAGTCGGACACGACTGGACCTAATGGTCAGGGGTCCCTTTACCTTTACTGTCTAAAATGTATAGCTTGCTTTTAGAGTGGCATACAAAAGATGAACAGGTCAAATTGGTAATGATTTGGGACATAATATCCATAATATCCAGGTGAGACAGAAGGATATGTTCGGTAGACTCAACCACGCCCATAGTACAATGACAGGTTCTCTGGGCGTATGGAACTCCCTTGTACCTTCCCCACAATACCACGGAATCAAGGGCGTTTAGTCTAGCCGCTGTAAGAAGTCTATGGTATTCCACATAGTGGATTTCCGCGAGATAGGGGGCTGGTGTCATTTGATATATCTGGTCCCCTAGGAACATCCCTGGTTTCACTTGAGCTATGTCCTCTTGTCTGGCAATGATGGGAGTTGTAGTCCCAAAACACCTGGAGGGCCGAGTTTGCCTATGCCTGTCCTAGATGGGCTCCCTTCCTAGGCTGACAAGCCCCTCCTGCCCCTCAACAAATGGGATATACAGTGGACCCTCGACTTACGAATGTAATCCGTTCCGAATGGGCATTCGTAGATCGGAAAAAATCGTAGGTCGAGTCCCCATAGGAATGCATTGGGAGAAAAATATCCGAAAAAATTCGTACGTCGAAAAAAACCGCATCTAAACTTCGTAAGTCGAGGAAACCGCATCTAAAACGGCAACGGTTTCCATTCGGAGGTCGAAAAAATTCATAAGCGCGCGGCCACTTTTTTCACTCGTAACTTGAAAAATACGGAAGTCGGGTCATTCGTAAGTCGAGGGACCACTGTACAGACACCAGCAACTTGTGTTCATTCAATCCCAGGAGGGGACACTCACCTAGCAGAAGGAATTTCCGGCTATCCCCATAGAGCTGTCGCAGGCTGACGCAGAACTCGTGGATGGATGCCCCGTTGCGGTATTCGTGCAAAAGCATGGCAAACTGCTGGATCTCATGAGAGGAGAGCTTTGTTCGTAGCTATGAAAGAAAGGGGTGGGGAGAATAAAAGCTAAATCAGCGTAGGTTCCAGCGCTGGAAGAAAAGTGTGTTGAAATGGAAGCTGCAGTGTCTTTTGTCTGATTTTTCACGTAACATTAGGAAAGATCCGCGACAAAGATTTACGCCCCAGGAGGTGAGGCAGTGGTTAAACTCACGACTAAAAATTAGGAATGACTTTCTGATGGCCAAGAGCTATCAGACGGTATAACGAACTAGCTCGGAAGACGGTGGTGCTGTTAACGTCAAGGCTGCAGGTTTGATCCCCGTGTGCACTGCCGGGGGGTTGGACTTGATGATCCTCAGGGTCCCCTCCAACACTACAATTCTATGATGCTATGCACCCATAGGGACGCAGGTGGGGCTGTGGGTTAAACCACAGAGGCTAGGGCTTGCCGATCAGAAGGTCGGTGGGGTTCGAATCCCCGCGACGGGGTGAGCTCCCGTTGCTCGGTCCCTGCTCCTGCCAACCTAACAGTTCGAAAGCATGTCAAAGTGCAAGTAGATAAATAGGTACCACTCCAGCGGGAAGGTAAACGGCGTTTCCGTGCGCTGCTCTGGTTCGCCAGAAGCGGCTTAGTCATGCTGGCCACATGACCCGGAAGCTGTACGCCGGCTCTCAGCCAGTAAAGCGAGATGAGCGCCACAACCCCAGAGTCGGTCACGACTGGACCTAATGGTCAGGGGTCCCTTTACCTTTACGCACCCACCACGTGACAGCCTTTTAGATATTTGAAGACAGCTATTGAATCCTCTCTCAGCCTCCAATACATCCGACGCTCTAGCAAAGCTCTCCCCACCCAGATGTTTCCCAGATGTTTCCAGACTCCACCTCCTAGTGTGTGATGGAGCAATGCAGGGCAAGAATGAAGGCCGCCGAATAGATCTGGCAAGAGGCTGAACTTGAGAAAAGACTTTTGTTTTTAACTGTGTGCCGAGGAAGAACTCCAGAGTGGAATTTTAATGGGGGAAAACTGGACTTGTACTCTGTCAGCTATTTATGGCCGCAGCCTGTACGCTAGTTGGTGGACAGCGGAAGGAGTGGAATGTGACCTTGTACCATCCAGATAAACACTGCAAAGAACTGGGCAAGGGAAGATGGTAATTAATTCTCCCAGCACACCAGGTCTGAAACAACCATGTGTATGAAACTGATTTTATAAGATGTAAGAGTGGCGCTGGAAGAAGATGTAAGAGTGGAGAAGGAAAATGCGGTCAGTTGCAAGAATGATCCAATGAAGACTGATGGATGACAACTGAACACTAAATAAGAAACGATGCAGCTGTGGGCAGGAAATGGTGGACATATGTTTGCAACAGAAGCGGGAAACCTGATTTTTAAAAATTGTATTAATGTGGTTGGATTTATAGTAATTTGGAAAATTAATAAATTATTATTATTATTTATTATTATTATTTATTATTATTATTATTATTATTATTATTATTATTATTATTATTATTATTATTATTATTTGTACCCCGCCCATCTGGCCGGGTCCCCCCAGCCACTCTGGGTGGCTTCCAACAAACATTAAAATACATCAAAATGTCACAGATTAAAAACTTCCCTAAACGGGGCTGCCTTCAGGTATTTTCTAAATGTCAGGTAGTTGTTTATCGCTTTGACCTCTGATGGGAGGGGCGTTCCACAGGGCGGGCGCCACCACCGAGAAGGCCCTCTGCCTGGTTCTCTGTAGCTTTGCTTCTCGCAGTGAGGGAACTGTCAGAAGGCCCTTGGAGCTGGACCTCAGTGTCCGGGCTGAACGATGGGGGTGGAGACGCTCCTTCAGGTATACAGGACCGAGGCAGTTTAGGGCTTTAAAGGTCAGCACCAACACTTTGAATTGTGCTCAGAAAATAATAATAATTGCAGGCTCCACCTCCTAGCTGGCTGGGGAGGGTCTCAGATAGGAGCAGGCAGGCCTGGCCTATGCCACCCCCAACATGTCCTTGGACTCCCATCAGCCTCAGCCAGCACAGCCGGTGGACTGGAGGATGATGGGAACCGCCCAGCAGTCCCGGCACCAACCAGAGGGCACAGCCAGGGGCGTAGGAAGGGGGAGGCGAAGGGGGCGGGCCACCCCAGGTTCCATCATGGAGGGGGTGACAAATTATCAAGGAACAATTACTGCCCTACTAGGGCAGTTCATAAAAAACTGCTCCAAAGGTCTTATCTTACTATACTAGGGATTATATAGCTATATATGAAATTTCATGCATATCAGTTAATATCTCGACCCTCCTCCATGAAAATAGCTTTTTACTTGGTGTTTTCCTATGTCGTGAAGGCTGAAATTTCAATTCAGTGGAGCACTTACTGTTCCCAACCCTAACCCAGCGGAAAGCCATCTAATTAGACTTTAATTTGATTTTGACATGTTATTAGGAGGCTATTTAATTATTGTTTGATTTTATACCAATGTTTATGTATCTGATTTTAGCCACCCTGAGCCCGACTTCGGCCGGGGAGGGCGGGATATAAATAAAAGGTTTTTTTTACTTATTATTATTCCTTTGTAAGAAAATAAGAAATAACGTAAAACCATTTTTGCAGGCAAAAAATAAAATAATAATAATAATAATAATCAATGGGGGGGGGGGTTACAAGAAATTTTCCGCACCGGGTACCACCTGACCTTCCTACACCTCTGGCCACAGCATTCCCACCACTAAGGAAGAGAAAGGGACTTGCAGATGCCAATGACCCCCCCCCCCCCCAGCTAAGTGTGTGACAAGCCCTTTGGTCCCCACCCCACCCCCCAAAGGGGACCAAGATTTCCCCGGGGAGAGGAAAGCCTCCCTCCCTGCCCCTACCGTCATCATGTAGTCCTGGAGCAGCTCCGTCGCGGTGGTGCTCAGCTCGCTCTCGCTGGCCGCCTTGGCATGGGGAGATGGCTGTGCCGAGAAGGAAGAAGGGGAGTTGCCACCGGTCTCCAAGGACTCGGGGAAAGAACTGGAAATGCACAACAGGTCCAGGCGTCACCCTCACTGAGCCGAGGGGCCTTCCCTCTCCTCCTCCCTCCCAGACAGTTTTCCTTTCGTGCTGCGTCCGTCGGGTTGTAAGCCTGAGGGTTCGGGACTGAACTGATACCTGACCCCTTTTTACCTGT
The DNA here is from genome assembly GCA_034641385.1 of Darevskia mixta. Lineage (NCBI taxonomy): Eukaryota > Metazoa > Chordata > Lepidosauria > Squamata > Lacertidae > Darevskia > Darevskia mixta. Next base: position 1,364,109 of record JAWWNH010000015.1, read on the forward strand.
TCTGGGAGCCTTTTTTCGGCTGGAGATTTGGGAGGAGGGAGAACTGTTTGATGAAGAATGGAGGCGCAATCTATTGTCTCATGCCGCAGGGGACGGCACTGACTACTTTGGGAACCTAGCAGACATTTTACTTACAATTAAGCAAGATACGGATTTTGTGAAATAAATACACACACACGCCCAGTGCTATTTTTCTATAAAAAGAAGTGCCGGAACTCACCATGAACCTTGCTCTGTTATAATAGCAATGGTATTATAGAAGGTGTCGAAACTGATTTCCAGTGAGTTCCTGCTGATAAAAAGCCCTGCAGGCGCCCCATTTTCCCCTGCTGCCCTAAGTACCGTATATTCCGGCGTACAAGACGACTTTTTAATCCCGGAAAATCTTCTCTAAAATCGGGGGTCGTCTTGTACGCCGGGTATAGTTTTTCAGGCGACGCGACCCGCTGCTGGCGGGGTTCGTGCGCCGCCTCAGCCGCCATGGAGCGCGATGGGCTCCTGTGCGGGGAGAGGGGAGGCTCTCCCCGCCGCTTCAGCCGCCGCCATCTCAGCCGCCTCGGAGCCCGGGCTGGGCGAGTATACCCCAAACTCTGTTTTTTCACATGAAAAGTTGGGGGTTGTCTTATACGCCCAGTCGCCTTGTACGCCGGAAAATACGGTATACTCACAAAGTGCTTGCTTCTGTTTCGTAGGAATCTTTAACGTCCACTTTTGTAGAAGAGTCATCTGCAAGGAAGTAGCCAGAGAGAGAGAGAGAGAGAGAGAGAGAGAGAGAGAGAGAGAGAGAGCGCTATAAAAGGCAAGTAGGTTTGGCCGGCACATGGCCTCTCCAATGCTGGCCCCGAACCAATGACCCCTTCCCCCCACCCCAACAGCGAGTTTAGAGCCGCCTTTGCCAACCTGGCGCTCTCCCCATCATCTCCCATCATCTCTGGGAGGATGCCAGGTAGGCAAAGGCGAGGTCACATGATCGCTCAGTCGCGCAGGTGGAACTGGAGCGGTTCAGGCTGCTTGCTTCCCCTCTTGCAAGAGACACCTCAGAAGCCAAGAAAACCGCGGCTGCTTCTCATACCGCTGTGCAGGGAGAGGTGCCGCGTTGGCGTGGAGGCCCCGTCAAATATTGCTCTGTCGAGGAAGTCGATGGTGGACTCCGTGTAAACAATGTGGAAGACTTGGCTGAGAAGTGAGCAGAGTTCCTCCGCGGTTACCTGGGGAAGGATATAATGAAAAAAATAACGTAAAACCATTTTTGCAGGCAAAAAAAATAATCAACAAAAATCAACGTGTGTGTGTGTGGGGGGGGAGACAAGAAGTTTTCCACACCGGGTACCACCTGACCTTCCTACGTCTCTGCGCGGGGGTTCACAATGTAACCCCCGAGGAAACGGGGAGTCGCCTGTACTTGATTGCCTTCCCCTACACGCCCAGCAGGTCGCTGCAGCTGCGTTCCTCCAAGTTCCTAAAACAGGAGTGGGAGACCTTTGGCCTCCGGAGGTTGCTGTACTGCAACGGTGTCTCTGAAAATTTTTACACATCACTTGGGAAGACAAGCAAACTAATGCCAGTGTACTGGAAGAAGCCGAGATCACCAGTGTCAAAGCGATGATTCTTCAACATCAACTTCGCTGGACTGGTCATGTTGTGCGGATGCCTGATTGTCATCTTCTGAAGCAACTACTCTATTCTGAACTTAAAAATGGAAAGCGTAATGCTGGTGGTCAACAAAAGAGGTTTAAAGACTGTCTCAAGGCAAATTTTAAAAAATGAAGTATGAACACCAACAATTGGGAAACACGGGCCTGCGAGTGCTCCAGTTGGAGAACAGCCTTGACCAAAGGTGTCATGGGCTTTGAAGACACTCGAACTCAGGACAAAAGGGAGAAACGTGCTAAGAGGAAGGCACGCTTGGCAAACCCTTGCCTTGATTATCTCCCGCCCGGAAACCTATGTCCCCAGTATGGAAGGCTGTGTGGATCCAGAATTGGCCTCCACAGTCACTTACGGACTCACTGTTAAAACCATGTTTATGGAAGACAATCTTACTCGGCTATGAGGGATCACCAAAGAAGACTGCAGCTCCCATCAGTCCCAGGCGGGATGGTCAATGATGGGAGCTGGAGTCCAGCAATCTCTGGAGAAACACAGACTCCCTAATCTTGCCATAAGGTATCAGAAGTCCACTCCACAGTTAACGCAGAGCAAGGGTTTCAGCGAGGCTGCCTCCGTTACGGAGATGCTGAGATACGACCTGCTGAGATACGACAGGGACCTGATATCTGTGCCTTTGAGAAACACGTCAAGGTAATTGTTTCAATAACATTTCCCACCAGCTGGGTGGAAGGTGCTTATTTGCTAGGGGTTTTATTAACCTATCTTCAGTCGTGTTTTGCCCCGCTTTTAAAAAACTGTCTCAGCTGTTTTTGTGGTATGTCGGCAAAATTGTCATGAGATGCATGTAATTCATAAAGTAATGATAACACTTCAGATAATAATAATACTTCAGAGGAACGATTCAGGCAGCAGCAAAATTTCCTGCCGTTCTATGAAAAGGGGAAAAAATACTGGAACGTTTCTATCTACTGTTTTTAGAGAGTTTTTAACAGGGTCACCGTCTCCAGTCGCCGCTGACAAATGATTTCTGGTGGACAGAATTATTACTGGGCACAGGTCTCAAATAAAACAGAACGCTCTGTGCCTGTAAGCTGCACATCTGCAGGCAGGAAGGTGATTATTTAAACATCATGATTGACTTTTGGGTTTGGAGGTTTGGGAGGGTTGGAGTGGGATAAAGAGGACATATTTGGATCTGTTTTTTCCTTTATAAGCGGCTAAGACGGTTGGATCTGGATACTGGCATTAATGAGTATATGTCAAAAATTAGGAGGTTAGAGGTGGGGAAAATACTGTATATTCCTGCGTATAAGACTACTTTTTAACCCAGGAAAATCATCTCAAAAGTCGGGGGTCGTCTTATACACCGGGTCGTATTTCTTATACGGCGAGTATATCCCAAACTCTATATTTTAACTGGAAAAGTTGGGGGTCGTCTTATACGCCCAGTCGTCTTATACGCCGGAAAATACGGTAGCTAAAGTTTTTGAGACCGGAGGGAGGAAAGAGTGTAAAAAGTGTTAAATTAGGTTTGAATAAAGGAATTTGATAAGGGTTTAGGAAAGTATCAGAAGTAATGAGGTGTTGAGGTATAGAAAAAAAAGGAGTTAGTTTAAGTAAAATGACTATGATATTTTATGTTATTGTGAAAAAGGATAAGGAATGTAAAAATAGATAAGTTTATGAATTTGGAAAACTGACAAAGAGGATAGATAATGAATTCAACAGAGGGGGACTTGAGGAAGTCAACCGAAATATGAACTTGAGGAAAGGAAGAATACCTGGCCCACAGAAATGGTCCAGGCCTAAGCAATGATATTGAATATGTTAACTACGTTAAATGTGTAATGTTTATTGTCTTGACTGGTGAGAGAGGGGAATGGAAACCTGCTTCCCCCAGTGAGAGGGGGGGAAGGATGAAAATTTAACGGTATTGTAAAGTGCTTAAAATTGTTAAAATCAATAAAAAATTTTTTTGAAAAAAATAAAAATAAATAAACATCCATTCCACAGACACCTATTTTTTCCTAGTCGGAAAAATCCTGCTTCCCTGTATCTGTGAGAGAAGGCTGCCTTGTTAGACCACAAGAGAGCGTAATATGACCCAGAGACGGTGCCTCTCTGCAGCCCGAGTGGATCTCTTTCACCTGCGTAGCTGCACCTGTCCAAGGTGAAGGCGAGATCTTTCCTGGCAAAGGGAAGTCTCGCTGTCAAAAAAGGGACCTGCCTGAGGAAGGGGAGGGGAGGGGACAGAGGGACAGAGATCTTACTTTATTCTCCGTAGCCAGGACCACCAGGCAACAAGCTTCGACAGGAACCGCTCCGCTCTCCGAGAGAGACCCTGACGTAAGAGCTTTCAAGCTTTCGGCACAAAGACTCTGGTTGGGGGAAATCCCGGGGTCCTGAGCTGAGAAAAACCAGAGGCCATTAGTGGGACCAGGAGGCAAGCTGCTAGGCCAGCATGATTCTGCATAACCCAACCCACCCCCTTGGGGGGGGGAGGGGTATTTCTTTTGTAATGTTCTGGAATGCTGCTTTCAACCTGCTGTGACAGTATTTATTTATGCGCTTTCACCTTTGGTTTCTTTTATTAATAAAATAACTTTTAAAATGTGCATTTGCTTAACAGTAGGGAAAGCACTTGTTTACGAACATAAAAGGTAAAGGTAAAGGGACCCCTGACCATTAGAATCCAGAATGCGGCAGCTAGACTGGTGACTGGGAGCGGCCACCGAGACCACATAACACCGGTCTTGAAAGACCTACATTGGCTCCCAGTACGTTTCCGAGCACAATTCAAAGTGTTGGTGCTGACCTTTAAAGCCCTAAATGGCTTCGGTCCTGTATACCTGAAGGATCGTCTCCACCCCCATCGGTCAGCCCGGACACTGAGGTCCAGTGCAGAGGGCCTTCTTGCGGTTCCCTCACTGCGAGAAGCAAAGCTACAGGGAACCAGGCAGAGGGCCTTCTCGGTGGTGGCGCCCGCCCTGTGGAACGCCCTCCCACCAGATGTCAAAGAGAAAAACAACTACCAGATTTGTAGAAGACATCTGAAGGCAGCCCTGTTTAGGGAGGCTTTTAATGTTTAATAGATTATTACATTTTAATGTTCTGTTCTAAGCCGCCCAGAGTGGCTGGATGGGCAGGGTATAAATAATAAATTATTATTATTATTATTATTATTATTATTATTATTATTAGGAATTCCCCGTCTTGTCCGTTCTTGGCAGCCTGCCGTGAGGGTTTGTTCCTCTGCCTCCTGACAGAATCGGTCTTTCTCAGAAGCAGCAGAGTCCTACCGCAGATGGGTCACCCCACTTAGCTGCCCCCCAGGAGAGATGCACAAGAGCTGATGGACGCAGCAGGCTCTCGTGGCTACCAAGACCAGCCCCCCCAAAAAACCACCAACAACTGGAAGGCAACCCCTTCGCCAGCCTACCTGTTTTCAACACCACCAGGTGCGAGGAGTCGTCGCGGATGTAGGAAACCGAGGCGATGTCATGGATTGGGACCCTGAGTATGATATCTTCGCCATCCCGCCACACCAGTTTGACGTTGTAGGCGGAGAGGCTGATCACAGCGTCGTGTTCCTGCGTCAGCTGCCCTGGAAGCTTATGAGCCCTCTAGGGCGAAGGCGGGAGGGGAAGAAGAGGCAGGGTATTAAACTACCACGATGAGGGATAGCTCAGCTGGTAAAGCACGGGACTCTTGGGGTCTTGGGTTCAAATCCCACGATTGGATCAGATTATCCCCGTGGTCCCTCTGCATTTCTAGGATTCTATTAAATCTTCTCCCCGGGTGGAAATGCTTCTCAAATAAGGGTAAGCACGCCAGAACTGGAGGAAGAGAGAAACCCAAGACAGGCTGGTACGCACCTTTGCATTGTCTATCAAATGCAGTACTTCCGTTCGGCTGGAGGGATTCAGGTACCCTGGGACAGATGCTAATTGACCTAAATACTGGAAAGCAATGAAGAATTGTCAAAGCGAGATGAAAAAGGTAAAGGTAAAGGTACCCCTGACCATTAGGTGCAGTCGTGACCGACTCTGGGGTTGCGGCGCTCATCTCGCTTTATTGGCCGAGGGAGCCGGCGTACAGCTTCCAGGTCATGTGGCCAGCATGACAAAGCCGCTTCTGGCGAACCAGAGCAGCGCACGGAAATGCCATTTACCTTCCCGCCGGAGCGGTACCTATTTATCTACTTGCACTTTGACGTGCTTTCAAACTGCTAGGTGGGCAGGAGCAGGGACCGAGCAACGGGAGCTCACTCTGTCGCGGGGATTCGAACTGCCGACCTTCTGATCGGCAAGCCCCAGGCTCTGTGGTTTAACCCACAGCGCCACCCGTGTTCCGCCAGCGAGATGAAAGCAGGCACCAACTGCCCCTCGGCGCTCTGGAGGCCAGTGCGATTTTCAACATGCCCTGGGGAGAAAGGAGGCCTCTCCGCAGAACCCCGCTAATGCATCTCGCAAGAATGAGTAAGGCCCTGCTCTTAAAAAAAGGAGACCACCTTTGAGGGGAGTATGACAGAGGAAGGAGCGCGTGTGACACAATCCACCCAGAAAGCGCCACCTAAACCAGTGTTTCTCCAACTTGGGTCCCCAGATGTTGTGGAACTACAAGGCAGAGGGCCTTCTCGGTGGTGGCACCCGCCCTGTGGAACGCCCTCCCACCAGATGTCAAAGAGAAAAACAACTACCAGACTTTTAGGAGACACCTGAAGGCAGCCCTGTTTAGGGAAGCTTTTAATGTTTAATGGATTATTGTATTTTGACATTCTGTTGGAAGCTGCCTAGAGTGGCTGGGGAAACCCAGCCAGATGGGCGGGGTATAAATAATAAATTATTATTATTATTATTATTATTATTATTATTATTACTACTACTACTACTACTACTACTACTACTACTACTGCTACTATAACTCCCATCACCCCTAGCTAGCAAGGCCAGTAAATTGGAAGCAATATGCTTGGCCTTCATGTTCAAGCAGTATTTTAATGTAATCAATGTATCAAATAAGCTTATATTATTTACAGAATACTCTCCCCAGGGAGCTTTGCCTGGGCGCCAGGCGAAACGAAAACGTTTCTCTTCTCCTTCGGCTGATTATCATTCTGTGGCTTTTAAAATGTGTTTGTGGGAAGGAGGTTATGGGTTTGTTTTTGTTTTAGTAGGCATTCTGCACTCTCATTTTTTATTTTTTGGTTGCGAACCACCCTGGGATCTTCGGATGAAAAGAGCGGTATGCAAATTGAATTAACGACGGCAAACCCAGGAAGTCTTTGGCGGGGTGGCTACACCGCCTGCAGTGAAACAGGCCAGGCCGCCCCTGCAGACGGGAAAGCAGCTAAGCGGCCGAAGCCAGGAGGAGGAGGCTGGGGTTACCTTCACTTCCTTTTCGATGTAGTCGTTCAAGAGGATGTCGGGATCCACCCGGTCAGGCAAAGGGACGGAGACCGTGTGCAGCGGCCGCCTCTCTGTCACCTTCTCCTGGGTCTTCTTATCCCGACCCACCTTTTCGCCTTTCAGGAAGACACGCTTGAAAGGGGACACTATGCCAGGCTGCGGGGCAGAAAGGGGTGCGGGGAGGAGAGAGATGCTTTAGGACAGGGGTCGGCAACCTCCAGCCCATGGGCCGGATCCGGCCCACGGAGACCATTTTACCGGCCCACGAGTTGCCCCTGAACCGAGTCGCCTGCTCGGTGAGTCTCCTGTGCGCTGCGCTAAACCGGCACGGCGCGGGGACTCACTGAGCGGCGCCGGAAATTGCGTCTGCGCATGTCCAGACACCGAAAATCATGCAGGCGCGATTTGTGGCATCTGGCCATGCGCAGAAGCAATTTCGGGCGCCGTGGACATGCGCAGACGCGATTTCCGGCGTTGCGCTGCGCCAGTCCGGCCCACGGATTATCTCCGTGGGACTGATCCGGCCCATGGCCGGTAAACCTTGCCGATCCCTGCTTTAGGATCAGCAATTGGCCGACCTGACTGATCGTGCCCACACAGCTACGTTGCTTGCGCCCAAGCGGAGCACCGTCTGTCAGATGTGAATCAATTAAGGTAGCTATTTTTCGATGGAGGAGGAACAAAAAAGGAGAGAGATGGAACGGAGCACAGTGTACCCAGCTTCAATGAGCTGAGCAGCCATTATATTAATTGCAGCCTGCTTCGCCCTGCTTTTGAAAGGGCTCATTATTCACCTGCTCCTATATAACTTTCCCCCAAAATGAATGGCTGGTTCTCCGCCAGGTGCAGAGTTTTATGAGCTAAAAAAGAATTCTAGGTGGCTGGGCACTTTCCTTTAACGACCCTCACCCCAACCAACCCCAGCTGGAAACCACACTGGTCCAGTCCCCCGTGGCTCTACCTTGCAACATCGATGGGGAGGGGAGACTGGATCTCTTGAAACATCAGAGATCATTGGCTGTGACACTACAAGGGATTCTGGGGCACCAAGGATCAGGGTGGATTTGATTCATCCCCAGCAAGCGTGGCCAATGGCCAGGAATGATGGGAGGTGCAGTTCAGCAAAGCCTCCAGAGGGCCACAGGTCCCCCACCCCTGCAAGAAAGCAAATGCAGGCTTGCAAGCAGCTCCACCCTTCCGTAAAGAAATGCAGAAGTAGTCAGCCCTTGAGGGGAAGCCACGCACATCTGGCCGGATCATAGCTGTCAACCCTCCCTTTTTTTGCGGGAAACTCCCTTGTTCCAAGGCCGTTTCCCGGTGCTATCCCGGATTGTTGATATCCCTTAAATTCCCCGGATTTCAAAGGAAGCAGCTCCTCTCCCTCCCTGCCGGCCAGGGAGGCTCCTCAGCTGCGTTGCTCGGCTGCCAATAAGGAGTCTGAGACCGACTGGGGGCGGAGCTTGCATGCCTTGTGCAGCCAGACCCTCACGCCCAACCAGACAGACAGCCTGCCTGCCGTCTACGTGCTCGCTCTTCCTCTCACCCATTCGCGCGCAGCCTCTGGAGCGCAGGGTGGCGAGGCTACTTGGAGCCATTGCACCGCCCTCGCGGCATCCCTTATTTTCAAATCTGAAAGTTGGGGAAAATCCCTTATTTTCAAATCCGAAAGTTGACAGCTATGGGCCTGATGAGACCAGCTTGGTGTCCTGGGCAAGGCTTGCTGGCCAAAATGGGTGGGGCTGTAGCCGTGCCACCCCAGCGCTGCCAGGGGGGTGGGCTCAGCCTGCCATTTTTGCAGAGCCCTCTTCTCCCGCAGATCCCGCTGCCTAGCCCCAACAATCACCAAGGGGGCCTTTCAAATCAGACAACAAGGATGCCTTTGTGGCTGCTGCGCGGACCGGGAAGACACGCTAGCTATTATCGGGCAATATAGAGCGAAGTGGGTTGGGGGGGTGAGGAGGGGAGATGGGAGGAACGCAGGTGCTCACAAAACGGGTACAGAGCTGGGACGAAATGGGTACAAAACTGGAAAATGCTACCCCTCCCACAAACAAAAGGTACACCTGTCTTGCTGATGTTATTGGCGAACAGCTCAAAAATTGACCCTGGAATCTCTACGTGCTCCACCCAATAGATATATAGCAGCTGTTGAGAACAGAAAATTATTGTTCGTTTAAATTTGTAAAGGTAAAGGGACCCCTGACCATTAGGTTCATTTGTGACCGACTCTGGGGTTGCGGCGCTCATCTCGCTTTACTGGCCGAGGGAGCCGGCGTACAGCTTCCAAGTCATGTGGCCAGCATGACTAAGCCGCTTCTGGCGAACCAAAGCAGCGCACGGAAGCACTGTTTACCTTCCTGCCGGAGCGGTACCTATTTATCTACTTGCACTTTGCCATGCTTTCGAACTGCTAGGTGGGCAGGAGCTGGGACCGAGCAACGGGAGCTCACCCCGTCGCGGGGATTCGAACCGCCGACCTTCTGATCGGCAAGCCCTAGGCTCTGTGGTTTAACACCATGCTATACCCCTAGATCTCAGGACAGCTCGTAACATAAACTTGCAATATAAAAAAAACCAAATACATAATAAAAAGAACAGAAACAAACCAATAAACTCCTCTTCCACAACACATTTAAAAGGGCATCTTCCGCCAAAGGCCTGGCGGAAGAGGAACATTTTCGCTTGGTGCCTAAAAATATATAATGGGAGGTGTCAGATGAACCCTTCTGGGGAGAGAACACTCCAAATGGGGAGCCACTGCAGAAAAGGCCTTGGTTCTTCTTTTGCCCCCCCCCCCGGACCTCTTGTGGGGAGGACAGACGAGAAAGGGCTTGGAGGAGGATGGCAGGGGCCGGGTCAGTTCATCCGGAGAGAGGCAGTCCTTGAGGTATTGCGGTCCCAAGCCCTTTATGTCTTTATAGGTCAAAACCAGCACTTTGATTTGGGCCTGGAAACTAACTGGCAACCAGGGCCATCAGGGCAGGATTGGCGTTATATGAAGAAACATTCCTTGCCAGAAACAGAGAAGACGTTGGGTTGGGAATGTTTCTCAGTAGTGAGCTGACCCACCAACTCACAAGCTCAAGAAACATTTCCACACATCTGTCCCCTTGGCAGGCTTGGCTGCTTCCGTGCACCCTTTCTCCTGCGCACAGAGATGTGGAAAACCCCCACAGGTAAGTTCTGGTTTGCCGGAAGATTGCCGGAAGAAATATCAACAACCTCAGATATGCTGATGACACAACCTTGATGGCAGAAAGTGAGGAGGAATTAAAGAACCTTTTAATGAGGGTGAAAGAGGAGAGCGCAAAATATGGTCTGAAGCTCAACATCAAAAAAACTAAGATCATGGCCACTGGTCCCATCACCTCCTGGCAAATAGAAGGGGAAGAAATGGAGGCAGTGAGAGATTTCACTTTCTTGGGTTCCATGATCACTGCAGATGGTGACAGCAGTCACGAAATTAGAAGACGCCTGCTTCTTGGGAGAAAAGCGATGACAAACCTAGACAGCATCTTAAAAAGCAGAGACCACCTTGCCGACAAAGGTCCGTATAGTTAAAGCTATGGTTTTCCCAGTAGTAATGTACGGAAGTGAGAGCTGGACCATAAAGAAGGCTGATCGCCGAAGAATGGATGCTTTTGAATTCTGGTGCTGGAGGAGACTCTTGAGAGTCCCATGAACTGCAAGAAGATCAAACCTATCCATTCTGAAGGAAGTCAGCCCTGAGTGCTCACTGGAAGGACAGATCCTGAAGCTGAGGCTCCAAGACTTTGGCCACCTCATGAGAAGAGAAGACTCCCTAGAAAAGACCCTGATGTTGGGAATGATGGAGGGCACAAGGAGAAGGGGGCGACAGAGGACGAGATGGTTGGACAGTGTTCTCGAAGCTACCAACATGAGTCTGACCAAACTGCGGGAGACAGTGGAAGACAGGAGTGCCTGGCGTGCTCTGGTCCAGGGGGTCACGAAGAGTCGGACACGACTGAACGACTAAACAACAACAAGTTCTGGTGATCGAAAAAAAAGTTGGGAGGTTCTGTTTTATTTATTTGCCAAGTAGCTCATGGTGCAAAGTTTTGTTCTGTTTTTTCAAAAAGAGGTAGTAGAGAGAGATGGTTTGACGGACACTGAAAGGGGAGAAAATCTCTGGGCAGACAAGACAGAAGACAGAGAGGTAGGGCTGAGAGCCTGGGTGCCCCTGAGCATGTGCAGAGGCGAAGGAGAGCAAGAGAGGCGTTTTAGGGATAAAGTAAGAGAGGGAAGCTTTGCTTACTGGAACTATGGGAGGCAATCAGGACACGGAACCGCAGATTCCTACCTCATTCTCCATGAAGCATCCGGTTCCCCAGAGGGAGGGTTTGGGAAGGCTGGTTTCAACTCAAGAGGGTCCCACTCCACCCACCCTACGGGGCTCCTCCTGACAGCCGGCTAATGGCTGCCGTTGCCAAAGGGCGAGGCACAACTGTCAGCTTCTGCTCTTGAGCAAGAAGGCGAACAGGACGCAGGGAGACCACAGCTTCCTCCTGCTCGGCTCGCTCAGGGCTGTGGGCGAAAAAGCAGAAAGTCCCACGCGGGGGGGGGGGAGGGTGGACCAGCAACCGAAAGAGGGGCAAAGAGGCTCACCTGCTGTGGGGCTCTCCAACCCATCAAGGCAGGCTTCCGTAGAACCATAGAATTGTACAGTTGGAAGGGACCCCAAGGGTCATCCAGTCCAACCCCCTGCTATGCATCTGCTTCTCTCGCTCTTCAGGTGGCCCAAGATTTCCTTAATATGCTATGCATCTGCATATTTTGATGTTCGGGTGCCATTTGCCCATCCGTTTTTGTTATAACCTCCTGACAAGATCTCACCAGTGTAACGTAAGAGTTCAGATTTGATTGGCGCTAACTCTCTGCCACCCTTTTTTAAAACTTAAATTGTCATAAAAGGTAAAGGGACCCCTGACCGTTAGGTTCAGTCGTGGACAACTGTGGGTTTGTGATGCTCATCTCGCTTTATTGGCCGAGGGAGCCGGCGTACAGCTTCCAGGTCATGTGGCCAGCATGACAAAGCCGCTTCTGGCGAACCAGGGCATCACACGGAAACGCCGTTTACCTTCTCGCCGGAGTGGTACCTATTGATCTACTTGCACTTTGACGTGCTTTCGAACTGCTAGGTTGGCAGGAGCAGGGACTGAGCAACGGGGATTCGAACTGCCAACCTTCTGATCGGCAAGCCCTAGGCTCAGTGGTTTATTATTATTATTATTTTCAAAAATTTTATTGATTTTATATTTTTATAAGCACATAACATAACGGTTAAATTTCCATGCTTCCCCTCTCTCACTGTGGGAAGCTTCATATATCCCCCTCTCTCACAGGGGTGATCCATATCATTGTACATTTAACCTCTCAAACATTTTAATTTAATTGCTTGGGCCTGACCCTATTCCCGGGCCAGGCATTCCTTCCTTCAACATTTCATATTTCAATTGACTTCCTCGAATCCCTTTCTTTTGTATTCATTGTCTTCCCTCTCTAACAGTTTTCATATTTCTGATTTCATTGTCCAACATAAACTAAATAAAAATAGTAAAATTCATATTACTTAAACTATAGGCTCAGTGGTTTAACCCACAGCGCCACCCGCGTCCCAAATTGTCATAGGTATTAAATAATTCGCTTGCAGAAATTCAAAACAAAAACTGTTACATTTAGGCTAAGAAGATGCAGGGAGCTTCTCGAAAAAGGTTTCCTCCCATGTCCAGCATCTCAAGCTCAGTTTCTCCCCTCCAAAACAAACATGCCAGAAGGGTGGGGAAGGCTTCCTTCGGGATTCTGAATAAAGCTGTCTTTTTGCTTCAGGCTTTTGCTTCCTGGAATGCCAGGGCAGAGCCGGTTGAGGTTTTGATGCCCCTGCTGGTCATGTCGGTGGCTCTTTTGTTCCACTCATGCAATGTCCTTGAATCTGGGAGGGAGGTGTGTTGTTTTTTTTAACCGCACACAGCCAGGCCCCAAGGCTCCAGATGCAAAGAGAGGCACCACAGTTCAAGAAGGATACTGACAAGCTGGAACGTGTCCAGAGGAGGGCAACCAAAATGGTCAAAGGCCTGGAAACGATGCCTTATGAGGAACGGCTTAGGGAGCTGGGTATGTTTAGCCTGGAGAAGAGAAGGTTCAGGGGTGATATGATAGCCATGTTCAAATATATAAAAGGATGTCATATAGAGGAGGGAGAAAGATTGTTTTCTGCTGCTCCAGAGAAGCGGACATGGAGCAATGGATTCAGACTACAAGAAAGAAGATTCCACCTAAACATTAGGAAGAATTTCTTGACAGTAAGAGCTGTTTGACAGTGGAATTTGCTGCCAAGGAGTGTGGTGGAGTCTCCTTCTTTGGAGGTCTTTAAGCAGAGGCTTGACAGCCACCTGTCAGGAATGCTTGGATGGTGTTTCTTGCTTGGCAGGGGGTTGGACTGGATGGCCCTTGGGGTCCCTTCCAACTCTATGATTCTATGAGAGGCTGATAAAACCACAACGCAGAGGGTGCCTCTGGCTCATTGGTACATTTAAAAACAGCACACCCTGAATTGCTTCAGGAAAGCAGGAGGAAACTTCATGAATCAAAGGAACTGGCTGGCGGAAAATAAAGGAACTGCCGTGTTGAAAGGCACAAAGGTGAGAGGGGAAGCCTCCATTTTAGCTCCAATGCAAACCCCTTCGCGGTACTGGAGCGTGCCTTCGGAGGGGCTCGTCACCTGGCGTCATTGTGAAGCCAGATAAAGGACAGGTTTGTGGCACCCCCCCCCCCGTCAAGACGTGGTTTGCGAGGCATAGGGCTGATACAGATTTGGCCCACCACGGGGGGGGGGGTTCCTCCTTCCCCCCCCAATCGAAAGCTGGCCAAGCCACTACTGAAGAAGCCTGGTTCTATGCATACTTTTGGAACAGTGGTCTAAACCACTGAGCCACTTGGGCTTGCCGATAAGAAGGTCGGCGGTTCAAATCCCCGCGACGGGGTGAGCTCCCGTTGCTCTTTCCTAGCTCCTGCCAACCTAGCAGTTCGAAAGCATGGCAAAGTGCAAGATAAATAGGTACCGCTCCGGCGGGATGGTAAACGGCGTTTCCGTGCGCTGCTCTGGTTTCGCCAGGAGCGGCTTAGTCATGCTGGCCACATGACCCGGAAAAACTGTCTGTGGACAAACGCTGGCTCCTTCGGCATGTAAAGCGAGATGAGCGCCGCAACCCCAGAGTCGTCCGCCACTGGAGTTAACTGTCAGGTCAGGGGTCCTTTACTTTTACCTTTTTACCACAAGGGTTGTGGAAATTCATACGCACCAAACCCACCAGCTGACTCCCAGCCTGCGGGGAAATACCAGCTTCAGGAGCTGGGTCAGTTTTGCTTGAACATGCCGGAGGGGGGGGGGGCGCAACTTCTTCCTGGCGTACATCAAAAGCAACCTACCCCCTCTTCTCAAGTCCAGATGGCTGCAAGCTTTCATTTTTATGTTTACATCAGCTTCCTAACGTTCAAAGGGAAAAGGAAAGGAATTTTCCTCGAGTGCTATTTTTAGATCTGCCTCGTTTGTTCCAGTCAAGGGGGGGGGGGAATCCCTGAACCCTGACTTAGTCCTGCAAGGAGAGCTTTCCCCCCACCTCCAGATTTATTAGGCCTTTCAGAGGGAAACTGAACCGTGGGCATCCTGATCAAGTTTGCAGATGACACCAAATTGGGAGGGGTGGCTAATACCCCAGAGGAGAGGATCACACTTCAAATGACCTTAACAGATTAGAGAACTGGGCCAAAGCAAACAAGATGAATTTTAACAGGGAGAAATGTAAAGTACTACACTTGGGCAAAAAAAATGAAAGGCACAAATACAGGATGGGTGATACCTGGCTTGAGAGCAGTACAAGTGAAAAGGATCTAGGAGTCTTGGTAGACCACAAACTTGACATGAGTCAACAGTGTGATGCAGCAGCTAAAAAAGCCAATGCAATTCTGGGCTGCATCAATAGGAGTATAGCATCTAGATCAAGGGAAGTAATAGTACCACTGTATTCCGCTCGGGTCAGACCCCACCTGGAATACTGTGTCCAGTTCTGGGCACCACAGTTCAAGAAGGATACTGACAAGCTGGAACGGGTCCAGAGGAGGGCAACCAAAATGGTCAAAGGCCTGGAAACGATGCCTTATGAGGAACGGCTTAGGGAGCTGGGTATGTTTAGCCTGGAGAAGAGAAGGTTAAGGGGTGATATGATAGCCATGTTCAAATATATAAAAGGATGTCATATAGAGGAGGGAGAAAGATTGTTTTCTGCTGCTCCAGAGAAGCGGACACGGAGCAATTGATTCAAACTACAAGAAAGAAGATTCCACCTAAACATTAGGAAGAATTTCTTGACAGTAAGAGCTGTTTGACAGTGGAATTTGCTGCCAAGGAGTGTGGTGGAGTCTCCTTCTTTGGAGGTCTTTAAGCAAAGACTTGATAGCCACCTGTCAGGAATGCTTTGATGGTGTTTCCTGCTTGGCAGGGGGTTGGACTGGATGGCCCTTGTGGTCTCTTCCAACTCTATGATTCTATGATTCTATGAGGCAGAAGGTGGAATCTCTGCCACAGAGATTGCTGCTTGAAACGTAATGCAGAACAAACTGTCTCTTTCTGTTGGTGTTCTGTCCCTTATTTATTCTTATTTATTATTTAACTGTTCTGTCTCTTATTTATTCGCTTTGTGCTGCACAGAAAGCAGCCTTCGCCAGCCTGGCTTTGGGCTGAGACTCCCATCTGCCCCAGCCAGCACTGGGATCAGGGCCCTGAGTCAGGTTTCCAGGGGCGGGGCTTGCACAACCTTAGAAACCAACAAATTAACGTTATCCATTTATAAACCTCAGTATTCTTTGGAGGGTTTTTTAAAAACAAAAAACAAAACGCGAAGCACTCTCTGCTAGTCTACCAAGTTTCGGAAAGTTGTTTGCCTGTTCTCTAAGCACTTGGACACCTCGTAAATTAGCTTAACCAAGTTTTTGCACGGCGTTTCTCAAGTTCAAGGTTTCCGTCTATGTTTGGAGACCGTTTTGACTCAAGAGGGCGGACTGAGCCTTTCAAAACTGCACTGATTTAAACCCCCGATTTCCAAACTGCACAGAATTTTTGGGATTCTTGGAATTCCCAAGCAGCCCTGGGTACTTTGCCTCCTGCTCTTCCTCTGAAGAGCTCAGCGTGACAATCGCGGATAGATGTGATACCTCACAACGATCCTGCAAGGTAGGACAGCCTGTGTGAGAGAGACTAAGGGCCCGAAGTCATCCACTGAGCCTCACAGTCCAAGAGAAGATTCAAACACAGACCTTCCATAATCAAGTCCACAATTCCACACTTTAAGAATGGATGAACCACGCCGACAATTTTTACCCTGGATTCTGCATCGATGCTCAATGTACTCTTGCTTCCGATTTATGCATAATGTCCACAGACATTTCTACAAAGGCAGGGAACTTTCCAGACGTTTCAGAACATGCTGGTCTTTGAAAACGGCAAGGCAGCTGGTGTGTAAGAAACCATGTTTGCTTTGTTGTGTGTTTTTTTAAATTTGGCCGCCTGTTCTTCCCCCATTTATCTGCTCCATCCATCTGCTGTGAGTTGTCACAGAAGCAGGTGTCAGCCATCTGGGTTAAGGCGCTGTTTATAATAATAATATATATATCTGGTGACAAGCAATGGAAAAGGATCCCGGAATCTTTCGGGGGGGGGGGGGGAGAGGTCTGGGAGCACACAGCATGAAATAGAGATTTTACAGTCTATGCATGCCACACTATTGTTCTGAAGGGGGGGGGGAGCTTCCAAATTCCTCACCGTTCCCCTTGTATTGCAACCCAGGTGGGCGGGGCTTGCTGTCAGGCCCCGCCTACTTTTGGAAAGAGCCCCGCCCACTCTGGCAGGAGGCTCCGGGAACGCCACCCTGCTCTCCCGCTAGGACCAGCAGGCCTCATACACCCATCGACTGCCGCAGAGCAGATTTCTGCTTGGGGAATTGCTAAATTAATTTTAAGACCCATTCAGGGCTATTGAGAAGATACATGCCGTCGGGCTCAGCTGTAAGCTCGTCCCCAGAGGACTTCTTTATGGTTTGGGCAACGACTTGGAAGTACAAAGGCAGAGCCATCCTTCCCATAGGGTTTAGTGGTGCGTTGCACCAGGGCGCCAGCCTCTCAGGGGCGCCCCAGCAAGTGGGGGAGCTTGCGTGGCTTTGCCGGCGGCCTCCCCTTTCCCTGCACGCCCACCAGCTGCGCCCTGTCAACCATAAGGCTGGCGGGCGTGCAGCTTCCTCAAATCCCTCCCAAGCCTCTGCGGGGATCGCTCTCCTCCCACGGAGGCTTGTGAGGGGCGCAACTTCACTCCCAAGCCTCTGTGGGGATCGCTCTCCCGCAGCGGCATGGGGGAGAGTTGCGCCCCCCCCATGGCTGTCAGTGCGCAGCTACGGCCACCCCAACACTATCTGTGGTAATTTGGGGGCGCTGGTCTGATAGTTGCACCCTGGCGCCGCATCTGCTAAAGACGGCCCTGTACAAAGGCATGGCTTTTAAGCCACCCCTGCAGTGCTCCACTCAGAGGGAATATGGAACAGGGAGACTCAGCGGATACAGAGCTGTTCCTACTTCCCAGACCTTCTATCACTGTGCCATTGAGAGCGTGCTCACTTATGGCTTATGTGTGTGGTACGGAAGCTGTACTACCCAGGACAGGATGGGGTTGTGCAGAGTTGTTAAGGCAGCAGAGAGCACTGTTGGCTGCTCGCTCTCCACCTTAGAGCAGATTTATGCCATGAGGTGCCACAGAAAGGCACTGGACATAGTGAAAGATCCATCGCATCCTGGTCACCGTCTCTGAGCTCTTGCCATCGGGACAGAGATACAGGACGATGACAACAAGAACAAGCCGTCTTAGAAACAGCTTCTTCTCCAGAGCGATCTCAGCCCTGAATGGGAAGCCTGGACTTTGAAAGTCATCTAATCTTACCTGTTATGTTATGTTAAGTAATTTCGTTGTTCCCGAAGGGGACAATGACAATAAAATATATTCTATTCTACTGCATGATCGATCCCCTGAGCATATCTACTATTTACTCTGAAGCAAGGGAGCTTGCTCCCTATTAAGAATCCTTGGGTGATAAACTGAGTAACTGGGTGATCCAGGCAGTTCTCCCAAACCAGCCTTCTGTCCTCACCTCCAGGTGTTTTGCATTACAACCCCCAGAATCATACAGCCGAGCTTGCTAGGGCTGATGGGAGTTGTAGTCCAAAAAAACACAGAGCAGGGTTTTCCAAACTTGGCCCTCCAGCTGTTATTGGACTACAACTCCCATCATCCCTACCTAGCAGGACCTAGAGGGAGCCAGGCCAGAGAAGGCCATCCTATGTCCGTTGACTGTTTTATTGGCAAAGAAAATCTCAAGTTGTCCAGTTCAAGCCATAAAGTGGACACCCAAGGAGCCAGAGCAAGGTGACAGCCCTTTAGATCGTCCTTCCTGCTGCGCCATTCAGACATGCCCAATTCGCTCTCGCTTGACCCGCAGTCCTCACGCTATCCCACGCATCTCGGCACCAGAGCTTGAGAGATGCTCTGATCGTGCCACTCCAGTCTGGGCTCAGCAAACCGTCTTAAAAAGGAAAGCAACAGGCAACCTCTTTTGAGGATGAAGATCAGCACAGCGAGGCCCGTCACACCTTACGGGTGATGCACCATGCAACGATTGTGTTCAGGGTGGATTTGATTTAAATCAAATTGATTTAAATCACGATTTAAATCACTAGTCAGTAAGACTTGATTTAAATCACTAGTCAGTAAGACTTGTGGTATAATCTTGCTGGTATAATCTTAATATTTACAACCATATGAAGGTTTCATTTTTGGAATAATAAATTTTCAGAGTAGTTTTTACAGTTATATCAAAAATTACTGATTTGGTTATACTACTAGAAATACATAGACAGATAATTATGAAATTATGGTGAGGTTTAATTGTTTATATTTGGACAACTTTTCTGCTGTACTTTGTTGGAAGGAGAAAAATAACCATTTCCTTAATAACCATTTAAACAATTTATTTAACTAAAACAATAACATGATAGCATATGTATCCATGTTTGTTAACTGATGTGGTTAAACATTTTTTTAAAAAACTTAGACTGAGTTTTAGCACACTTGATAAACTTAAAACAAATCCTTATTTCCTGATGAATAGCCTTTGGACTACAATGTAACTTAAATCGAAGACTATATTTAGAAAGATTTTTTCCTCCAAAAGCATTTTATTTTAAAAATCCAATTTAAATCCAAAAAATCTGATTTTTTTTATTTTTTATTTAAAAAAATTGTTGATTTTTATCCACCCTGATTGTGTTTGTGGGATGGTGAAGCGGGCGAAGCAATGTTGGCCAGCAACAGTCACGCCCCATTGCAGCCGTTCTGGATTAAGCGGCTGGTTAAGGGTATATTTTTATCCACATATTTCTGCGCATTTCGAATAAAAAATAAAAACGAGGCAGCTGCAACTGGATACTGCAAAGGGCCAGCTGAAGCCATTTAAAGCCATGTGCTGCCCTTTGCCGTTTCATCAAATCCAGCTGTTGCCCAGGCAAGACTCATCCGGAAGGGAGCATCACTTTTGGACTGGAGAAAGAAAAAAGTTCCAGAATTCCAGGAACATGGCCCAGATGCCCAATTTTCCGCCAGAACTGCCTCCAAGTCAAAGCCAGAACAGTGGAGGTTCTCCGGGGAAACAAACTGTGTTGCCTGGAGCCTTCGCCAACCTGGCGCTTCCCAGCTGCTCTGGAAGACAATTCCCATCTGCGCAGCCTGGGGGCTGATGGGAGTTTTAATACAGAACAGCTAGACGGCACCAGGCTGGCGACGGCTGGGCCGAGAGGTTAACAGGGAGCCAAGTTACAGGGAACCAGGCAGAGGGCCTTCTCGGTAGTGGCACCCGCCCTGTGGAACACTCTCCCTTCAGATGTCAAAGAGAACAACAACTATCAGACCTTTAGAAGACATCTGAAGGCAGCCCTGTTTAGGGAGGCTTTTAATGTTTAATAGATTATTGTATTTTAATGTTCTGTTGGAAGCCGCCCAGAGTGGCTGGGGAAACCCAGCCAGATGGGCGGGGTATAAATAATAAATTATTATTATTATTATTACTATTATTATTATTATTAGCAATGCAATTTGCGTTAAGGCAGCAAACATCTGAAAGGAATACTCCCCACTGACAGTTACCGTAAGTCCAATCGCGGACGACTCTGGGGTTGCGGCGATCATCTCGCTCTATAGGCCGCGGGAGCCGGCGTTTGTCCATAGACAGCTTCCGGGTCATGTGGCCAGCATGACTAAGCCGCTTCTGGCGAACCAGAGCAGCGCACGGAAACGCCGTTTATCTTCCCGCCTGAGCGGTACCTATTTATCGACTTGCACTTCGTGCTTTTGAACTGCTAGGTTGGCAGGAGCAGGGACAGAGCAACGGGGAGCTCACCCCGTCGTGGGGATTCGAACCGCCGACCTTCCAATCGGCAAGCCCTAGGCTCTGTAGTTTAACGCACAACGCCACCTGCGTCCCCATCCTACCCGCGCATAAATGTGAGCAAGCCACACTGAAAGGCTTCCTTCGGAGCAGGGCCCTTCGTTCCATTCTGTTCAAGGCAGTGAGAGCCGGGAAGAGCATCTCCAAAAAGTGACAAAGGACATTAAGGTCACCGCTACTTGAGAGGAGGGGGGATCTTTGCAGAGGAGGCTTCATCCCAAAATTCTGATTGATGGGTGTTCCACACAGTGCTTAACCTTTGGAGGGGAAGTAGCAGCAGCTCTAATTCAAATTTACTTTCGGGAAGGTGCTTGAAGGGCACATCACTCTAGGGCAGTGATGGCTAACCTTGACACTCCAGATGTTTTGGGACTACAACTCCATCATCCCTGACCACTGGTCCTGTTAGCTAGGGATGATGGGAGTTGTAGTTCCAAAACATCTGGAGTGTCAAGGTTAGCCATCACTGCTCTAGGGCATAACTGTCAACCCTCCCTTTTTTTGCGGGAAACTCCCTTATTCCAATGCCGTTCCCTCTGCTATCCTGGATTGTTGATATCCCTTAAATTTCCTGGATTTCAAAGGAAGCAGCTCCTCTCTCTCCCTGCCGGCCAGGGAGGCTCCTCAGCTGCGTTGCTCGGCTGCCAATAAGGAGTCTGAGACCGACTGGGGGCGGAGTTTGCATGACTTGCGCAGCCAGACCCTCACACCCAACCAGACAGACAGTCTGCCTGCCGTCTACGCGGTCGCTCTTTCGCTCACCCGTTCGCGCGCAACCTCTGGAGCGCAGGGTGGCAAGGCTACTTGGTGCCATTGCACCGCCCCTCGCGGCATCCCTTATTTTCAAATCCGAAACTTTGGGGGGAAAATCCCTTATTTTCAAATCCGAAAGTTGACAGCTATGCTCTAGGGATACTCTTAAGATCCCACAAAAAATGACTTTTTTTACCTTGTCCTGACAGTTGGTGTCCAACTGTACTAATAAAGGAATCTCCTACTGTTCCACACCCCAAAACATACCAACTTGGTTGTCTCTGCTTTCCATGCATCACCTACACAGCAATGTACCGTATTGCCTGAATATAAGCCTCACTCCCCCCCCCCCCAATTCTGACCATGAAAAGTTAAAGTGCGGCTTAAATTTGCAGCCTTACAAAAATCGGCTTTTACGATATTGCTGCTGAAACAGACATACGGTATTGTCTTTTTTCTGCCCCCCCAATGAATTTTAAAGGTGCGGCTTATATTTGGGTGTGGCTTATATTCGGACCAATACGGTAATTCGGAAGGACAAGGTTTGGTGGCCAGGCAAACCTGCAGATACCCGAGATGCTACAGGACATACAGAAAACAAAGCACTGGAATAAAGCACTGGCGAGGCCACAAAACTCAGCCGAGCACAGATTAAAAACATGTCCAAAGTGTGACTTAAAAGATCCTGGAACGGAACTGCGCCTAGAGCCCGAATGACTGCCGTCCCGCGAGAAAAGTTGCCGGCCTGTTTAGAATTACTTTGCCTGCACCGTCACTAAGTGAAGTGTCCCAGGGCGGCTCTGCTGCCACCTTCTGAAATCGCGGTGGCTGCAGATTTCTGCGGTGGAAAAGGCTCCACTAAAAATAGCTCGTTTCCCACAGTTATGTCCCAGGCGGGAGGGTGGGGAGCGAACGGGGTTCCAAGCTTCCATGTGCAGTTAAATGGGGATGAGGTCAGAGACTGGCGCTTCTTGCGATGAGGATCCTGGAATGAAGTGAGTGAGTGTATACACACAGAAACAAGAGCTTCGGTTCTCAATCTTGCCCTGTGTGCTGGTCCTGTATACCTGAAGGAGCGTCTCCACCCCCACCGTCCAGCCCGGACACTGAGGTCCAGCGCCGAGGGCCTTCTGGTGGTTCCCTCCCTGCGAGAAGCAAAGCTACAGGGAACCAGGCAGAGGGCCTTCTTGGTGGTGGCACCCGCTCTGTGGAACGCCCTCCCTTCAGAGGTTAAAGAGAACAACAACTACCAGACCTTTAGAAGACATCCGAAGGCAGTCCTGTTTAGGGAGGCTTTTAATGTTTCATAGATTATTGTATTTTGATGTTCTGTTGGAAGCCGCCCAGAGTGGTTGGGGAAACCCAGGCAGATGGGCGGGGTATAAATAATAAATTATTATTATTATTATTATTATTATTATTATTATTAACACGATCAAAGAGAAAGTTGCTTTTTTAAACAAGTAGCAGAGAGTGGTGATTTCATGTATACTTGGGAGGAGGCTCTCCCGAGAAGGCGAGACTTGCTTCTGAAGCGTTTTGGGATCCGTGTCATTGGCAGTTCAGTTCTATTTATTTACCTTTCCGAGCACAATTCAAAGTGTTGGTGCTGACCTTTAAAGCCCGAAACGGCCTCGGTCCAGTATACCTGAAGGAGCATCTCCACCCCCATCGTTCTGCCCGGACACCGAGGTCCAGCTCCGAGGGCCTTCTGGCGGTTCCTTTGCTGCGAGAAGCCATGTTACACAGGCAACCAAGCAGAGGGCCTTCTCAGTGGTGGCACCCGCCCTGTGGCCTTTGCAGTGGTGGCTCCATATTTGTAGAACTTTGTACTGAAGTGTATCTGTCCCTGTCTCTTTGGCTGACTGGCTAAGACATACTTTTTCCGGAAGCTGTTTGAAGGATAGAGCTATTGTGGTGTAGTGGTTGGAGGGTCGAACCAGGACCTGGGAGACCAGGGTTCAAATCCCCAATCGGCCACAAATCTCACTGGGTGGCCTTGGGCCAGACCCTACCTCTCCTACCTTGCAGGGGTGTTGAGGGGACACTGAGGTCCAACTCCAAGGGCCTTCTGGCGGTTCCTTCCCTGCGAGAAAATGAGGTTACAGGGAACCAGGCAGAGGGCCTTCTCGGTGGTGGCACCCTCCCATCAGAGGTCAAGGAAATAAAGAACTATCTGACTTTTAGAAGACATCTGAAGGCAGCCCTGCTTAGGGAAGTTTTTCATGCTTGATGTTCTATTGTGCTTTTAATATGCTGTTGGGAGCTGCCCAGAGTGGCTGGGGAAACCCAGCCAGATGGGCGGGGTATAAATAATAAATTTATTATTATTATTATTATTATTAATAATAATAATAATATGCCGTCTTTCTGATGCAGAGCTCAAGGCAGCGTGCCAGAATTCTCCCCTGTTCCCGTTTCCAATCCTTACAATGATCCTGAGAGGTAGGCTAGGCTGAGAAACGGAGACAGGCCCAAGGTCATCAGGAATTCTGTGGCAGAACCCGACTCTCCCCGGCTCTGGCTTGAAGCTTTAACCACGACTAGAACTAACAGTGTTTTACCAAGATGGATAAAGGGGGGGGGGGGGTTAAGGATCACCCTTTGATCCAGAGGCAAAGGCCCTCAAGGCAGACAGATATTCTGCTGGAGGAATTGAGATAAGGCCACACTGGGTTAAAAGACCACCACTCCTGTCTTTTTCACCAAGCAGCTCAAAGTGGAGTATGTGGTTCTCCCCTTCTTCATTAATACCCCCAACAACCCTGTGAGGTAGGCTAGGCTGAGAGGCACTGACCAGTCGAAGATCATTCCGCGAGCTTCACAGCTGAGTAGGGATTTGAACTCTGCTCTCCCAGGTCCTGGGACGCGGGTGGCACTGTGGGTTAAACCACAGAGCCTAGGGCTTGCCGATCGGAAGGGCAGCGGTTTGAATCCCCGCCACGGGGTGAGCTCCCGTTGCTCGGTCCCAGCTCCTGCCAACCTAGCAGTTCGAAAGCACGTCAAAGTGCAAGTAGATAAATAGGTACCACTCCTGCGGGAAGGTAAATGGCGTTTCTGTGCACTGCTCTGGTTCGCCAGAAGCGGCTTTGTCATGCTGGCCACATGACCCGGAAGCTGTACACCGGCTCTCGGCCAATAAAGCGAGATGAGCGCCGCAACCCCAGAGCCGTCCGCGACTGGACCTAATGGTCAGGGGTCCTGGACCTTTACCTCCCAGGTCCTAATCTGACACTCCAACCCAGGCATGTCCAAAGTCCGTTTAGGGGGCTTAATCCGGTTGGTTTAATCCGGCAGTTTATTTCCTTGGGTAAAATGCTAAAAAACCCTCAACAACTTCAATCCTAAAAATAGGTTAACAACTTTGGTCGGCCCTCACAGCCCTTCACTTCATCAAATCTGGCCCTCTTTGAAAAAAGTTTGGACACCACTGCAGTCTAACCACTATTCTATTTATTGTGCCTAGCATTTGGGGTGTGTGTGTGATAAAGGACTTTAAACATTCAGAGTCCGTAATTAGTTCTACGGCCATCTCCGTACGAGATGTTTTATAAGCAAGTTGTTCTCTTCCACCCACTCCAAAATAAAAAAAAATCAGGACCCAATTTCTCTTCCAGAATTAAAACTGAACTAAAATTAGCTGCAAATATTAATTAGAACACGACTCTTGGGAAGGGGCCCAAAGAACATTTGTGAGCAAGTCAGGCTGAAACGAAGGCCATTGCCATCCTTTCATGGCGTTTCATTCATGTGTAATAACTGCCCTCTAAACAATTTCCATTTAACATTATACAGCATTCTTTCTGCGAAAACCCTGGGTCAGATAAACCGCTCCCATGCCAGTTCCTTTGCGAACCAGTTCGGTTGTGTACCCACAAACACAAACCCCAGAAATACACACAGAGTCGCAGGCCAGCCTCCCCGAGAAATTGCTTTTCGGGAGGATGGGAAAATGCCACCACGGCGCCTTATTTTCTGGGAATTGCAACCACCTTCTGGAGGAAAATGCATAAAGTCCCTATCTAACCACAGCGCAGTTGAACAGGAAGCACACAGGAAGGGCGGAAAGCCAAGAGCTTCCATCAGCCCGACCCAGCCCTGGAAGGAGTTACTTTTTAGGAGATCTGAAAGCACCAGTCTTGCGGCCATGCTGAAATCCCCAGGGGCAGGAACCAGGGGGTTTTCCAGTCCAGGAATCGCATGCCAAGAGAAGACTGCCTGGCCTGACATCAGGCTGATGACACAAATTGCTGAGCCAGTCTCATACTTTTACATCCAAGGAAGGTATATTTCCTTTCTATCTCATCTATAAGGGACCCAGGTGGTGCTGTGGGTTAAACCACTGAGCCTAGGGCTTGCTGATCAGAAGGTCGGCGGTTCGAATCCCCACGACGGGGTGAGCTCCCGTTGCTCGGTCCCTGCTCCTGCCCACCTAGCAGTTCAAAAGCACGTCAAAGTGCAAATAGATAAATAGGTACCGCTCTGGTGTGAAGGTAAACGGCATTTCCGTGCGCTGCTCTGGTTTGCCAGAAGCGGCTTAGTCATGCTGGCCACAGGACCCAGAAGTTGTATACCGGCTCCCTCGGCCAATAATGCGAGATGAGCGCCGCAACCCCAGAGTCGGACACGACTGGACCTAATGGTCAGGGGTCCCTTTACCTTTACCTATCTCGCAATTAAATAAGGAAATTACAGAGGCAGAAGTAAAAGAAGTAATAAACAAGATGAAAAAAGGGAAAGCATCAGGCCCAGATGGTTTTCCAATAGAATATTATAAACATTTGGAAGATGTGATACTAAAACCATTAGTGGAAGTAATGAATAACATATTAAAGAAAGGTGAAATACCCAAAACCTGGAGAGAAGCAATGATCACCTTGCTACCAAAACCCAACACAGATACAGAACTAGTGGAGAATTTCAGACCAATAAGCCTCCTGAACTGCGATTATAAGATCTTTGCGGGCGTTCTGGTGAAAAGATTAAATAAAATTTCAGAAGACATCATACACCGCGACCAAGCGGGATTTATGAAGGGAAGGCATATAAAAGACAACATAAGAATAATACTGAACATACTAGAACACCTAGAAAATAACAGAGGAAAAGAAGCTGCAATCATGGCTTTGGACGCAGAAAAAGCTTTTGATAACCTATCTTGGCTGTTTATGATAAAAGTATTAGAGAAATTAGGTATAGGAAATGAAATAATGAAAGCAATTGAATCAATTTACAAAAATCAGAAAGCGAAATTAATAATTAATGGTAAAGCATCCAAAGAAATAGATATCTCCAAAGGCACAAGACAGGGGTGCCCTCTATCACCAACCTTATTCATAATAGTCTTAGAAATCCTACTAAAAAATATTAGAGAAAATAAAGAGATAAAAGGCATAACAATAGGAAAAAAGCAATATAAAACAAGGGCATTCGCAGATGATGTGATTATTACTGTACAAGATCCACTCACCAGTATCCCCAAAACATTAGAGACAATTGATGAATTCGGAAAATTGGCTGGCTTTAAAATTAACTACAAGAAAACCACAATGTTGGTTAAAAATATGGATCAGGACAGCAAAGAAGAACTTCAACATATCACGGGAATAGAAATAAAAAAGAGAATGAAATATCTAGGGATCCAAATGACAGTTAAAAATATCGATTTATATCAGGAAAATTATAAAAAGAAATGGAATGAGATCAAAAAAAATTGGCAAACTGGACAAAATTAAAACTATCTATGTTGGGGAAAATATCTGTAATCAAAATGTGCATTTTACCACAAATGGTATTTCTATTCCAATGCTTACCCATCCTAGATAAGACAAAATATTTCCAAGAATGGAAGAAAGATTTGTCACAATTCATCTGGAATGCCAAAAAACCCTGAATAAAATATAAAATTATGATAGACAAGAGAGATAGGGGCGGACTTGGATTGCCAGATCTACAAAGGTATCATGATGCAGCCAGCCTAATGTGGTTAAAGGAATGGATAGAACTTAAAGATAGAGAAGTGCTTGACATAGAGGGAGCGGGGACGTGTTTTGGATGGCATAAATACCTTATGGATGACAAAATGAAGATTCACACCAGCTTTACAAACAACCTGATAAGGAAATCAATTTATACCACCTGGAGAAAATATCGAAAAATGTTGGAGCCACAAACTCCGCTATGGATATCCCCACTCGAAATTGTCGCAGTTAAAAGATCCAATTTGGAAGGAACATGGCCAACATATAAAGATTTATTAGAAATAACAGACGACAATATTAAATTGAAAGAATATACAGAAATTAAACCACTACTTAAAGGATGGTTTCAGTATTTTCAAATAAGGGAAAGATTCCAAATAGACAAAAAAGCAGGATTTGGAAAAAAAGCGACCAAATTTGAGAAGATTTTAGTAGAAGGAGAGGGAAAATATATAAAAAATTTGTATGAATTATTAATTGATTGGGAGATAGAAGAGGAGCAAATAATGGATTCGACTAGAAAATGGACCATAGATTTAGGAAAAGAAATTTCAATAGAGAAATGGAGAAGGTTATGGCTAAAAGATATTAAATTTACCCCCAATTACGATCTAAAAGAAAATATATACAAAATGGTTTATAGGTGGTATCTAACACCAAGCAGGATATCTAAGATGTATAACGGGTCCAATAGTAACTGCTGGAGGTGCAATACAGAAACTGGCACTTTTCTACATATATGGTGGAAGTGCGGGAAAGTAAAAATCTTCTGGGAGAAAATTTATAATGAATTAAAAAAAATATTAAAGTACTCATTTAAGAAAAATCCCGAAATTTTCTTATTAGGAATTTTAGGAGACGAAATAAAAGAAAAAGATAAAAGTTTCTTTATGTATGCCATATCAGCGGCGAGACTCATGATAGCTAAGAATTGGAAGTGTGCAAATTTACCTGATCTAGAAGACTGGCAAACTAAGCTAATGGGATATCAAAGGATGGCAATAAAAATAGCAGAAAATAGAGGAATATCTGACCAAGAAGTGGAGAAAAACTGGAAATCATTTCAGGATTACATAGGGAACAAAGTTGAGAGAGCCAATCTTCTGTTGCATATATAAGTGGGCTTACAGCTTTAGCAAATGAGAATAAGCAAAAAAAAGTAAGGTATATAAAGTGATAAGGATAAGATACAAAGCATAATAACGGCTGGACTGGAAGTCAACACGGGGGAAAGGGGGGTTCACTTTTGTGTTCTTTTGTGTGTGTCTTTTTTTTTATATGTGTGTACTTTGATGAATTTATTTTGAAAATATTTGCTTGTATGTTTTGAAATTTCAATAAAGCAAAAAAAAAAAAACAAAAAAAAAATTAATTACAAAAAAAAAAAAAAAAAAAGTTGTATACCGGCTCCCTCGGCCAATAATGCGAGATGAGCGCCGCAACCCCAGAGTCGGACACGACTGGACCTAATGGTCAGGGGTCCCTTTACCTTTACCTATCTCGTCTATCAGGTCTTTGGCTAACTGAACCACCTGCGGCCTTTTAAACTGTGCATGGCGGTGGTGGCTAATGGTTTTGTTTGTTCCTATGTTATATATTTTTGGGTTTTTTCTATTGTAAACAGTCCTGTGGTCCTCAAATGAAGGGCGTTATAGAATTTTTTAATAACAACAACATTAGAAATGAAAATGTGCTGAAATGACAGAGAGAAAATTTCAGTCTTCCTGAGCATTTTCTGACCTCAGGTTTGCTCCACTTAAACAGATCCCATTGCCATCAATTTATTAGACATATACTGCCCTTCATCACAAGATCTCCGGGTGGCTCGCAGGATAAAATACAAGCTAAAAACACGAGTGAATAGTTAAAACAAAAGCAACAAAGCAATAACCTCGCTTCCCGCAGACACATTTAAATGGCTGTAGAATATTAATCAGCCCAAGGCCTGCTTGAAGAGGAACGTTTTCGCCTGGCGGCTAAAAATATATCATGAAGGAACCAGGCAAACCTCCCTGCGGAGAGCATCCCACAAACAGGGAGCCACTGCAGAAAAGGCCCCGTTCTCGTGTTGGTGCCCACCGGACCTTACGCGGAGGAAACGCACAAAGAAGGGCCTCAAAGGATGAAGGCAGACTCCAGGTCTGTTTATATGCGGCCAAGTAGTCCTTGAGACATTGCAGTCCTGAGCCATTTAAGGCTTTATAGGCCACAACCTGTACTTTGGCTTGGGCCCGGAAACTCATTGGCAGCCAGTGCAGTCGGTGTAATATGCTCCAACCATCTTGCCCCAGTGATGAATTCTGCACAACGGTCTTCAGAGGTAAAGGTAAAGGGACCCCTGACCATTAGGTCCAGTTGTGACCGACTCTGGGGTTGCGGCACTCATCTCGCTTTACTGGCCGAGGCAGCCGGCGTCCAGCTTCCTGGTCATGTGGCCAGCATGACTAAGCCGCTTCTGGCGAACCAGAGCAGCGCACGGAAACGCCGTTTACCTTCCCGCCGGAGCGGTACCTATTTATCTACTTGCACTTTGACATGCTTTCGAACTGCTAGGTGGGCAGGAGCAGGGACCGAGCAACGGGAGCTCACCCCGTCGCGGGGATTCGAACCGCCGACCTTCTGATCGGCAAGCCCTAGGCTCTGTGGTTTAACCCACAGCGCCACCCTCTTCAGAGGTAGCCCTATGTATAACACATTGCAGCAATCCAGCCCAGAGGTTACCAGAGCACAGACGACAGAAGTTAAGACTACCCCTGTGCAGATAGGGGCTCAGTTGGGCCATGGAAATTAGAAGCCCCAGGATGGTATTCCTCCGGATTCTTAAGGATTATGGCAGGTTCTCTCATGGAGGGGCAGTGGGCAGGAAAGTCTCTCGCTCAGTGCTACAGATTTAGCACACTCAATTTAATAAACCAACAACTGTTGCGACCAGAGGTGCTGCGCTCTTTTCAAGCCCTCCCCAAATGCCAGTCTGAATTTTCTGCATTCTGCTGGCCCCGGTTCTCATTTCCTCTGCTTTATTCTGGCTCCCTCGCTATTTCGGCTTGCTTTTGCATGTACTGTAGATCTCCACCCACCATCTCCATTTCCTTCAAGTGCCTGAGGTGAGCTGTCAGAGCTGCCTACTCCATCCCCATGTAATCAACCAGACAAAAAAAATGTCTTGGTACTTTGCGGGATTTTTATTTTTTGGAGCAGGGTGGGTGGGTGGGTATGGTTGCTTTGTTTGAAACTAAAACTGCTAACTGCTTGAAATCCCCGAGGCCTTAAAAAGCCAGGTAGTTCAACACCTCTGATGTCCAAAATAGCCTCCCCATGGGGTTCGCCAACCTGGGAAGGTAGGAGAAGGAAAACTCAGATCCTAAAGGACCACTGCTTCGAGGATATACTCATTTGTCAGAAAGGCTTTGGGAGGAAACCCTGAGAAGCAATCTGTTCCTGCTGCCTTGCGGGACACATTCGAGAGAAGAAAAGGCTTGGGAGTAAACACTACACCAGGGGTAGGCAACCTAAAGCCCGGGGCCCGGATCCGGCCCAATTGCCTTCTCAATCGGGCCCACGGACGGTCCAGGAATCAGCGTGTTTTTACATGAGTAGGATGTGTCCTTTTATTTAAAACGTATCTCTGGGTTATTTGTGGGACCTGCCTGGTGTTTTTACATGAATAGAAGGTGTGCTTTGATTTAAAATGCATCTCTGGGTTATTTGTGGGGCATAGGAATCCGTTCATTTCCCCCCGAAAAATACAGTCCGGCCCCCCACAAGGTCTGAGGGACGGTGGACCGGCGCATGGCTGAAAAAGTTTGCTGACCTCTGGTCTAGCTCCATGTGCACATCCCTCTCCATATAAGCAAGCAAAAGGCTTTGTCAAGGACACATTCCAGCTAGGCAAATGCACTCGAGGATGGTGCAAGGCAGGAGGTGGGGCTGAGTAAAATGAGTCATGGGTTCGGGAGAGGCCCACCAGCTGGACAGAGGAACTTGGAGAGTGCGCTCTCTTCCCTCGCCGCCCCCCCCCCCCGGTCTTCACAAGTTAAAAAGTAAAAAAATAATCCTAAGGCACACCCAGAATAAATTCAGAAACATGCTGAGGACCTCTGAACAAGAAAGCAGGAGCCTCTCTCAACCAGATATATATCATGCACCTGTACTTGCCAGGCTAGAGCAAAAATGTTGCTGAATACCCAGAAGTTAGCCTGATCTGAGTAACAGATGGAATTTACTCCAAGGCAGATAGAGAGATAGAGGCACGGCACACGGCTCCAACACAACCAGTAACTCTATTCCGAGACTACGCTTCCCATTAAGTTTTCCAGAGGGGGTTTCTTTAAGAAAATGAATCATAGAATCATAGAGTTGGAAGAGACCCCAAGGGCCATCCAGTCCAACCCCCTGCCAAGCAGGAAACACCATCAAAGCATTCCTGACAGGTGGCTGTCAAGCCTCTGCTTAAAGACCTCCAAAGAAGGAGACTCCACCACCCTCCTTGACAGCAAATTCCACTGTCAAACAGCTCTTACTGTCAGGAAGTTCTTCCTAATGTTTAGGTGGAATCTTCTTTCTTGTAGTTTGAATCCATTGCTCCGTGTCCGCTTCTCTGGAGCAGCAGAAAACAACCTTTCTCCCTCCTCTATATGACATCCTTTTATATATTTGAACATGGCTATCATATCACCCCTTAACCTTCTCTTCTCCAGGCTAAACATGAAAGGTTGCTTGACTAACGCAACTTGTTCTTAACTGACCTAGGGTTCAGGGCTGAGGTGGCCAGGTTTGCTGAAGGCACAGGATTATTTGGGATAGGGGGGGAAACAAAATACCGGTAGAGCTCTAAAAGAATCTTTCTGAAAAATGAGTGACTAAGCAATAAAATAGCAAATGTGGTTCTCTGCAAGCAGGTATGGACTGATGCATATTAGGACAAATAAATCCCTAAATCCTCACTTCTGGTGGGGTCCAAGGTGGCAGCGGCTGATCAGGAAAGGTATCTGGGGATAGCGCAATGAAAACGTCATCTAGCTGTGAAAGAGGGTGAACTTCGTGCCAGGGATCATTAGGAAAGGGACTGAAAGCCAAAGTGTCAAAACCTTTGGGCTTTTATATAACTCTGTGATGCAATTGCACCAGAAATATTGTGTACAGTTCAGGACACCACCCTTCAAAATAAAAATATATCGCCGAGTTGAAAAGGATGAAGGGCAACGAAAGAGATCCGAGGGTCAGATCAACGCATCTGCGAGGAACAGTCACAATGATTTGGGCAAGAGAGAAGTATCTCCCACCGCCCCTAATATCCCTGCTTCATATAATTCTAGAAACTGAGCATTGGGAGACGCTGGAAAGACTAAAGTAAAGACTTCTTCACAATCACATCCCTTCGGCTATGGAATTTGCTTCCACAAGGAGTGGAATTTGCTTCCACAAAAGGCTGAACGGCTTTTAAATGGGATTAGATCAGGGGTCAGCAACCTTTTTCTGCCATGGGCCAGTCCACCGTCCCTCAGACCATGTGGTGGGCCAGACTATATTTTTGGGGGAGGAAATGAATGAATTCCTATGCACCACGAATAACCCAGAGATGCATTTTAAATAAAAGCACACATTCTGCTCATGTAAAAACACCAGGCGGGCCCCACAAATAACCCAGAGATGCATTTTAAATAAATAAATCAATACAGTTTATTCGACCGTCAGTCAGAGCACAATCATTATCCATACAAAAATTTAAAACGTCTAAACATCTCAGAAAGCTTTACACTAAAACATACAATGAGAAGTAGATTATACATTTAGACCCATGTCAATACTGTCAATTTTAACCTTACGGGGTTTAAAGGCCAAAAAAAAAAAGAAATTTGGCCACCAAGAGGGTTGTGGTACCAGTAAAATTGCTCAGCAAAAACAAAACCTGTCTTTCTCTGTCTACTAGGTTAAGTTGGCGTAAGAGTGGAGCTATCAGTTTTTGTCTAAGATCTACATAAAATGGGCAGGTCAAAAGAATATGTTCAGTTGACTCAACTGTTCCCAGGGCACAGGGACAAAATCTTAGAGCATATGGAACTTAAATAAAAGGACACATTCTACTCATGTAAAAAACACGCTGATTCCCGGACCGTCCGCGGGCCGGATTGAGAAGGCGATTGGGCCGCATCCAGCCCCTGGGCCTTAGGTTGCCTACCCCTGGATTAGATAAATTCATGGAGAACAGTACAAGCCACAATGGCAGTGTCCTAAATGCATATTCAGAGGCGCCAGGTCTCTAAAGACCAGTCACAAAAGAGAGCTACAGTCCTCATGTCCCGATTATGAGCTTCCTACAGTAAACTGTTTCAGCCTTGTGGGGAGGCAGACCTTCAGTCTGATCCAGAAACTAGGAGCTCTCTCCTTAAGTCCTTAACTCATTTAATACATTAGCACAGAGCAGGCTGCTAAGGAGCAAAGGAATCCATCACACAGCAAGCAAAAACAAAATATTCAACAACTCATGAGGCTGGTCTGGCACAGATCTTCTCCCCCCCACTGCCAAATATTACCTGGTGACAGCAGAATCACAAGCCCTCCCCAAGGCAAAGATTTCACAAGGTGCCAAACGGAAGCCCTGTGGGTTTGACAATACTCCCTCCACCCCAATACTTGCCACCTATGAAATACTGAGAGAGGGTGGGATGGAAAGGAAGACTGCAAATGTAAAACTCTCTGGAAATTGGCAGGGGAGGGGGCAAGGAGAAGAAGGATATCAGGGAGGCTTTTAATGTTTAATAGATTATTGTATTTTAATGTTCTGTTGAAAGCCGCCCAGAGTGACTAGGGAAACCCAGCCAGATGGGCGGGGTATAAATAATAATAAATTATTATTATTATTAATTATTATTATTATTATAAATATTTCAAACATAATATTCCCCCCATCCAATTATGGCCAGCTATGAAATATTTGAAGTGGGTGGGGTGGAAAGGAGTCCTGCAACTATTTGGCAATTGGAAGAGGGGGCAGGGAGTAGAAAAACATTAAACTTGATATGATGTAAACGTATGGGGGGGGGAATAAATCCTTCTTTATTATTGGCATATGCGAAATGCGAGGTGGGGGGAGGGGGAGGGGGAGGAAAATCCTGAGGCTCTACCTCTGACAAAACTGAGGAGAGAAAAAACAAAAGCAGGACTGCAATTTGATCACGTTTTATTTCATTAAAAAAAAAAATCTCTCCCCACACAGACACCTGCCAAGTTCTTACGAGTTGTGCAACAACACCCCCAACTCCAATTCTTATTTGGGGTGATCTGGTTAAACAACAGCAAAAAGGTGGGGGCATCAGGACTTCAATTTGATCTTGTTTTATTTAATTAAAGCATCTGCACCCTGCAATTCTTATGGGTTGTGTGAACACCAACTCCAATTCTTATGGGGATATTCTGGTAAAAAGGGGGGGCAACAGGACTTCAATTTGATCTTGTTTTATTTAATTGAAGCATCTGCACCCCGCAATTCTTATGGGTTGTGTGAACACCCCCAACTCCAATTCTTAGGGGGGGGTATTCTGGTAAAAAAGGGGGGGCAACAGGACTTCAATTTGATCTTGTTTTATTTAATTAAAGCCTCCCCACCCCCAATTGTTATGGGTTGTGTGAACACCCCCAACTCCAATTCTTATGGGGGGGTATTCTGGTAAAAAGGGGGGCAACAAGACTTCAATCTGATCTTGTTTTATTTAATTAAAGCCTCCCTACCCCACCCAATTTTATAGACTGTGTGAATATTCCCAGCTCCAATTCTTAGGGGGGGGGAATAAGCCCCCCAAGTCCCCCAAGTGTTCTGCCCCTCCCCCACCCTAGGCCCCGCCCTCCACCAAGCCCCGCCCCCTCCACCCCCCGGGCGCCCCCGCCCTCCTCGCCTCACCTTCTTGCCCCTCTTGCCTTCCTCCTCCATGTCTCAGGCGGGGCCCGGAGGCATCTCCCCGCCCGGGCCGCGCGCTCCCTTCACTGCGCCGCCATCGCCGCACCCGGAAGAGCAGGAGCCTCAAGCGGAGCGAAAGGCGCCGCCGCCGCCGCGGCAACAACTTTTCAATCCTGCCGCCATCTTGGGCGTCGGCGTTCCCGGCGTGCCCCGCGCGAGCGCTCGCCTTCATTCAGGCCTCGCCGAGAGGCGCCCAACGGCTCGGCGCGGGAGGACTGACGTCAGTCCTCCGGGAAGGAAGAGCGGAGAGGGAGAGGCGGGAGGGAGAGAGAGAGGGGGGGGCCTCGGCTGCTCAAAGAGGTAGGTGGAAAATGTATGAGTTCCGCTCTGCCTTCACTTCCGGTTCTGATGAGGGTGGTTAAGGAGAACCACTGTGAGAACAGGATGCTGGACTTGGTGGGCCCCTGGCCTGATCCAGTGGCCCATTTTACATTCTTAAAGGGGCTTTTACAGTTTCCTCTTAAATGTATGCAAAAATGAGAGCATTCACAGCAGCAGTAAACGATTGCTCACAACATTTTAACATTATTAAGCCAAGCTTAAATGAGCACAGTGACCCCTTACAGCAGAACATGGTGGTGGTAACACAGGGATCATATTGTGCTGTAATAAAATCTGCCATCC
The DNA here is from genome assembly GCA_034641385.1 of Darevskia mixta. Lineage (NCBI taxonomy): Eukaryota > Metazoa > Chordata > Lepidosauria > Squamata > Lacertidae > Darevskia > Darevskia mixta. Next base: position 1,399,996 of record JAWWNH010000015.1, read on the forward strand.
TTTGAGGTGCCACAAGGCTTTCCTGCTCTATATGAATTTCTCTATATTTCCACTCTTCATAATCCGGATTCCCACCAACTACAATTGACGACCGAAAGTCTTTGTAGAGAACCAGTTAGACTGCATCCCCTTGGCTCCTCCCGCATGCTCCTCCCACGAGCTCCTCTGCCCCGCCCACTCCGGACAAGTCAAGTCAAGGACCCATTGCCGCCACCTGCTGGCAAGCGGCGCGATCGCAGTTCTATTAAAGCCATTCGTATATAGAGAGCCTCGTAAACCGTAAGGACTGTGAGCCGCTAGGGGGCGAAGGAGAGACTTCAGGGAAGGAGCAGGCGGGGTTTGAACGCGGTGGCGTCACACGCACGGAGGAGGCGGGTCTTACGAAGCAGAGCGAAGCAGATGGCGGTATCTGCTTCTGGGCCACCTGAAAAATGGATCTGTCGCCATCCGCGGCAACGGAGTCCAGTCCGCGGCCTGGCGGGGTGCTGGTAGGTTATTTAGCGGCCTTTAGCCCGGGTTGTTGAGTCTCGGCGCTAAACGGGCTGTTGTGTTGGTCCTTATTTTCTGGGTGGACTACAGTTCCCAGAAAGCAGCGTGGCCCTTTCTCCATAGTCTATATTAGAGGAGCAATGGGGGATTCTGGGAGTTGTAGTTTAGCTCTTAGGTCTGGTTTTTTTACATGCTGGTTTTTCACTTAGAATCCTCTGCTGCGTTTTCGAGCCTGTTTTCCCTTTGGGATAGATCTCGCGTTATGAAAATGCAAAAACGAGGGAAAGAAGGTATGGGAAATGCTAAAATATAAGGAAATGTGATTTTATAGACAATATAAGTTTAACTTGTATGCTTAAATGAAATATATGTGTATGGTAAATTGAAATGCATATTAATTGTAATAACTTTGTGTATGTACAAGGATGTAAATTATGAATGTAATGAAATAAGGATAAATTTTTAAAAAACGAAAAGAAAATGCATGCTTTCTCAGCCGTAGGCTGGAATGCATGTGGTGTGGACTAGAAACTTGACTGTTTTGCAAAAACGAGGGTGCTTAGAAACAGCCTTTTCGAATCTGCTTTTACTTTTATTTTTCTGTGCCTTCTCCCAGTGCCCTGGAAGGAAGATTGTGGTTAGTCACAAAGTTCTCCACAAAACAGTTGCACCCATGATCTTGGACCCAAAACCTTGCACTCTGCATTCACTGGTGATATTTCTAATTCCTCTCCTTCTTTGCTCTTACTTGTAGGAACAGCCCTGCTTGCCGGAGGCGTCCAATTGGCTCCTGCGACGACAAAATGATGGACCGGAGGAGCCTTTGGCCTGATCCAGAAAGGCCTTTGGGAGCTGGAGAAACTAACGCTACCTTGGAAGAGGTAACAAAGAGTTTCGCTGAAACTCCAATACGTGCAGCGCATCTCAGGACAGAAAAAGTTGCAGCTCAGAACATCGTATGACCATAGAAGCTATTCTGTTTCTTAGCTTATTCTTTGCTATATCATCACAATAATAATAATAATAATAATAATAATAATAATATAATATATTATTTATACCCCGCCCATCTGGCTGGGTTTCCCCAGCCACTCTGGGCGGCTTTCAACAGAGCATTAAAATACAATAATCTATAAAACATTAAAAGCCTCCCTAAACACATTGGTCTTTGGCTGTGGTCGCACTGTATGTTTAAAGCACATGACTCCCCCCAGAGAATTATGGGAACTGTAGTTCTGTGAGGGGGTAAACTATAGTTTCCACAGTTCTTTTGGGGGAAGCCATGTGCTTTAAATGCAGGCAATGTATGTAGTCTTAGAGGGACGCGGGTGGAGCTGTGGGTTAAACCACAGAACCTAGGGCAACGAAATAATAAGAATCTGCAACAATAATTTAAGACTTTTGCAAAGTTAAAAGAACAGTAGACTAGAAACAGTAAAACTCGCATCAGCTTTCTGAACAAATGGAATATGGAATGCTGAACCATTCTATATCATTTTTGTCCCCCTCCCCTTTGCAGATTCTCTTTGTGATGGTGTCATTTAGAGAGGAACTCGGGTAAGAAGACTGCGATGTTCCACGTGCTTACAAGAAAATCCAATTGGGCTTCCTGACGATGGTGCCAGGCTGTAAGTCTCCTGCTCGAAATGGCTCTGAAATACGGGCCGCCCGTTTCTCCCCGCAAGCCTTCCAGCATGGCTGGGTCTGCCCTGTGACCCTGATCATTCCTGCAGCGCTTGCCAGAGCAGTTGTGAGATGGTTTGAGGCCTCCCTCTGCCCCAACTTCGGAGGGAGGTTATAGAAATCTCGGACAAGCCCTTTCCTGGGAGGCTGCCGAGTTGCAGTCTTCCCGTTTCACTCCTCACCCCTGGTCTCCCAGAACCAAGAGAGGCGTGAAGAGGGCAGAGGAGAAGTTAGCTTCATGCGGGCACAGTCTCCGATTGCTTGGGGGAGACCCTGGAGAGGAGGGGAATTAGGTTTTTGGTAATAAAAAGTTAACTCCAACTTGCTCAGTGTTATTTACTGCTGTCTCGCTCCTGTCAGAAGGGGGGGAGTTAAAAAGGGACTTGATAGATTCACGTACCCTTCCTCATTTCCTCTCGCTTCTAGGCTTAGCTGGACAAGGTCTAAGCCTCCCAACAAGTGCCATTCATTTCTCTTTCCCTTTAGTTCAAGGTGTGACCTCGGATCGCATTGGATCCAGCAGCGCTGAGTGAAGCGGATCCTTCCCTAGCGACCGTCTCAGACCGCCGCCTGGCAATTCACCCACCTGACGGACTTGAGTCCTGGCCCTGCCCAGCTCTGAAAAGTGTTTCAGCTTGGCGAAAGGTGAACAATTTGCTCCTGGGACTCTGCTAGATTGGTAAAGGAAAAACGTTTTATATGCAACACAACACCGGCACCAGATGGTGCTGTGGCGTTCTGTTTTTGCCAAGGTGATTTCTCATTCTAAATGTCCTTTTTCTGAAATGCTCTTTTGATGGCTCTAAATCCGGCCTTGGCTTGAGCGTTTCCAGGTTTGAGAACTCGTCATGGCTGCTTCACAGCTTGTTTATGTTGTGAACTGCCCTGAAATCTCTAGGGCAGTATACAAATTTAATAAATAAACCTTGATCTCTGGGTTTTCCCTTTTTTTATAATCTATTTATTGAATTTTCCAATACAAATCACAGCAAATCACATTGAAATTATTCCCAATTACATTTCAAATTAATTATACAAATCCCAATTAAAAGAAACATTCCAATTATGCCTAATTATTACAATTTTTTAAAATACATATGGACTTCCCATGCCTCGGACGCCGGAGCTTCCCTGATCACCTCCAGCAATTGCTTTTCAAAATTCTTTCCAATATTTCCACAGCCGCTGATATATGCCAGCAAGCAGGCTAAATTATAATAAACAATGTCTCTGTGTGGATGAGGTTGATCTTCTTAATTCCAAATGCCACATTCCGACCATCGCCATCTTCTCGTCCTGTTGTTCCCCAAACTTCTTCACACTGCTACTCTCCCCCGCTTGCTTTGCACAGACCCCTTTCCAGGAGTGCCAGTCTCTAATATAAATCAAATTTCAATAAACAACCAGAACTGGCTTCTCCCTATGGAGTAGTGCTCTGCCTCACAGGCCCCCCACACCGATTCAATTCTTGCAGCGCCATTACTTCGGAAGTCGGAGGTCCTCCATTACTAATAAATTACCACATAACACCGGTCCTGAGAGATCTACATTGGCTCCCAGTACGTTTCCGAGCACAATTCAAAGTGTTGGTGCTGACCTTTAAAGCCCTAAACGGCCTCGGTCATGTATACCTGAAGGAACGTCTCCACCCCCACCGTTCAGCCCGGACACTGAGATATAGCGCCGAGGGCCTTCTGGTGGTTCCCAGTGAGAGCCAGTGTGGTGCAGTAGTTAAGAGCGGTAGACTCGTAATCTGGGGAACTGGGTTCGCGTCCCTGCTCCTCCACATGCAGCTGCTGGGTGACCTTGGGCTAGTCCCACTTCTCTGAAGTCTCTCAGCCCCACTCACCTCACAGAGTGTTTGTTGTGGGGGAGGAAGGGAAAGGAGAATGTGAGCCGTTTTGAGACTCCTTCGGGTAGTGATAAAGCGGGATGTCAAATCCAAACTCTTCTTCTCTTCTTCCTTGCTGCAAGAAGCAAAGCTACAGGGAACCAGGCAGAGGGCCTTCTCGGTAGTGGCGCCCGCCCTGTGGAACACCCTCCCATCCCATGTCAAAGAGATAAATAACTACCTGACATTTAGAAAACACCTGAAGGCAGCCCTGTTTAGGGAAGTTTTTAATGTGTGATATTTTAATGTATTTTAGTGTTTGTTGGAAGCCGCCCAGAGTGGCTGGGGGGACCCGGCCAGATGGGCGGGGTACAAATAATAAATTATTATTATTATTATTATAAATCTTTCAGATCTCGGGGTTTTCCAGTGACAGCTTGCGCTGGTCTGGCTGCAACTGTCCTGTCTCCCAGGATGGCACAATATTTCCCAGTAAAGAAAGCTTGAAGCATCGGCATCTGTATAGCAAGGGTAGCAGACCTCTGCCCTTCCAGATAGGGTTGCACTACGTATCCCAACATCCCTGAGCAGTGCCCATGTTGTCTGGGGGCTGATGGGAGTTGGACAGCATCTGGAGGACCTTTGCTTTGTCACCCCTAGCCTAAGGCAGAATACTGACCTAACAGCATCTCTTGGGACAGAGGTTGCGTGTCTGTCTGTCTTTGTCCTCCTCCTTCTCTTCCCGCAAGCCTTCCAGCGTGGCTGGGTCGTGCCCGTGACCCTGATCATTCCTGTAGCGCTTGCAAGAGCAAATCTGTGACGTTTGAGGCCTCCCTCTGCTCTGTCTTCGGGGTGAGGTTATAGAAATCTCAGACAAGCGTTTCCCAGGAGAATCAGGTGCCGAAGAAGGAGCATCTGTTGCAGTTAGAACAGGGCAAGATGAGGGCACTTTTTAAACCATCTTGCAGTCGATAAGGGGTCTCGTCAGCCGCAGGGCTGTCTAGTCTGGAAATCTGTTGCCAGTGGAAATGAGAACGAGTTTATACATCTCTTTAAAAAAGCAAACCCTAGCAAAATCCTTTTTGTTTTCAACTGGTACTTTTGTCGGATGAGAGAATCTTTCTTGAGTCGTGGGTGCATTTATTTGAACCGAGTGGAATTTGTTTCTGAGCGGGTGGCCACATGACCCGGAAGCTGTATGTCGGCTCCTTCGGCCTATAGAGCGAGATGAGCGCCGCAACCCCAGAGTCCGTCACGACTGGACCTAATGGTCAGGGGTCCCTTTACCTTAAAAAAGCAAACTCTAGCAAAAATGAGAACGAGTTTATACATCTCTCTTTAAAAAAACAAACTCTAGCAAAATCCTTTTTGTTTTCAACTGGTACTTTTGCCGGACGAGAGAATCTGTCTTTAGTTGCTGTCGTGGGTGCATTTATTTGAACCGAGTGGAATTTGTTTCTGAGTAGGGGGTGCATCTGCTCAGACCCTGTGTTCGATTTGGAGAGGCTTGGGTTGGCCATTGTTTCCGAGGGGTGGCAAAAGCGAGGACTCCTGGGAGCGGCCTTACTCAGCTAGATCTTTCAGCGTTGCTGTGCAGGTTTTAAACAGGGTGGATTTGATTTAAATCACGATTTGAATCACTAGTCAGTAAGGCTTGATTTAAATTTTTTTTTACAGAAAGGCTCATTCTTGCTGGTATAATCTTAATATTTACAACCATATGAAGGTTTCATTTTTGGAATAATAAATTTTCAGAGTAGTTTTTACAGTTATATCAAAAATTACTGATTTGGTTATACTACTAGAAATACATAGACAGATAATTATGAAATTATGGTGAGGTTTAATAAGTTAACTGTTTATATTTGAACAACTTTTCTGCTGTACTTTATTGGAAGGAGAAAAATAACCATTTCCTTAATAACCATTTAAACAATTTATTTAACTAAAACAATAACATGATAGCATATGTATCCATGTTTGTTAACTGATGTGGTTAACAATGCAATTCTGGGCTTCATCAATAGGAGTATAGCATCTAGATCAAGGGAAGTAATAGTACCACTGTATTCCGCTCTGGTCAGACCTCACCTGGAATACTGTGTCCAATTCTGGGCACCACAGTTCAAGAAGGAGACTGACAAGCTGGAACGTGTCCAGAGGAGGGCAACCAAAATGGTCCAAGGCCTGGAAACGATGCCTTATGAGGAACGGCTTAGGGAGCTGGGTATGTTTAGCCTGGAGAAGAGAAGGTTAAGGGGTGATATGATAGCCATGTTCAAATATATAAAAGGATGTCATATAGAGGAGGGAGAAAGGTTGTTTTCTGCTGCTCCAGAGAAGTGGACACGGAGCAATGGATTCAAACTACAAGAAAGAAGATTCCACCTAAACATTAGGAAGAACTTCCTGACAGTAAGAGCTGTTCGACAGTGGAATTTGCTGCCAAGGAGTGTGGTGGAGTCTCCTTCTTTGGAGGTATTTAAGCAGAGGCTTGACAGCCATGTGTCAGGAATGCTTTGATGGTGTTTCCTGCTTGGCAGGGGGTTGGACTGGATGGCCCTTGTGGTCTCTTCCAACTCTAGGATTCTATGTGGTTAAACATAAAAAAAAAACCTTAGACTGAGTTTTAGCACACTTAAAACAAATCCTTATTTCTTGATGAATAGCCTTTGGACTACAATGTAACTTAAATAGAAGACTATATTTAGAAAGATTTTTCCTCCAAAAGCATTTTTAAAAAAAAATCATTGATTTTTATCCACCCTGGTTTTAAAGCTCTTGCCTGTTTTGTCTTCCAGATCCCTGGAGGAGGAGGAGGTGCCTAGCGGAGCCGTGCAGCTGCTAGGATAAGTGACCCATCCCTGCTCAACAACTGCTGCCGCCTTAATATCTGAGCCCCACCAGCTGGCTGTTGCGTTCACTGGCTCACCCAACCCTCCCATCCCCTTCTGAGTCATTTCTGGGTGACAGAATCTGGGCCGGATGTCAAGCCTGAAAGAGGAAGTCTCTGCTCATAGCGCAAGATTCTTTTAATAAATAAGCAAATACAGTAAATCGTGCAGCGTTCTGTCTCGGGGTGGGGGGTGTTTGGCTTTTTTTCTGTTCCGGAAAGGAAGTTCTTTTGCAAAGGGTATCTGGGCTGAGCCCTGGGCAACGGGGTGCGGGCAGGTAATCGATCTGCTTCCTGGGCGTGTGGTTTGCTTGCCTCCCCACTTCCTCTATTCCAAGGAAGAAGGAAGCTTGCTCACCCTGAAAAACATTTGCCATTTCCCCCCCACCTGCTTTATCTACTGGACTAGTTAGCTGCAAAGTGGGAAGGCACAGTTTTTTAGAAGCGGGAGGGCTAAGGCTGATGGATCAGGGAAAGCGGCAGGAATAAATTCAGGACACATAATACAGTATCAATAATTGGCTGCAGTTCTTTGAGGCATTCCCACGTAGACCACTAACAGTAATCCAAATTGGATGTAACTTAATAATAATTTATAATAATAATTTATTATGTATACCCCGCCCATCTGGCTGGGTTTCCCCTTAAGGTATAGTAGGGGTCAGCAAACTTTTTCAGCAGGGGGTCGGTCCACTGTCCCTCAGACCTTGTGGGGGGCTGGGCTATATTTTTTGGGGGGGGGGTGAACGAATTCCTATGTCCCACAAATAACCCAGAAATGCATTTTAAATAAAAGCACACATTCTACTCATGTCAAAACACCAGGCAGCCCCACAAAGAACCCAGAGATGCATTTTAAATAAAAGGACACATTCTACTCATGTAAAAACAGGCTGATTCCCGGACTGTCCATGGGCCAGATTGAGAAGGCGATTGGGCCAGATCCATCCTCCGGGCCTCAGGTTGCCTACCCATGGTTTAGGCTCTCCAACCCGAGCTAGAAGCGCTTGCTTGTGCAAAGGCCTCTCGCAGAAGGGAGGAAATTACATCACTAGCCACAGGCCGGCGCTGAATGTCAGGGGGGTCAAATAAATGCTGCAAAATCGAGCCGTGGAGGGTGTAAGCGTCTCTTTTAAAACGGGCAAAGCAAGGAGAGGCTGTGTCTTCTCGGTTCCTCCTAGGACACTGTCCCTAAACGTCTTTTCATTGCTCCATCACCTGTTCAAAATGGAGAAGAGACAACAGAAATGGCACAAGGGATTGGAGGAAGTGCTTTGCAGGGTGGTGGTGGTGGGGAGATGGGGACGAAAATGGGGGGTTTTTAGGGTCAGTTGGGGTGGGAATAAGAAACTTCCACCTCATGAGAAGAGAAGACTCCCTGGAAAAGACCCTGATGCTGGGAAAGATGGAGGGCACAAGGAGAAGGGGACGACAGAGGACGAGATGGTTGGACAGTGTTCTCGAAGCTACCAACATGAGTCTGACCAAACTGCAGGAGGCAGTGGAAGACAGGAGTGCCTGGCGTGCTCTGGTCCAGGGGGTCATGAAGAGTCGGACACTACTAAACAACAACAACCTTGTGAGGTTGCTGAAAGATCACCTAGCATTACCTCACCTGGCCCAGAACTACTGATATTCTCTCAACATGATCCTTAGACTGTCTTTCAAACCATTGACTTTTCTGGGCTGCGTACAAGATCTATTCATATGTGTGTATTACATATTAGCCATCAATATGTGCTATTCTAATACAAAACAGTTGTCCAAACCACTTTTCAAAGTGTGTTATAAATCCTGTGTTATAAACCTCTTATGGCACCCCCTCTCCTTAGTCATCATTCGTGTGAGTTTGGTCTATGGGTTGCAAGGGCGCAATTTTTTTCCACGCACGATGACACCCCAGCGAGCGGAAACGCAAGCGTCTCAAAAGTCCCAGCTTAACCACAAGGCCCCACCCTCGCCTCTCTGAAGGAACCTCTGGGCAGGAAGCTCTCCCCGCCAGCCATCGCCGACTTGAGTCATTTGCTTTCGGTCTGGCAGTGGTGGGACCCAGCGGCCCCACGGAGCCCCCCTCTCTCCATCTCTGGACCCTTCACGCAGCGGGTCATGGCCGAGCAAGAAAGCCTGGAGTTCGGGAAGGCCGATTTTGTCCTCCTTGACCAGGTCACCATGGAAGACTTCATGGAAAACCTGAAGCTGAGGTAACTACTTGGAAGTCCCGAGGGCTTGCGAAAGATGGCGGGGCCTGGGGGCAGTTGATGGGACCTGTGGGACTCACTGCCTCAGGATGTGGCTAGGGGAGGGTCACTGGCAGAGACTGAAGATGAGGCGCAGGAAAAGAGCTGCTAGATCAGGTTCCTATTTCCCAGAGTGGCCAACCACAAGCCACAGCCATTTAGCTGCCACTGCTGCATTGCAGGGGGGTCAGACTAGATGACCATTGGTGTCCCTTCCCGCTCCACAGCTCTAAGATTGCCCATGAGGTTCTGCCAACCTCCCCCCATTTTATGTTCACAACAACCCAGTGAGGAGAGGCGAGGACTGGCCCGAGGCCAGCCACTGAACTCCAAGCAGGGATTTGTCCATATAATTCTTTGTTGCCCATTACATCTGGCTGCTCTGACCAGGTTCCTGTCTCCATTTTTACTGCGAATTGTGGACGAAACTAAGGAAGCCCAATTAACATACTTATTGAATGATGAAGAGCCGAGCAGATCCCTCATGGTCGCTAGATTTTTGATCAATGTTTTATTCCATAAGAAGAGAACTGGATTACTTTATGACTTCGATAGCTCAATTAAACCAAATAATCATTAATGGGAATTAGAACTTAGCTGCAAAAGTACAATCTTATTCGATAGAGCTGAAAGTATTTTTTAGATGGGTGAATGATGAATAAAACTGTTTTAATTAGCTGGAAATCTGTATATATATAGAGGTCGTTTTAAATCGGAAAAGTGTCCAAATTGTACTGGTAAATGTTATATGATGCATTGCTGTTGTTATTGTTGCTTTGATATGGGCCAATGGCCGTAATAAAACCTACTACTACAAGCAGGGATTTGAACCCTGGTTCGGATTTAGTGCCGCATCGCCTCTGAATCTGAACATGATTTCCATATAGCCGTGGTTGCTACCAGCCCCGGACAGGACAGCCCACACATTTTGTCTCGTGTTCTTTTCAAGTCACCGGAGCCGGTGGCTGTTGCCATATCTTGTGGCAGTGAGTTCCAAAGGTTAACGGTGCATTTTAGGGGCCGAAGAAGGAATGCCCGCTACACACACACACACACACACAGAGGTGGTGGCGGTGGCTCAGTGAGACTTCAGGTTCCCAAACTGGGCAGGAACTTAAGAAGTTTGGACGCAGAGCAGACCCTCCCTGTCATGCGCGCTGTTGCTGAGCAGCTTGTTCAAATGAGAACTCAAAAGTAGTTCTCTGCTTCTCTCCTTCCCTGGCCAGGAGACGGAAGGAGCAATGAATGAAAAGGCAGAGGAAGATTGGAGGGTTGTTGTTGGTTTTTTTTGAGTGGGTGGGAGGAAAGGCTTGCGGTTGGGAATTCGGGACTCTGCGTGACAAAGTGAGTAGCTGTGATGGCTTAAGGGTTTGTGTGAAGGTTCGTGGCAATCGGAGACTGTGCTCTCAGCATCCTTGTTGTTCAGTCGTTCAGTCGTGTCCGACTCTTCGTGACCCCCTGGACCAGAGCACGCCAGGCACGCCTATCCTTCACTGCCTCTCGCAGTTTGGCCAAACTCATGTTAGTAGCTTCGAGAACACTGTCCAACCATCTCATCCTCTGTCGTCCCCTTCTCCTTGTGCCCTCCATCTTTCCCAACATCAGGGTCTTTTCTAGGGAGTCTTCTCTTCTCATGAGGTGGCCAGAGTATTGGAACCTCAGCTTCAGGATCTGTCCTCCCAGTGAGCACTCGGGGCTGATTTCTTTAAGAATGGAGAGGTTTGATCTTCTTGCAGTCCATGGGACTCTCAAGAGTCTCCTCCAGCACCAGAATTCAAAAGCATCCATTCTTCGGCGATCAGCCTTCTTGATGGTCCAGCTCTCACTTCCGTACATTACTACTGGGAAAACCATAGCTTTAACTATACGGACCTTTGTCGGCAAGGTGATGTCTCTGCTTTTTAAGATGCTGTCTAGGTTTGTCATTGCTTTTCTCCCAAGAAGCAGGCGTCTTCTAATTTCGTGACTGCTGTCACCATCTGAAGTGATCATGGAACCCAAGAAAGTGAAATCTCTCACGGCCTCCATTTCTTCCCCTTCTATTTGCCAGGAGGTGATGGGACCAGTGGCCATGATCTTAGTTTTTTTGATGTTGAGCTTCAGACCATATTTTGCATTTCAGCATCCTTAGCAAACTGCAACTCCCAGAATTTTTTAGGGGAAGCCGTGACAATTTAAACTGGCCCTAGCCCAGGCTTCCTCGGCCCTCCAGATGTTTTGAGACTACAATTCCCATCATCCCTGACCACTGGTCCTGTTAGCTAGGGATGATGGGAGTTGTAGTCTCAAAAGATCTGGAGGGCCGAGGTTGAGGAAGCCTGCTGTGGGCGGCTTCCAACAGATATAAAAATGTAACAAAACATTAAACATAAATAACGTCCCTATACTGGGTTGTCTTCAGATGTCTTTTAAAGGTTGTATACTTCCTTATCTCCTTGGCTCAGGGGGGTCCAATATTTCTCCAATGAAAAGAGGGGCATCCTAAGGGAAAGCGGGACATTCCCGGATAAAATCAGAAGCCGGGACAGCTTCTGTAAATCTGGGACTGTCCCTGGAAAACAGGGACACTTGGAGGGTCTTGCAGTTGGAAGGCAGCAAATCTTCTGAATACGAGTTTCCGGAAATTCATGACGGGCGAGTTCTCTTGCATTCAAATGTTGCTTGCGGGGTTTCCCATGATATCTGGTTGGCCACTGTGAGAATGGGACTAGATGGCCTCGGCCCAGTATACCTGAAGGAGCGTCTCCACCCCCATCGATCTACCCGGACACTGAGGTCCAGCGCCAAGGGCCTTCTGGCAGTTCCCTCCCTGTGAGAAGCCAAATTACAGGAAACCAGGCAGAGGGCCTTCTCGGTGGTGGCACCCGCCTTGTGGAACGCCCTCCCAGCAGATGTCAAAGAGAAAAACAGCTACCAGACTTTTAGAAGACAAGGCAGCCCTGTTTAGGGAAGTTTTTAATGTTTAACAGATTATTGTATTTTACTATTCTGTTGGAAGCCACCCAGAGTGGCTGGGGAAACCCAGCCAGATGGGCAGGGTATAAATAATAATAATAATAATAATAATAATAATAATAATAATAATAATAATAATTATTATTATTATTATTATTATTATTACTAGCTGACCAGGCCATGCCTTGCTATGGCTCATTTTATGCTTATTACCATCAGTAGCAGCCGCAGCCAAAAAAAAAAACCCCACCTACCCCCGCCGGCGTCGTGTGCACTCTGCACGCACTCAGGTGCCCTCTCGCGGCCTGTGGCAGAAAAAGCCGAGGAAGGAGGCCTCTGACACCGTCTGAGGGAAAAGCACTATGGAAACGCACAGATAAAAAGCACACCTCGGGAGATCACTGAGGGACGTTCACGGTGGCCATTTCCCGGTGTGCCTTGCCTGTGGCCTTTTCAAGGGGGAAAGTGCTAGTAACCCTTTACAGAGAGGATTTGATTCCATTTCCCAGAGTGCCTTGAGCGTGCGGTTGGTTGGGATAATAAGCCCACCGTTTCCCAGCATGCCTTGCGGTTTGGGCGAAAGAGCTTAGTTCACCCACAGGGCGCCTTGACTCCATTTCCCAGCGTGCCTTGCTGGTCCGGCCTAGTTAACTGCAAGAGGAGGCGGCCTCCATTTCCCAGCATGCCTTTGACAAAAGAGATATTTACATTTCCCTGTTTCCCAGACAAGTTAATCACACCCTTTTGTCTGGCATTCAGGTATCAGGACACAATCACCCCCTCCTTACTTGCAGAGGAACAGTTTGTCAGTTTGGGAGTGAAAATAGCCTGCCGTTGCTAGAGGGCGAGGTTTTGCTGGTGATGTCATATGTGCGCGCCAATTTTTCACTTTTGTAGCTGTAGTACCAGTATAGCCGTCACTAGAGGGCGCTGTTTTGCTGGTGATGTCATATGTGCGCGCCAATTTTTTTGCGGTTTTTCTTTATTTTAGGTATGTCAGGTGTGGTTTTTATGAATTTTTATTATGCCACATTATTTTGAGATGGTAATGGAACGCTGTGTCCTAATTTGATGCGATTTGGTCCAGCGGTTACGCAGCAAGGGTGTTTCGGACAAACGCGCAATGGGAACATTTTTATATATATATAGATTATTATTATTAGGCATTGGCCTGATCCCACTGATTCTCCTTATGTTCTTATGTCCTTATTTTCTTGCTGCCTGGCTCACACAGCTGTGGGGCGCACATGTTGGCCACATTAGCACATCTGAGCCTGGCTGTCACAGCTTGTGGCCTTGTTTTTATTTCACAACGGTTCCGAGACAGAGCATCAGCCTTGCATTGCAGGAGGCGGCCGAGGCCAGGAGGGCTCTGCCCATCTTCCGTCCTCCAACCTGGCCTCTGTGGTTTAGTCCTCCTTCCTCATCTGGGTTTGACGCACCCTGGGAGTTTCCTGCCAGCCGCCCTTCTTCCTCTGTTTACAGGAAGGCGTTGGTTTCTCAACTTCAGAGCAGACTCTCTCACCCTTGACAGATAGGGGAGAAGACTTTTGTTTCTGTAGCCCCTGCAGGTAGCTAGCGCCCGTTGTAGGTGGCGCCGTATTGGGGGCGGGCGGAGGAAAGGCAGAGATTGGCCACTTCCAGACTGTCACTCCTTGGCAGGTGGGATTCAGCCGCATTCTTGCAAATTCAGTTTGCAGAATTACAGTGGGTTTGGCACTCTGTGGGGGCACGCCCAGTACTGGATTTACGTATAAGCTAAACAAGCTATAGCTTAGGGCCCCACTCTCTTGGGGGCCCCAAAAAAATTTAAAGGGAAAAAACTGGATGTACATTTCCAAAATATAAGATAAAAAACAAATACTGTATTTTCCCATGTATAAGACTTTAGGTAAAGGTAAAGGGACCCCTGACCATTAGGTCCAGTCGCGGACGACTCTGGGGTTGAGGCGCTCATCTCGTGTTACTGGCCGAGAGAGCCGACGTTTGTCTGCACAGAAGAGAAGGTTAAGGGGTGATATGATAGCCATGTTCAAATATATAAAAGGATGTCATATAGAGGAGGGAGAAAGGTTGTTTTCTGCTGCTCCAGAGAAGCGGACACGGAGCAATGGATTCAAACTACAAGAAAGAAGATTCCACCTAAACATTAGGAAGAACTTCCTGACAGTAAGAGCTGTTGGACAGTGGAATTTGCTGGCAAGGAGTGTGGTGGAGTCTCCTTCTTTGGAGGTCTTTAAGCAGAGGCTTGACAGCCACCTGTCAGGAATGCTTGGATGGTGTTTCCTGCTTGGCAGGGGGTTGGACTGGATGGCCCTTGGGGTCTCTTCCAACTCTAGGATTCTATGATTCTATGATTCCCTTGATCTGGACACTAGACCTCTGTGGATGCAGCCTAGAATAGCATTAGCTTTTGTTGCTGCTGCATCACACTGTGGGCTCCTAACTGTGCTTCTTTTGGCCTCTCCAAGGTTCGAGAAAGGGAGGATCTACACGTACATAGGCGAGGTGGTGGTCTCCGTGAACCCCTACAAGCAAACGGCGCTTTACGGGAAAGATGTGATTGAGCAGTATCGTGGCCGGGAGCTCTACGAGAGGCCGCCCCACCTCTTCGCCGTGGCCGACGCAGCTTACAAGGCCATGAAGCGCCGGGCGAAGGACACCTGCATTGTCATCTCAGGTATGGCAGGGGCAGTGCCGGATTTACGTATAAGCTAAACAAGTTATAAGGTAAAGGTAAAGGGACCCCTGACCATTAGGTCCAGTCGCGGACGACTCTGGGGTTGCGGCGCTCATCTCGCTTTATTGGCCGAGGGAGCCAGCGTGCAGCTTCCGGGGTCATGTGGCCAGCAGGACTAAGCCACTTCTGGCGAACCAGAGCAGCGCACGGAAACGCCGTTTACCTTCCCGCCGGAGCGGTACCTATTTATCTACTTGCACTTTGACGTGCTTTCGAACTGCTAGGTTGGCAGGAGCTGGGACAGAGCAACAGGAGCTCACCCCATCACAGGGATTCGAACCGCTGACATTCCGATCGGCAAGCCCTAGGCTCTGTGGTTTAGACCACAGCGCCACCTGTGTCCCTAAAAAACTATAGCTGTCTGTTTTTGTTTGTTTGTTTTTCGGAGGGGGCTTGAGCACCAAACCCAGGAGGTGACTGAATCCCACCAGTGCCGGATTTACGTATAAGCTAAACAAGCTATAGCCTAGGGCCCCACTCTCTTGGGGGGGCCCCAAAAAAAATTTAAAGGAAAAAAACAACTGGATGTACATTTCCAAAATATAAGATAAAAAAACAAAATAAAACCTAGATACAGCAACAGTGTTTGTGTGTTGTGTAGGCTCCTATGATGCAAGTCATGGGCTCCGCCGGCTAGCCTGCTCCCTAAAATATCACTGGTTTGCTCCTTTCTATATATAGGGTGCCTACATTCTGCATGTACACATGGCTTGAGATACCTGTGAGGTCCATAAATTACCATATAGCATATATTTAGCACAAAAAACAGCAACAGTTAGAGCTTAATAATTATTTCACTATTAATATACTTCTTCTTAATTGTATTTCACGATTAATATACTTCTTAATTGTATTTCAGTCGAAGAATTGCTTTGATAAAATACATATTTATGTGCAAATGGCTTGAGATACCTATGAGGTCCATAAATTACCATATAGCATGTATTCAACACAAAAAACAGCAACCATTTGTTGTTGACAAAGGACAGCTGGACATATAAAGGGCCCCATTACCTTCAGGAGCTTAGGGCCTGAGTCCGGCCCTGGGCAGGGGAGAGGGCTCTTGATGCTCGAATCCTGTTTGTGGGTTGCCTCGTATAAACCATCACATCGCCACCCCGCAGTCTGAAGTGGGACCTGTCCTTTTCCCTATCGATGGAGGAAGCATCTCCCAGCTCCACTCCTCTCCTCAACGTCTTGTTCTTCTTTATAGGGGAAAGCGGTGCTGGGAAGACAGAGGCGAGCAAGTACATCATGCAGTATATTGCGGCCATCACAAACCCCACCCAGAGGGCAGAGGTGGAAAGGTAAGCCGCTTTGTGTGTGCTCTTCCTGAAACTGTAGTCGAGGGGGTGCTGTTGTTTTTGACTGCTAGCCATAGCAACAACTCGTAACAAAAGTGTGGAACTTCCACACCCATAAGCAGTCTATCCCCAAGTACTGTTTGGGGGCAGGCGGGTGTGGAGGACTCCCTGGTCCTGAATGGGGTAACTGTGCCCCTGAAGGACCAGGTGTGCAGCCTGGGAGTCATTTTGGACTCACAGCTGTCCATGGAGGCGCAGGTTAATTCTGTGTCCAGGTTAGCTGTCCTACCTGCCCGCAGACTGTCTCGCCAGAGTGGTGCATGCTCTGGTTATCTCCCGCTTGGACTACTGCAATGCGCTCTACGTGGGGCTACCTTTGAAGGTGAGCCGGAAACTGCAATTAATCCGGAATGTGGCAGCTAGATTAGTGACTGGGAGTGGCCGCCGGAACCACATAACACCGGTCCTGAGAGATCTACACTGGCTCCCAGTACGTTTCTGAGCACAATTCAAAGTGTTGGTGCTAACCTTTAAAGCCCTAAACGGCCTCCGTCCTGTATACCTGAAGGAGCGTCTCCACCACCATCGTTCAGCCCGGACACTGAGGTCCAGCTCTGAGGGCCTTCTGGCGGTTCCCTCCCTGTGAGAAGTGAGGTTACAGGGAACCAGGCAGAGGGCCTACTCGGTAGTGGCGCCCACCCTGTGGAACGCCCTCCCTTCAGAGGTCAAAGAGATAAACAACTATCTGACTTTTGGAAGACATCTGAAGGCAGCGCTGTACATTAATGACTGGTGTTTTAACATATTTTTAATCTCTTGTTGGAAGCCGCCCAGAGTTGCTGGGGAAACCCAGTCAGATGGGTGGGGTATACCGGTAAATATTATTATTATTATCATTATTATACCTCGGGTTAGTTAGCTATCACCATCTTGCTCTGTTCCAGTGCCCCCTACCCTATAAAAAAAGCATTCTTCAGAGCTGTGGTTTGCACAAACTGCTATGGAACATAGTAACAAATGCAAAACAGGAACAATTAATTGCACGTTGATTTTATATATATATATATATATATATATATATATATATATATATATATATATATATTCAAGGCAGGTAAGAGAAAGTCCTTCTTAACGCAGCACATAGTTAAACTGTGGAACTCCCTTCCACAGGAGGCAAGGATGACCACCACAAGAGGAGAAATTCATGGGGGAGGAAAAGGCTATTAATGGCTATGCCAGTTTGCATTTCTTAGTGCAGAAAGTATTGATCTGATGTGTCAAGATCTTTCCTACCATTTGTTTGATCTTGTTAACAATTTGCGTAAGCTAAGGTGGATCAGGGACTGCAGCCAGAAAGTGAGATAACATTCCCTTTCCCTCTCTGCTTTCCTTCAGGGTGAAGAACGTCCTGCTAAAGTCCAACTGTGTCCTGGAAGCCTTTGGCAATGCCAAGACCAACCGCAACGACAACTCCAGCCGGTTTGGAAAATACATGGACATCAATTTTGACTTCAAAGGGGACCCCACGGGCGGCCACATCAACAACTACCTCCTGGAGAAGGTACTGGGTGTGGGGTGAAGGTGGGGTGGCTGAAATAAACTCGGAGTCCTGTAGTGGTTTCATGCTGTTTTCCCCAAAACGTCTGCTATATATACACAAAATGGGCCCCACCAGGTTTGTTAATTACGGGCTGCTTCTGCAGGCCAATCAGGTTGCGGATTCACTTAATCTGGAATCCTGATTGGCTGCTCCCGTAGGCCAATCCGGTTGCTGATTCACTTCATCCAGGAGCCTGATTGGCTGCTTCTGCAGGCCAATCAGGTTGCGGATTCACTTCATCTTGAATCCTGATTGGCTGCTCCTGTAGGCCAATCCGGTTGCTGATTCACTTCATACAGGAGCCTGATTGGCTGCTCCTGTAGGCCAATCAATTCGGTACATAACAGTGGCCCAACTGAATCATAGTGTTATAACTGTGGTTAATCTGTTTGCTCTGCAAGGAGCACAACGGTGAGCCAATTAGCAGGAGTGCAGGCTTTGTGCTTGTTATAAGAAAAAACTGCTCCTTTTCCCTTATGGGGTACCCAAGAGCCCGTATAGAGTCCTTAAGTGGGTTCCCTATCTGTAGGAGAAAGTAACAGAGGCCGACCAGAGTATATTGAGAAGCAAAGCGGCTAGTAAGCCTGATCTTTATTCAAGGAACTGTTGCAACAGGGTCCCCCCTCACCACACGCAGGAGGGAGGAGAACCCTGAACAATGGTGTGCAAGCCCTTATATGGACTTTTGAAACTGCCCACTCTGAAGCCAGAGACCACCCCCCAAAACATGATACATACATCACAGAAGGGAGGCGGTCTCCAGCAGAAATCCTGTCTGCCAGGATACCTGATAATGGTCACTGATTGCATTACCTGGGCAGCCTGGCCATTCTTTTGTGATGGTAAATACTTTAATTCCTGAATCCAGGTCATAAAAGGTAAAGGGACCCCTGACCGTTAGGTCCAGTCGTGACCGACTCTGGGGTTGCGGTGCTCATCTCGCTTTACTGGCTGAGAGCCGGCGTACAGCTTCCAGGTCATGTGGCCAGCATGACTAAGCCGCTTCTGGCGAACCAGAGCAGCGCACGGAAACGCCATTTATCTTCCCGCCAGAGCGGTACCTATTTATCTACTTTCACTTTGACGTGCTTTCGAACTGCTAGGTGGGCAGGAGCAGGGACCGAGCAACGGGAGCTCACCCCGTCGCAGGGATTTGAACCGCCGACCTTTTGATCGGCAAGCCCTAGGCTCTGTGGTTTAACCCACAGTGCCACCCGCCAATCTAGGTCATAGGCTCACCCTATTCATACACAAATACGCCCTTAAAACAGGTAAGCAAAAGACAATGGAGAGGCTTTCCCATTTCCTTCCTCCTTGCAGAGAAATATTTGAGGTCAATTTGGGAGAGTCAAAATATCTCCAGGATTGCTCTCCTGCACTATTTCAGACACATGGTTTATATACTTATGTATGTGTTTGCCTTGTACATTTATGAATGTTTATTTGGGACCTTGGAATTCTTATAACAATAGAATCACAGAATTGTAGAGTTTGAAGGGACCACTGAGGGTCATCTAGTCCAACCCCCCTGCAATGCAGAAATCTCAACGGAAGCATCCCTGACATAGGGCCACCCAACCTCCTCTCCGAGGAAGGAGAGCCCACCACTTTCTGAGGGAGACCTCTCTCCTGTCAGAAAATTATTCCTGATGTTTAGTCCGATTCTCCTTTCTTGCAACTTGAAGCCACTGGTTCGAGTCTTACCCTCCAGAGCAGGCGAAAAACAAGCTTCCTCCATTAATTAAACTTAAGCATATTGGTTGTATGAGGCTGGTTACCCCACAGTTCAAAGACGCATCCTGGCTCTTCTCTTCCCTTGCAGTCTCGCATCCTCAAACAGCAGCCGGGCGAGAGGAATTTCCACACCTTCTACCAGGTGAGCAAACCTCCAGAAGAGAGCCCTTCCTGCTGGGATTTCTCCTCATTCCTGATCTGGTTCTCGGGACTCTGATTGTGCCTGAACCTCAGGGCTGTTATAACTCTGTTTTATCACAGCCAAGAGGTATATTAACCAAAGATTGGATGATATAGAGTGGCAACGTAACGTTATGCTCGGTGGGGGGACTTGCTCCCCGAGACAGTTGGGAATTGCTCCTCCATTCCATGTACCAACCTATTTCTCATCTCTCTCCATTGCCAATCATCGTTTTGCTTTTATCAAAGCACGTTTTAATGTATTCCCTTCAAACCTCCTTTTCCATAGATTTTCCAGAGGTCAAATCTCGGTCTTATGTTCTTGTGATAACAGAACGACAGAATCACTTCACCATATAGTGTTCAACTGCCCCCTATATGATGATAGCCGGAAGAATCTAGTGCTACCATTAATTCAAAAACTATCTGGGCACCCGGCTGACTTTCTTCTTACCTTCCTATTGCAAGATACTGACCAATTTGTAACCTCACAAATGGCAAATTTTCTAACCTCCGTTCTGACACACAAGAGACGTAATGGATCATTAGTAGGAATCTGAAATTGCTTGGAAATAATTATCTATATTTTTGGGGTAGTTATTAAGTTTTATTCCCACTAATCTTATCGTTTTAATTTTCTAAATCTGATGTGAGTGAAATTTTTCTGTCTGTGTTTCCTGTCTTGTTTTTGATATGAGCTTAAAGCTGAAATAAAGTTGTTGTTGTATAACTCTGTTAATATTAATATTAATTTTTTATTTATACCCCGCCCATCTGGCTGGGTTTCCCCAGCCACTCTGGGAGGCTTCCAACAGAACATTAAAATACAATAGTCTATTAAACATTAAAAGCTTCCCTAAACAGGGCTGCCTTCAGATGTCTTCTAAATGTCTGGTAGTTGTTGTTCTCTTTGACATCTCCTGGGAGGGCGTTCCACAGGACGGGCGCCACCACCGAGAAGGCCCTCTGCCTGGTTCCCTGTAACTTGGCTTCTCGCAGGGAGGGAACCACCAGAAGGCCCTCGGAGCTGGACCTCAGTGTCCGGGCTGAACGGTGGGGGTGGAGACACTCCTTCAGGTATACAGGACCGAGGCCGTTTAGGGCTTTAAAGGTCAGCGCCAACACTTTGAATTGTGCTCGGAAATGTACTGGGAGCCAATGTAGATCTCTCAGGACCGGTGTTATGTGGCCCCGGCGGCCACTCCCAGTCACCAGTCTAGCTGCCTCATTCTGGATTAATTGCAGTTTCCGGGTCACCTTCAAAGGTAGCCCCACGTAGAGCGCATTGCAGTAGTCCAAGTGGGAGATAACCAGAGCATGCACCACTCTGGCAAGACAGTCTGCGGGCAGGGAGGGTCTAAGCCTGCGTACCAGATGGAGCTGGTAGACAGCTGTCCTGGACACAGAATTAACCTGTGCCTCCATGGACAGCTGTGAGTCCAAAATGACTCCCAGGCTGTGCACCTGGTCCTTCAGGAGCACAGTTACCCCACTCAGGTCCAGGGAGTCCCCCACACCCGCCCGCCTCCTGTCCCCCAAAAACAGTACTTGTGTCTTGTCAGGATTCAACCTCAATCTGTTAGCCGCCATCCCTTATCCCTCAAGATCTGAAAGCGCCGTACGCCATATCAGCTATATCTTTTGGAAAGCGGTTTTCCGTCCCTTTGTTCCCTAAAGCTTTGGAAGCCTTTTGAGCAGGGGTCGGCAAACGTTTTCAGCAGAGCTTGAACTGTCCCTCAGAGCTTGTGGGGCTGGAGCACCTGCTGCCGGTACTCAAATGCCTTCATGGTGAGGGCGGCGGCCGCGCTGGCGCTGGCCGGCCTCTCACCGAGTGGCAGCGGCGGCACCTGGCGCAGCCAGGACCGCCCGGCAGGCAGGAAGGGAGAGGAGTCGGGGTGCCCGGCAGGATCTGCCACTGCGTGTCGTCATCGGCTCAGCGAAT
The DNA here is from genome assembly GCA_034641385.1 of Darevskia mixta. Taxonomy (NCBI): domain Eukaryota; kingdom Metazoa; phylum Chordata; class Lepidosauria; order Squamata; family Lacertidae; genus Darevskia; species Darevskia mixta. Next base: position 1,421,587 of record JAWWNH010000015.1, read on the forward strand.
GAGGGGCCGCATCGGAGCTTGCCTCAGCATGGCGCTGAAACTGATTGGTCAGTCTCTGCGCCGTGCTGAGGTGGGCTCCGGCGCGGCTTTTCATTTGTTGAGCCACTGCGTGTCGGCGGCGGCTCAGAGAATGAGGTAGGGAGGGAGGAGGTGCCACCGCGGTGCGTGAGTGGGAGGGGGGAAATGGCGCTGGAAAAAAATGGCTGAAAAGAAATGGGGGGGGGAAGAGTAGAACCCCACACCCCACACTGATCCACAGACCGTTCGCAGGCCAGATCCTGAACGCAATTGGGCCGGATCCGGCCCGCGGACCGTAGTTTGGCGACCCCTGCTCTTGAGATATCGTTGCCAAACTTGACTCGAGGGCTCCCAGGCACGAAAGCTGTGGTTTTCATCAATGTTTGACCGCCATTTTGCATCAAGAAGTCACTTTGGCATGGCTTTGCCCGTTTTGGGCGTAGGTTCAGCTGTTGCTCGAAGGTGGGGGTAGCAGTCTTTGCCAATGTTTGGATGCAAGGCGTCATTTTGATTCAATATGGCAGAGCGCAACAAGACTATGGTGTGACTGCGCCTGCTTTTTGTCATAGGTTTGGCCACCTCCTAAGATGCTGTTGCCAAACTTGGTACTCTTTGTCAATGTTTGGTTGCCAGGCGCCATTTTGAATCAATATGGCGTACCAAAATGCATTGCGACTTCACCTGATCTTTGGTGTGGCAGGCTCAAACTCACAAATTACAGGTAACCGCCAAGCATTCCTTACTACCACGTATAAATATTAAAAGTATAAGTCATGGGTAGGCAAACTAAGGCCCGGGGGCTGGATCTGGCTCAATCGCCTTCTCAATCCGGCCCGTGGATGGTCCGGGAATCAGCATGTTTTTATATGAGTAGAATGTGTCCTTTTATTTAAAATGCATCTCTGGGTTATTTGGGGGCAAAGGAATTCGTTCATTTTTTCTCTCTCTTCAAAATATAGTCTGGCCCCCCACAAGGTCTGAGGGACATTGGACCGGCCCCCTGCTGAAAAAGTTTGCTGACCCCTGGTATAAGTGCTGGCTGGTGGGGTGGGAAGACAGGAAACCAACAGTAGATGGCGCCAGAGGCAACGACAGACAGAGCCAACTCTTTCCAGCTCTATCCTCTTCCAGTCACCATGAGGTCTAGTAACTTGCTGGCTTTTAAAGAAACAACAGAGTAAACGCAGAGTTCTGGTGCACAATAGGATCTAGCATTTCAGGCCACGATTTTATATTGCTCCCTTGCATGCATGCCTCCCTCCTTCTGCATGTCGCGTTTTTGTCCAAGAACACAACTTTCAGAATCTGGCTGCTCAGACTTGGGTTCGAAAGCTGCTGCGCTGGACTGCTTACGAGAGACCTCTTGTTTCTTGCAGTTGCTGCTCGGCGCCTCGGATGCTTTGCTGGAGTCCCTCCACCTCAGCAGGGATCCGGCAGTCTACAGGTTTACCAGAGAGGGTGCAAACAACCACGTAAGTTTCCCAGGGGTTTCATTTCCCCCAAAAAACACCTTTTAAAAACGCTTCCCACCAATTCCAGCTTTTTCCAGGCTAATTAATCTGCACACATCTGATTAATTGGCAGGTATCTTGGATCATCAAGTAACGTAAGAATCTGCCTTATATAATAAATAATAATAATAATAATAATAATAATAATAATAATAATAATAATACCCTGCCCATCTGGCTGGGTTTCCCCAGCCACTCTGGGCGGCTTTCAACAAAAGATTAAAAGTACATTAAAACATCAGTCATTAAAAGCTTCCCTAAACAGGGCTGCCTTCAGATGTCTTCTAAAAGTCGGATAGTTGTTTTTCTCTTTGACCTCTGATGGGAGGGTGTTCCACAGGGCGGGCGCCACCACCGAAAAGGCCCTCTGCCTGGTTCCCTGTAACTTTGCTTCTCGCAGTAAGGGAACCGCCAGAAGGCCCTCGGCGCTGGACTTCAGTGTCCGGGCTGGACGGTGGGGGTGGAGACGCTCCTTCAGGTATACTGGGCCGAGGCCGTTTAGGGCTTTAAAGGTGTTTGAACACTTTGAATTGTGCTCGGAAACGTACTGGGAGCCAATGTAGATCTCTCAGGACCGGTGTTATGTGGTCCAGCGGCAACTCCCAGTCACCAGTCTAGCTGCCGCATTCTGGATTAATTGCAGTTTCTGGGTCACCTTCAAAGGTAGCCCCACGTAGAGCGCATTGCAGTAGTCCAAGCGGGAGATAACCAGAGCATGCACCACTCTGGCGAGACAGTCCGCGGGCAGGGAGGGTCAGAATCATTGGTCCATCTAGCTCAGTGTTGTCTGCACTGACTGGCAGCCACTCTCCGGGGTTTCAGGCAGGGGCCTCTCCCAGGCCGCTGCTCTACCACTGAGCTAAGGCCCTTCCCCAGCTTAAAGAGGGAGAATCCTATCATAGAGGTTGGAAGGGACACCCAAGGGTCATCTAGTCCAACCCCCTACGATGAAGGAATCACAGAAGGCTGGGCCAGATGGACCTTATGCCTGATCCAGCAGGGCTGTTCCATTGCCTTGGCAATTTGCAGTACCTGGTCTGGTCTGTGTTATAAGAAAAACTGCTCCTTTTCCCTTATGGGGTACCCAAGAGCCCGTATAGAGTCCTTAAGTGGGTTCCCTATCGGTAGGAGAAAATAACAGAAGCCAACCACAGAATATTGAGAAGCAAAGCGGCCAGTAAGCCTGATCTTTATTCAAGGAACTGTTGCAACAGGGTCCCCACTCACCACAGGGAGGAGAACCCTGAACAATGGTGTGCAAGCCCTTATATGGACTTTTGAAATTCTCCACCTGTAACCCAAGACCACCCCCAAAATCATCATACATACATCACAGAAGGAGGCGGTCTACAACAGAAATCCTGTCTTCCAGGATACCTGATAATGGTCACTGATTGCATTACCTGGGCAGCCTGGCCATTCTTTTGTGATGGCTAATACTTTAGTTTCCTGAATCCAGGTCACAGGCTCACCCTGTTCATACAGAAATAGGCCCTTAAGACAGGATTTGCAAGTAAAAAGACAATGTGAAGCCTTTCCCTAACTGCAGAGGAACATTTGAGGTCATTGGGAGAGTCCACATGGCTTCAGGATTGCTCTCCCGTACTATTTCATACACATGTTTCATATATTTAGATATGTGTGCATTTACGAATATTTATTCTATATTTGAGACCTTAAAATTCTTAGAACATCTGGAGGAATGGTTGCTATCAGCATTTGGGTTTAAAGAACTGGGCCAAGGCAAACAGGATGAATTTTAACAGGGAGAAATGTAAAGTACTACACTTGGGCAAAAAAAATGAAAGGCACAAATACAGGATGGGTGACACCTGGCTTGAGAGCAGTACAAGTGAAAAGGATCTAGGAGTCTTGGTAGACCACAAACTTGACATGAGTCAACAGTGTGATGCAGCAGCTAAAAAAGCCAATGCAATTCTGGGCTGCATCCATAGGAGTATAGCATCTAGATCAAGGGAAGTAATAGTACCACTGTATTCCGCTCTGGTCAGACCTCACCTGGAATACTGTGTCCAGTTCTGGGCACCACAGTTCAAGAAGGATACTGACAAGCTGGAACATGTCCAGAGGAGGGCAACCAAAATGGTCAAAGGCCTGGAAACGATGCCTTATGAGGAACGGCTTAGGGAGCTGGGTATGTTTAGCCTGGAGAAGAGAAGGTTAAGGGGTGATATGATAGCCATGTTCAAATATATAAAAGGATGTCATATAGAGGAGGGAGAAAGGTTGTTTTCTGCTGCTCCAGAGAAGCGGACACGGAGCAATGGATTCAAACTACAAGAAAGAAGATTCCACCTAAACATTAGGAAGAACTTCCTGACAGTAAGAGCTGTTCGACAGTGGAATTTGCTGCCAAGGAGTGTGGTGGAGTCTCCTTCTTTGGAGGTCTTTAAGCAGAGGTTTGACAGCCACCTGTCAGGAATGCTTTGATGGTGTTTCCTGCTTGGCAGGGGGTTGGACTGGATGGCCCTTGGGGTCTCTTCCAACTCTAGGATTCTATGATTCTATTTGCAGATCTGGGTAGGGACTGCTGCTTCACCCATATTGCATCAGGGGGTCGCCAACTTTTTCAGGCCTGTGGGCGCATTCAGATTTTTGTCGTCTCTGGTAATTTCTTGCCCCTCCTTTCTAAAGACGGCACCCTCTCTAGCAGACAGGAAATTCGAAAGCACATGACACCCCAAGTTTCATATCCCCCAAATACCAAATCAATGGGTTATTTTGGTAAAAACAAAAACAAAAAAACACGTTCCCTTACCCTGGGATCCAAGGTATGTTTTTAATTTTTGGATCCCAATATTGCATTTTTCTTGTTGAATCGGGTGGCAGGATTTGTTAGTCGCTGCAAGAGCAGAGACCCCAAACCGCCACTGGGGGGCACTGATCTTTCATTTCCTCACTTAAAGCTTCCCATCCCCAGCTTGCCTTGGAAGGAATAAATGCAGTGCTTTTTTCCGGGGGGGGGGGCGGGGGCGGGGGGCGGTACACATACCCCTAAACATTTTGTGAATCTAAGCTTGGCCTCATTGAGCGGCATTATTTCAATAGGAGTAGGATAATGAGAGTACCCTAAACATTTTTTTTTAATAGAAAAAAGCACTGAATAAATGGAATTTGAAAAGGCAAAACTGAAAGCGTTCATCTAGCTCTGTGGTTCCACAAAGCATTTTTGGGGCTGCCGCCCCTTTGGGGGCACAAATTCACCCCAGTGCCCACTATCCTACCCTATAAAACACAGTATATATATATATATATATATATATATATATATATATATATATAGTTCATAAGTGTGAAGCCCTCCCTCTGCCTGAGTGATAATTCCTGGCATCCTGATACCTGAGTGCCAGACAGGTAGCCATTCCAGAGATAACAAACCCAGATGAAGACAAAAGGGAACCTGTGTTACGTGTAGCCATTTGTACCATGCATCTACTTACGTTCTAGCTTATGAACTGCACCTTTGTGATTGACGTATTCGCTGTCTTTCTATCCCGGTGGGGGACGGCCTCTTTGCCAAATCATCAGTCTCTTAAAGCAACAGGTTACTATAACTCTTCTATTAGAAGCATATTCAAGGACTTATAGGGGTTCACATTATCTCATTCATTATTGCCCTTTGGGCCACTGCCACATTACCACGGAAGACCTCGAATGAGCAACACACTCCAACCATGTTTGGGAGCATACCGTGGCCCTTGGAGTACATCCGTGGTTCCCAAACTTTTTGGGGGGGGCATTGCCACCTTGGTACCCTAAGCTCTTCCCCGGTGCCCCCTACCCTCTAAAAAGCATTATTCAGAATAGCTGTTTGCACAACCCACCAAGGAAGGCAATAACGGGAGGTCTGTTTTCAAGCAGTGGCCAGAGAATTCAAGGAAACGCGAAGCAGGCTTGATTTGCAGGCACCAGAAAAAAGTCTTCCTGGCAGTGCTCAGGAATCATTATTCTTATTTCCCTCTCTTCTTTCTTCTGATTCATTTCTTTCTGGTTCTCCCCGGCACCCCCCTGCGACCCTAGTCCTCGGGCAGCGAGAGATCCAGCCACCGGGCCGTTGCAGACGCCATGACCGTGATCGGTTTCACTTCGGAAGAGATCGGCTCTGTCTACAAGATCCTGGCGGCCATTTTGCACTTGGTAAATGGAGGGTGTGTGTGTGTTTTGCTTGCTGGCTCCGGGAAGGCGTACGCAGACGGAATAAATATTCAAGTTAGAAAAGTAACAGCCGCACTGGTTTGTCCTTTATGCCCTCTGCGCTTGAGAAATCCTCTCTTCTGCCAGGAAACGTATTAAGACATGGCAAGAAACTGTTCAAAAGTCCTTCACAGGGAACATACGGCCCTGGGGGCTGTTTGTGGCACCACAATGTGGCCCTTGAGACCCTTCCCAGGCCACGCCCCCTTTCATAGGCCACTCCCCCTCACACTTTCCTCAATGGCTTTTCAGCCTGGCTGTAATGTTTCTCCCATTTGGGATAAGGAGTCTCGCCTGCCTGGGTGGAGGTTAAAGAGACAGTGTTTACCTCAGAAGTAAAACGTAATCCGTTCTGGAAGGGCGTTCGACTTCCGAAACGCTCCATTTCTGAGGCACGGCTTCTGATTGGCTCTCGCAATCGGAAGAGCCAATCGGAAGCCCCGCTTATCTGCCGCGTCGGACGTTCGGCTTCTGAAAAACGTTCAAAAACTGGAACGCCTGCTTCCGGGTTTTCAACGTTCGGGAGCCGAAACGTTCGGCAACGGAGACGATCGAAAACCGAGGTTTGACTGTAAATGAGTAAGTTAAGTGAATTTGGATGTGCAGAAGATATTAAAAAAATCAATTGAAGGCACTGCAGAATGAGGGGGGGGACGTCAAGTTTTAAAATGTCAAAATGATTGTAAAATCGGTGAAATGTATACCTCTGAAAAGTCTGTGTGTGGGTGTGGGTGTGGGTGTGGGTGTGCGCGCGCGCGCATACCTAGAATGTTTCATGATCTGGCTTCTTTAATTCCGGGATGTCCTGCTTAAATCGGGACGTTTCAGCAATATTAATAATAATAATAATAATAATAATAATAATAATAATAATAATAATTTATTATTTATACCCCGCCCATCTGGCTAGGTTTCCCCAGCCACTCTGGGCGGCTTCCAACAGAATATTAAAATACAATAGTCTACCAAACATTAAAAGCTTCCCTAAACAGGGCTGCCTTCAGATGTCTTCTAAAAGTCTGGTAGTTGTTTTTCTCATTGACATCTGATGGGAGGGCGTTCCACAGGGCAGGTGCCACCACCGAGAAGGCCCTCTGCCTGGTTCCCTGTAACTTGGCTTCTCGTAGTGAGGGAACCGCCAGAAGGCCCTCGGAGCTGGACCTCAGTATCCAGGCTGAACGATGGGGGTGGAGACGCTCCTTCAGGTCTACTGGGCCAAGGCTGTTTAGGGCTTTAAAGGTCAGCACCAACACTTTGAAATACGTGCTTCTGTCTGTTTGATTACTCTTCTCTTGCTGGGTTTCCCAGGGCAACGTGTGCTTTGTCGCCACGGGGGACAACGTGGAGATAGAAAACGCTGAACTGGTGGCCTACCTGGCGGAGCTGACCTCCACGGAGCCGGAGAGTCTCCTCACCACGCTCCTCTACCGGACAGTGGCCACCGGAGGTGGAGAAGTCATCCAAAAGGGCCACAGCGCCAACGAGGCCAACTACGCGAGGGATGCTTGCGCCAAGGTAGGAGCTATGGCAAGGTGTGGGAATGTTCAGGGAGGCAGGAGAGAATATATTGTTGAATAGTATCCTTCCTAACTTGCATTAGCAAGTCCCTTTACTTCGCAGAGTGCATTCCCCTTTTAAACACACAGTGGTTAGCTTGTTGCAGGCTTGTTTAAACTTCTCAGTATTAGGATTCCTGGTAATCCCCTTTTCTCCCCTTTAAAAAGAATAGACACAACACAATTATTGTGTAAAAGGTAAAGGTACCCCTGACAGTTAAGCCCAGTTGTGACCGACTCTGGGGTTGCGGCGCTCATCTCGCTTTATTGGCCGAGGGAGCCGGCGTTTGTCCGCAGACAGCTTCCAGGTCATGTGGCCAGCATGACTAAGCCGCTTCTGGCGAACCAGAGCAGCGCACAGAAACGCCGTTTACCTTCCCGCCAGAGCGGTACCTATTTATCTACTTGCACTTTGACGTGCTTTCAAACTGCTACAACAACAACCCCAGGGAAGTAAGCCCCACAACAACCCCAGGGAAGTAGGTTCAGCTGAGAGGCGGTGACTGGCATTCCATAAGCAGGAAGCCAAAACGGAAAGGCCTGTTCTTGTGTTGCCGCCCTCCGGACCTCTTGTGGAGGAGGGACACGATGGTCTCAGGGGATGAGCGCAGAGTCCAGATCAGTTATATGGTCCTGGAAGTATTGTGGTCCTGAGGCGTTGAGGGCCTTTGACGTCTGAGAACTCTGTCCAACCAAAAGATGACACAGCCGCCACCGTGTTTTAACCTACAGGCTTTCTATGAGCGTCTATTCTGTTGGATCGTGGCCCGCATCAACACGGTCATCGAAGTCAAGAACTACGACGCCCGAATCCATGGCAAGAATACGGTGATTGGAGTCCTGGACATCTATGGTTTCGAGATCTTCGACAACAATAGGTAGGTGTCTTTCACCTAGGGGACAAGAAGAAGAAGAAGAAGAGTTTGGATTTGATATCCCGCTTTATCACTCCCCGAAGGAGTCTCAAAGCGGCTCACATTCTCCTTTCCCTTCCTCCCCCACAACAAACACTCTGTGAGGTGAGTGGGGCTGAGAGACTTCAGAGAAGTGTGACTAGCCCAAGGTCACCCAGCAGCTGCATGTGGAGGAGCGGGGAATCGAACCCGGTTCACCGGATTACGAGTCCACCGCTCTTAACCACTACACCACACTGACCAGTAACTGTACCCCCTGAGACCCCCTGAGGCAAACAAAATACAGTTCTGCACCCCCTTCTGCACTACACATTTAAAGCAGTGTGATAACTATTTAAACAGTCGTCTCTTCCCTCAAAGGGTCCTGGGAGATGTAGTTTGTTAAGGATGCTGAGAGTTGTGAGGAGAACCCTCTTTCCCTCATAGAACTACAATTCCCAGAGTTGCCAAAGGAAGAGGGATTATTATTATTAAACCATTCTGGGAATTGTAGCTCTGTGCCGGGAAAAGGGGTCTCTGAACAACCCTCAACAGCTCCCAGAATTCTTTGGGGGAAAGCCATGGAACGTGTTCAGAATCCCATCAGCAGATGGACTACTGGTTAGTTTCTGGGTGTTGCTGGGATCCTTGCAAAGGATCCGGCCATTTTCTGGATCACGTTACAACAGGCCGCATTCCCGCTATCCATTTTAAATTCTATGATACCACTTTAAGCAGTCATGGCTTCCCCCAAGGAATTCTGGGACCTGTAGTTTGTTAAGGATGCTGAGAGTAGTTAGAGGACACCCTCCTATTCCTCTCACAGAGCTACAATTTCCAGAGCAGTTTCAACAGTCAATACCTCTTCCCAGGGAACTCAGGGAAATGTAGTTCTGGGAGAGGAATAGGGAGTTCCTTACAACCTTCATCACCCTTCCCAAACTACAGCTCCCAGGATGCTTTGGGGAAAGCCATGACTGTTTAAAGTGGTACCACAGTGTTTTAAATGTATGAGGTGAACGGGGCCTTTCTCCTCTTCCTTGGACGGCCCTTCAGGTATCAAGAGTGCCACCATCTCCCAAAACAGCCATCTCTTCTCCAGGCTCAGCGGCCCCATCCTTCCCTCACACAACTTGCTTCCCATACCACGGACTGTCTTCCTGGCCCTCCTCCGAACCTCTTCCAAACTGCCTACGCTCTTTCTGAAAGTGTGATGTCCAGAATTAGGCCCGCTCAAATTTGGGTTCCCCTATACTAAAATCTGAGGTTCCCCAATGACATTGATGGACAGGCATTTCAGGGCCAACAAAAGAAAACCCACTCTGCCTCGCAAAAGCGTGCCATTAACTTATGGAACTCACTGCCACAAGATGCGACAATAGCCACTGGCTCAGGCGACTTTGAAAGAAAATTAGACAAATGTGCGGGCTGTCTGATCAATAACTTGTAATTGTGACAGCTATATAGAAGTAATATTTAGATCGAGAGGCAATATGGCATTAAAACTGAACCAGGGTTCAAATCCTGGCCGTGAAGCTCACGGGTTCACCTTCCATAGTAATTAAATAAGTCTGGACTCTGCCACTGAGCTATGGTTTTGCCCTGGGGTGCAAGAATCCCCTTTGCTCTGTGGGGTGCAGATGGGGGTCCTGAGTCTCGCCTTCTTCCTCTTCCCTTTCAGCTTTGAGCAGTTCTGCATCAACTACTGCAACGAGAAGCTGCAGCAGCTGTTCATCGAGCTGATCCTGCAGCAGGAGCAGGAGGAGTACCAGCGCGAGGGGATAGAGTGGCAACACGTGAGTCGTGGTGGCCGGGGAGGGGGAGATTATGGCAGGATGGGGAAGGTGTGGGGGGTTTGGGGGTTACATATTTTGTGGTTTTATGTTGTCAAGCGCCCTGTGATCTTTGGATGAAGGGCGGTATATCAATTTAATAAAAATATAACAACCACAGAGTCACAGGGGAACTGCATGAGTCTTAAGTTAACCCTTTGCTTATCTAGCAATAATAATAATAATAATTTATTATTTATACCCCGCCCATCTGGCTGGGTTTCCCCAGCCACTCTGAGCAGCTTCCAACAGAACATTAAAATACAAGAATGTATTAAACATTAAAAGCTTCCCTAAACAGGGCTGCCTTCAGATGTCTTCTAAAAGTCTGATAGTTGTTTTTCTCTTTGACATCTGGTGGGAGGGCGTTCCACAGGGCGGGTGCCACCACTGAAAAGGCCCTCTGTCTGGTTCCCTGTAACTTCGCTTCTTGCAGCGATGGAACCGCCAGAAGGCCCTTGGCACTGGACCTCATTGTCCGGGCTGAACGATGGGGGTGGAGACGCTCCTTCAGGTATACAGGACTGAGGCTGTTTAGGGCTTTCAAGGTCAGCACCAACACTTTGAATTGTGCTCGGAAACATACTGGGAGCCAATGTAGATCTCTCAGGACCGGTGTTATGTGGTCCCGGCGGCCACTCCCAGTCACCAGTCTAGCAGCCGCATTCTGGATTAATTGCAGTTTCCGGGTCACATTCAAAGGTAGCCCCACGTAGAGCACATTGCAGTAGTCCAAGCGGGAGATAACTAGAGCATGCACCACTCTGGCGAGACAGTCCGCGGGCAGGTAGGGTCTCATCCTGCGTACCAGATGGAGCTGGTAGACAGCCGCCCTGGACACAGAATTAACCTGCGCCTCCATGGACAGCTGCGAGTCCAAAATGACTCCCAGGCTGTGCACCTGGTCCTTCAGGGGCACAGTTACCTTGCACAGTTAGCGACACATGGAATTTTATTTTGGCTGCAATACTATCTCCCACTCTACCCCTGAGTCACAGACTTTCCCAAAGGTGCCCCGGAGACTTTGTTTTAACCTTTTTCCTGCCTCGCCCTTGACAGATTGAATACTTCAACAACCAAATCATTGTGGACCTGGTGGAGGAGCCACACAAGGGCATCATCGCTGTGCTGGATGAGGCCTGCCTGACTGGGGGGAAAGTCACCGACGCCCTTTTCCTGGAGTCCATGAATGCCAGGCTTGGCAAACACCCACACTATGCCAGCAGGAAGGTAAGGATGGGATAAAAAGGTAAAGGGAGCCCTGACCATTAAATCCAGTGCGGCGCTCATCTCACTTTATTGGTCGGTGGAGCCGGCATACAGCTTCTGGGTCATGTGTTTCTGTGTCCAGTTCTGGGCACCACAGTTCAAGAAGGATACTGACAAGCTGGAACATGTCCAGAGGAGGGCAACCAAAATGGTCAAAGGCCTGGAAACGATGCCTTATGAGGAACGGCTTAGGGAGCTGGGTATGTTTAGCCTGGAGAAGAGAAGGTTAAGGGGTGATATGATAGCCATGTTCAAATATATAAAAGGATGTCATATAGAGGAGGGAGAAAGGTTGTTTTCTGCTGCTCCAGAGAAGCGGACAGGGAGCAATGGATTCAAACTACAAGAAAGAAGATTCCACCTAAACATTAGAAAGAACTTCCTGACAGTAAGAGCTGTTTGACAGTGGAATTTGCTGCCAAGGAGTGTGGTGGAGTCTCCTTCTTTGGAGGTCTTTAAGCAGAGGCTTGACAGCCACCTGTCAGGAATGCTTTGATGGTGTTTCCTGCTTGGCAGGGGGTTGGACTGGATGGCCCTTGGGGTCTCTTCCAACTCTATGATTCTATGATTCTATGTGGCCAGCAGAACTAAGCCGCTTCTGGCAAATCAGAGCAGTGCACGGAAACGCCGTTTACCTTCCCGCCACAGCGGTACCTATTTATCTACTTGCACTTTGACGTGCTTTTGAACTGCTAGGTTGGCAGGAGCAGGGACCGAGCAACGGGAGCTCACCCCGTCACGGGGATTCAAACCGCCGACCTTCTGATCATAGAATCATAGAATCCTAGAGTTGGAAGAGACCCCAAGGGCCATCCAGTCCAACCCCCTGCCAAGCAGGAACACCATCCAAGCATTCCTGACAGGTGGCTGTCAAGCCTCTGCTTAAAGACCTCCAAAGAAGGAGACTCCACCACACTCCTTGGCAGCAAATTCCACTGTCAAACAGCTCTTACTGTCAGCAAGCCCTAGGCTCTGGGGTTTAACCCACAGCGCCACCCACATCCCTTTTGGAAGCTGCAGACTTGGCAGCAAAATAAAGGTGCTCTTCGACATAAAGAAGTCACAATCAAATACAGAAATACAACGGAAAAACCCATGTGTTAGAAAGCGTTGTTAGCAGCTGAGCAAAATCGCTGTGATCCAAGCGGCACCCACACTCCCCCCCCCAACAGTGACTTCTCCAAACACAAACTCAGCCGCTTCCCACATACAGACGTCACTTTCCCAACCATTCATACCCCTATTAACAGAGCTACCTCCCCCGGAAGACTCAGGAACCAAGAAGACCAAAACTTCAATCAAGAATGGGGAAATTTTATAATTTATCTAGGAGATCACTGTAAGTCAGGCATCCCCAAACCCGGCCCTCCAGATGTTTTGGGACTACAACTCCCATTACCCCTAGCTAACAGGATGTGGGTGGTGCTGTGGTCTAAACCACTGAGCCTAGGGCTTGCTGATCAGAAGGTTGGCGGTTCGAATCCCCACAACAGGGTGAGCTCCTGTTGCTGTTTCCTAGCTCCTGCCAACATATCTTTCCCAACATCAGGGTCTGTTCCAGGGAGTCTTCTCTTCTCATGAGGTGGCCAAAGTATTGGAGCCTCAGCTTCAGGATCTGTCCTTCCAGTGAGCACTCAGGGCTGATTTCCTTCAGAATGGAGAGTTTGATCTTCTTGCAGTCCATGGGACTCTCAAGAGTCTCCTCCAGCACCATAATTCAAAAGCATCAATTCTTCGGCGATCAGCCTTCTTGATGGTCCAGCTCTCACTTCCATACATCACTACTGGGAAAACCATAGCTTGAACTATACGGACCTTTGTTGGCAATGTGATGTCTCTGCTTTTTAAGATGGTGTCTAGGTTTGTCATTGCTTTTCTCCCAAGAAGCAGGCGTCTTTTAATTTCATGACTGCTGTCACCATCTGCAGTGATCATGGGACCCAAGAAAGTGAAATCTCTCACTGCCTCCATTTCTTCCCCTTCTATTTGCCAGGAGGTGATGGGACCAGTGGCCATGATCTTAGTTTTTTTGATGTTGAGCTTCAGACCATATTTTGCGCTCTCCTCTTTCACCCTCATTAAAAGGTTCTTTAATTCCTCCTCTTATATACTTGCCTTATATGGTTCTTTTTGTATATAAGAAACTAAGAAGAGCCTGCAGGATCAGGCCAGTGGCTCATCTAGTCCAGCATCCTGTTCTCACAGTGGCCGACCAGGTGCCTCTTTTGGGAAACCCGCAAGCAGGATCCGAGCACAAGAGTAAATCTCGCCTCCTGTGGTTTCCAGCAACTGGCGTTCAGAAGCTGGAGACAGAGTAGAGACATCCTGGCTAGTAGCCATCGACAGCCTAATCTCATCCATGAATTTGTCCAATTGTCTTTTAAAGCCATTTTAAAGTTGGTGGCCATTACTGCCCCCTGTGGGAGGGAGTGTTAGGATCGTCCTACTCTCGTGTAGGACCCTGGCAGAGACACATGCCCGACTGGCATGTCCTCTCCCTCCTGGTCGGTCGGTCGGGACCTTCAAAATCTTTCTTCAGCCTGAACGTAACAGCGACTGACACCAAGAGGCATCCGCACACTTAGGGATCTGCAAAGTATTCACAGTTTGCGTAACAGAACTCAGTGGTGCAGCATTTTGGCTAATCTACTTCTATTTACATATAGTACACTCGGAGCGTTCTGACTTAGCTCCTTCCTCTTTCTCATCAGACAGTAAAGAGAGAAAGAAACAAAGGACAATAGTCCCACTTCACGGAACACAGTAATACAAACATCCTGTCTCCGTCACGTCCCACTCTGTGGAATGAAAACATACACCGTCATGTGATAGACAACAATCCCATGACTGCAAACACGGAGCAAGAATCCTAACAGGGAGTTCCATAGATGAACCATGCTCCCTGTGAAGAAGTCCTTCCTTTTTTCGCCTGCCGTGATCCTCCCCACATTCAGCTTCATTGCATGGCCATGAGTTCCACTGTGAATGGAGCTGCGTCGTCTTCACAGTGATATGTTTCAGTTTCATGTTGTGAACCGCCCTGAGATCTACAGCTATAGGGTGGTCAGATGAATGAATGAATGTCTGCTTCCTTCCTCCTGCATGCAGCTCAGTCCTGCTGACAAGTCCATGGATTTCGGGCGCGATTTCCGCATTAAGCACTACGCAGGAGACGTCACGTGAGTTTTGCTCTGGCTTGATGGTTATACTCCATTATTCGTGGAAGGGGGCACGGGGTTTGTAGGGTAGGGTAAGCCTGTGTATTGGTTAGGGTGTCGAACTAGCGCCTGGGAGAGGCCAGGGTTCGAATTTTAACAGGGAGAAATGTAAAAGAGAAAGGCACAAATACAGGATGGGTGACACCTGGCTTGAGAGCAGTACATGTGAAAAGGATCTAGGAGTCTTGGTAGACCACAAACTTGACATGAGTCAACAGTGTGATGCAGCAACTAAAAAAGCCAATGCAATTCTGGGCTGCATCCATAGGAGTATAGCATCTAGATCAAGGGAAGTAATAGTACCACTGTATTCCGCTCTGGTCAGACCTCACCTGGAATACTGTGTCCAGTTCTGGGCACCACAGTTCAAGAAGGGTACTGACAAGCTGGAACGTGTCCAGAGGAGGGCAACCAAAATGGTCCAAGGCCTGGAAACGATGCCTTCTGAGGAACGGCTTAGGGAGCTGGGTATGTTTAGCCTGGAGAAGAGAAGGTTAAGGGGTGATATGATAGCCATGTTCAAATATATAAAAGGATGTCATATAGAGGAAGGAGAAAAGTTGTTTTCTGCTGCTCCAGAGAAGCGGACACGGAGCAATGGATTCAAACTACAAGAAAGAAGATTCCACCTAAACATTAGAAAGAACTTCCTGACAGTAAGAGCTGTTTGACAGTGGGATTTGCTGCCAAGGAGTGTGGTGGAGTCTCCTTCTTTGGAGGTCTTTAAGCAGAGGCTTGACAGCCACCTGTCAGGAATGCTTTGATGGTGTTTCCTGCTTGGCAGGGGGTTGGACTGGATGGTCCTTGTGGTCTCTTCCAACTCTATGATTCTATGAATCCCTGCTCAGTGTCAGGTCAGGGACTGGTTAGACGCAGAGGAGTGGTAGGAGGCACCAGCCGGGGAACCGCCAAGGGAAGAGGGTTCAGATCCCGGGAAGTGGTGGCGGGACGATCCTGAGCGGCCAGAGGGAGAAGAGGGGGAAGACTGGAAGGAGGAGGAGGCATCGCAAGCATGGGAAGCTACACAGCAAGCAAACCGGCAGGGTTTTTACAAGCCTCTACGGATCTGTGTTTCAGGTACTCCGTGGAGGGATTTCTAGACAAGAACAAAGACAGTCTTTTCCAGGACTTCAAGCGGCTGATGTATAACAGGTATGTCGGCCTGAGCCAAGCGGAGCTCCCAGAATGACCTTGATGAAATGGCAATATGGATCAGGTCAGAGCATTAGTCTGCCATGCCCAGGAGGGCTCCTCCAGCCTTCCCCGACCAAAGGGATGCACAGGGCAGAGAGTTCGCTCTTTATTGTTGGAGATAACACTTGCTTCTGCAAAATAAAAAAATTCCTTCCAGTAGCACCTTAGAGACCAACTAAGTTTGTTCTTGGTATGAGCTTTCGTGTGCATGCACACTTCTTCAGATACACTGAAACAGAAGTCGTGTGCTTTCTGGAGCTGCTGAGAAGCCTGGCCAACGGTGCACAGTGTTTAACTGGAAATGCCAGGGGTTGAACCTGTGACCTTCTGTGCTGGTCCCGTGGGTTACCCGAAAGGCGAGGTCCAAGTCCGGTCCGTGGTCAGAGGTACAACGTAAAGGCAGTCCGTAGTCACTGAAGCTGGGTGCAAGGCAGGGAGTCAGGTGAAGTCAGGAACAGGTAGGCAAGCAGGGAACCAGGGCGGGTCAGGAGCTCAGGCAGGAAAGCAGGACAGGTTTCAAGCAGGAACTGGTCATCAACGATGTTGCTCCTGCAACTTGGGGCTGGGGCTGGCCGGCTTTTATCTGCCCCAAGGCATAGGGCGGCCCCGATCCTCTGATGACTCGCCTCTCCTGGCCTGGAGGCGAGCACTCCTCCTGCGGGAACTCAGTTCCCTTCGCCTCTCTGCCCTTCGCCTCTGCAGCTCAGGAGAGGCTGGAGGGTTACCAGACCCAGAGGCAGCCTCAGCTTCCCCTGACGGGGCTGGGAGTGGAGCACCTGCAGGCAATGGGTCCTCCATCCCAGCAGGAGCCAGAGCAGACTCAGCAGATGCCTGCACCTGAGGATCCAGCACAGGTGAGGCCCCTTCAGACTCAGGCCCTAGCCCCGGCTCTGCTGGTTCTGGAGGCGGGGAATCCTGTGCAGGCTGGGATCCCTCAGGTTCAGCATCTGAGTCTGAATCCCAGGCCATCACACATTCCCTATGCAAGGCAGATGCCCTTCTGCTCAGCAACAGCCCCTCCGAGCCCAGATTCAGAGCCAGCTCATTATACAGCTTAGCGGAAGGATGGTCTATCAGCAAACTATTGAGAAGCAACAACAACGCTACCCTTAAGCCCCTCGGGTGGATGAGTTGCGCCCTGCAAGTTCTTTGCATCCTGTGATGTTCACCCACACTTCTCTGAACTCTTCTCTGAACTCTTCTTCTTCTTCTTCTCTGAACTCTTCTTCACACTTCTCTGAACTCTTCTTCTTCTTCTTCTTCTTCTTCTTCTTCTTCTTCTTCTTCAAGGGACCCCTCAATATTCTTGTTTCATAATTATTATTTCCCCACCCTCCCAATAAAAACCAAGCTTATAGCCGTTTGCTTTTGTGTATCTTGGTCTGGACTCTGTTCATTTCCCAACCAGTTTGAGCCTTAAAAGGTATGCTCTCTCCAAAGGTCCAGTCTTCCTAAAGAAGCTGAACCTATTCAGCTCCACACTGGAAAGCCAGTGTGGTGTAGTGGTTAAGAGCGGTGGACTCGTAATCTGGTGAACTGGGTTCGCTTCTCCGCTCCTCACACTAGTCACACTTCTCTGAAGTCTCTCAGCCCCACTCACCTCACAGAGTGTTTGTTGTGGGGGAGGAAGGGAAAGGAGAATGTGAGCCGCTTTGAGACTCCTTCCGGTAGTGATAAAGCGGGATATCAAATCCAAACTCTTCTTCTTCTTCTTCTGAGGGTTAAGGAACGTGTGGCATTGGCAGCGGCCTGCGCCCCCTCACTCCCGCTCTGTGCTCTTTCCCCAGCGCAGACCCCGTCCTCCAGGACATGTGGCCAGAGGGCCAGCAGAGCATCACTGAGGTCACCAAGAGGCCCCTGACGGCTGCCACCCTCTTCAAAAACTCCATCGTGGCGCTGGTGGAGAACCTGGCGTCAAAGGTAACTTCAGATAGCACCCAAACCCACCCACCCACCCACCCACACACACACACCTGCGCAACACACACCCTGTAATTGAAATTCTACTCTATATTGATCCAGGGCAGATTCCAATGTCTAGTTAGCAGAGTAGAAACTTAAACACGTTGCAGGATTCCCAGAAAATAGACCAGAGGCAGTGAATATTTCATCCAGCAGAGCTTTACTGCTACTGAAGGCAGATGAGCAGAATGAGGTCTCAAATCCAAAACATTCAGGATTGCCACCGTTGGCCTGATCCAGCAGGGTTTTTCTTATGTTCTTACATGCATTGTTTTATTATAAATAAAGGTAAAGGGACCCCTGACCATTAGGTCCAGTCACGGACGACTCTGGGGTTGCAGTGCTCATCTCGCTTTATTGGCCGGCGTATAGCTTCCTGGTCATGTGGCCAGCATGACTAAGCCGCTTCTGGCGAACCAGAGCAGCGCATGGAAACGCTGTTTACCTTCCCTCCAGAGCGGTACCTATTTATCTACTTGCACTTTGACGTGCTTTCGAACTGCTAGGTGGGCAGGAGCAGGGACCGAGCAACGGGAGCTCACCCCGTTGTGGGGATTCGAACCGCCGACCTTCTGATCGGCAAGCCCAAGAGGCTCAGTGGTTTATATAAATACATGTAAATCGAAAGGAACAAAAAAAGAGAATGGAGCTCCAGCATCGAAGTACCGGCTTCATGGGGAGGAGGGGCCAAACCACCTCCCCATCTCCATTTGCACTCTCTCTCCCTCAATTCATGCAACAGCCGGTCCTGAGAAGGCGCTGGCGAGAGCAGACCACCGGGGGTCCTCAGCTGCCTTGGTAACCGTTGGCAGGCAGCAAGGCTCCCCTGCCTTCCTTGGCTCCCGTCTCTCTCGCTGGGAACCAAAATTAGATGCCTCTGGGAGAGGAATCGGAGCACCGTGGAGAGACAGGAGAGTCCAGATGGTCCCCTTTTGCGTGCCACCGGGGCTCTATAAATAAGCCTGTTGTGATTATTGATCGCATTCCCAGCTTCTGCTCCCTCCAGGGAACCCGGGGGCAAAACCATGGCTCCCTCTCGCCCATTTTATCCTCGCAACTACTCTGTCTGCTAGGCAGAGAGAGGGGGGGAGAGAGGGCTGACGGGCTGGGAGTGTGGGCTCGGAAAATGATGGTGATGATGATAGCAACAAACAACAACAAATTTTTATGTATACCCTGCCATTCCCGGTTTAAAAACCGGCCTCAGGGCAGCTAATAGCAAATATAAAGCATGGATTAAAATGCGACTTAAAAACAGCATAAAACAGCATAAAATACGACATAAAATGCAGCATCAATATCAATAAAATTCAAAATTTCAGGGGTCATTTTTTTGGGGGGGGGAGGGGAACCCAGTCAGTAGACATCAAAGGATCACCAGGGCTAACTTATGAGGAACGGCTTAGGGAGCTGGGTATGTTTAGCCTGGAGAAGAGAAGGTTAAGGGGTGATATGATAGCCATGTTCAAATATATAAAAGGATGTCATATAGAGGAGGGAGAAAGGTTGTTTTCTGCTGCTCCAGAGAAGCGGACACGGAGCAATGGATTCAAACTACAAGAAAGAAGATTCCACCTAAACATTAGGAAGAACTTCCTGACAGTAAGAGCTGTTTGACAGTGGAATTTGCTGCCAAGGAGTGTGGTGGAGTCTCCTTCTTTAAGCAGAGTCTTGACAGCCACCTGTCAGGAATGCTTTGATGGTGTTTCCTGCTTGGCAGGGGGTTGGACTGGATGGCCATTGGGGTCTCTTCCAACTCTTATGATTCTATGATTCTTCCCAACAGGAGCCATATTACGTCCGTTGCATCAAGCCGAACGACCAGAAGTCGCCCTTGCTCTTTGACGCCGAACGCTGCCGCCATCAGGTGTCGTATTTGGGGCTGCTTGAGAACGTGCGCGTCCGGAGGGCGGGCTTCGCCTACAGGCAGCCTTACGACCGCTTCCTTCTCCGGTAAGCACCACCACCAAGCCTTCTGTACAAACACAGCACCGCAATTTTTCCAAAGGTGGGTGGCGGTTGTTTCCTTTCCCCCTGTGCCTGGCCCGATACACTCAATGGCAAAAATCAGTGGAAGTAGTTTCTCAAGGTAGGAATATTAGGGCGTGGTAAGTAAGCAAAGTGGGACGCGGGTGGCGCTGTGGGTTAAACCACAGAGCCTAGGGCTTGCTGATCAGAAGGTCGGCAGTTTGAATCCCCGCGACGGGGTGAGCTCCTGTTGCTCGGTCCCTGCTCCTGCCAACCTAGCAGTTCGAAAGCACGTCAAAGTGCAAGTAGATAAATAGGAACCGCTCCGGCGGGAAGGTAAACGGCGTTTCCATGCGCTGCTCTGGTTCGCCAGAAGTGGCTTAGTCCTGCTGGCCACATGACCCGGAAGCTGTACGCCGGCTCCCTCGGTCAATAATGTGAGATGAGTGCCGCAACCCCAGAGTCGGTCACGACTGGACCTAATGGTCAGGGGTCCCTTTACCTTTACCTTTAAGTAAGCAAAGTATAATGAGACCTGGGAGAGGGACCCCAATATCCTCTCCCAGAATGAGGTGGTGCAGTCCCGAAGTGGCGGAACAGATTGTAGCATTTCAGCTTTCACATTTTTGCAATGAAAAAAACCCCAATAACAACAATTTTCCATGCAAGCAGAAAGCTAGCACAGCGGGTAATGGGCTGAGCTACCACCTTTCTCCTTGCAGGGGGTATCAGCTTTCCCTGCAGCTCTGCGAATAGGCTGCTGGGATGGTGCTCTCCCCTCTCGCAGTGCAGCAGCCAGCATTTCCTGGACTCTTATCTCAGGCCAGGCCAGTCACCGATAACTTCCTCCCTTCCCAGGTATAAGATGACCTGTGAGTACACGTGGCCCAACCACCTCATGGCTACCGACCGGGAGGCCACAGTGGCCTTGATGGATCAGCACGGCTTCCAGGACGACGTCGCCTATGGACACACCAAGATCTTTATCCGCACGCCCCAGACGCTTTTCACCCTGGAGCAGGAACGGGCCCAGCTGATCCCCATCATTGTGCTGCTGCTGCAAAAGGTACCTGTTTCCGTTTGTGCAAACGCCGTGCTGACGGGCTGCCGTACCTCCAGGTTAAAACAGGGCAACGGAGTCTTGAACCTGTAACCTTTTGGCCACAAGGCAGACACTCTGCCACTGAGCTACGCCCCTGATGGCTTCCTTAGAGGGAGTTTTCCCTGCCCCTGCCTGGAGATGCCATCGAGGATGGAGCCTGGGAACCTTCTGCATGCAAGGGAAGGCCGTTCTGCCCTTGAAATCTGGACGCTGGTGGCGCTGTGGTCTAAACGCCTAGGACCCTCGTACCTATGGGACCGCCTCTCCTGGTATGCCCCGCAGAGGACCTTAAGGTCCACAAATAGCAACATTTTGGAGTTCCCGAGCCACAAGGTTGTTAGACTGGGCTCAACTAGGGCCAGGGCCTTTTCAGCACTGGCCCCAACTTGGTGGAACGCTCTGTCACAAGAGACCAGGGCCCTGCGGGATTTGACATCTTTCCGCAGGGCCTGCAAGACAGAGCTGTTCTGCCTGGCCTTCGGGTTGGACTCAGTCTGATGTTTCCTCCCCTTATGGTTTTGATTATGGGCGATAAATGAAGCGGCATTTTAAATTTTAACTTGTATTTTAATTAACGGTTTTTTCTTTCTTTTATACTTTATTGTAATTTTATTGATGTTAGCCGCCCTGAGCCCGGTTTCGGCTGGGAAGGGCGGGGTATAAATAAATTTTATTATTATTATTATTATTATTATTATTATTATTATTATTATTAAACCACTGAGCCTCTTGGGCTTGCCTATCAGAAGCTCGGCGGTTCAAATTATTATTATTATTTATTCAACTTATACACTGCCCTACACCCGGAGGTCGCAGGGCGGTTCACAACAAGACCACAACATAGAAGATCAAGCCAAACGCAATCGCCCAACAACTCCCTCCCCGCAAAGTCACATTCTAAAAGGGTGTTGGGTGTCAATAAGATCAACCAAAGGCCTGGTTAAAAAGGAACGTTTTTGCCTCACGCCTAAAGGTGTATAATGAAGGCGCCAGGCGGTTGGAGGATGGATGGCGGCTAACAGATTGAGGTTGAATCCTGACAAGACAGAAGTACTGTTTTTGGGGGACAGGAGGCGGGCAGGTGTGGAGGACTCCCTGGTCCTGAATGGGGCAACTGTGCCTCTGAAGGACCAGGTGCGCAGCCTGGGAGTCATTTCGGACTCATAGCTGTCCATGGAGGCACAGGTTAATTCTGTGTCCAGGGCAGCTGTCTACCAGCTCCATCTGGTACGCAGGATGAGACCCTCCCTGCCTGCAGACTGTCTCACCAGAGTGGTGCATGCTCTCGTTATCTCTCGCTTGGACTACTGCAATGCGCTCTACGTGGGGCTACCTTTGAAGGTGACCCAGAAACTACAACTAATCCAGAATGCGGAAGCCGGACTGGTGACTGGGAGCGGCCGCCGAGACCACATAACACCGGTCTTGAAAGACCTACATTGGCTCCCAGTACGTTTCCTCTGCTGGCAGGGCGTCCCACAGGGCGGGCGCCACTACCAAGAAGGCCCTGTGCCTGGTTCCCTGTAGCTTTCCTTCTCGCAGGGAGGGAACAGCCAGAAGGCCCTCGGAGCTGGACCTCAGTGTTCGGGCTGTAACACGAACGCACCAAAAGAAAAAGAAAAAACCCAGAGGTTCGCGGGTTTTTGCGCTTCTGCGTATGTAACACGGGGTTCCACTGCATGTACTGAATTTTAATATTGTTGTGCAGACTTTTGTGTAAAGGCATGGTCCTCACAATAAACTGATACTTGACTTGACTACTTGACTTGTTTGTCCTATGCAGGCCTGGAGGGGCGCCCTGGCCCGCAAGCGCTGCCGTTACCTGCGGGCCATCTACACCATCATGTCTTACTACAAGCGCCACAAGGTGAAGTCTCACCTGCTGGAACTGGTACAGAGGTTTCAGGCGGTACGCAGCATGGCGGACTACGGCAAGGGCGTGGAGTGGCCAGAGCCGCCGGCCGTGCTGGCTCAGTTCCAGGAGAACAGCAAGCTCATCTTCCGAAGGTAACAGGAGAGGGTGCCGTGCTGTGCCGTGCCGTGAGAGCCAGCATGGTGTAGTGGTTAAGAGCGGTGGACTCGTAATCTGGGGAACCGGGTTCGCGTCTCCTCTCCTCCACATGCAGCTGCTGGGTGACCTTGGGCTAGTCACACTTCTCTGAAGTCTCTCAGCCCCACTCACCTCACAGAGTGTTTGTTGTGGGGGAGGAAGGGGAAGGAGAATGTGAGCCGCCTGGAGATTCCTTCGGGGAGTGATAAAGCGGGATATCAAATCCACACTCTTCTTCTCTTCTTCTTCTTCAAATACCTTTCGGATAGCCGGAGCCTGCGGCAGATCTCGAGTTCCGATCTGTGGCAGTGCTGCTTGTGTTTTGCTCCAAGGAGGCCCCCTGGAACATAGCTGTCAACTTTCGGATTTGAAAATAATGGATCTTTTCAAACTTTCGGATTTGAAAATAAGGGATGCCGCGAGGGCGGTGCAATGGCACCAAGTAGCCTCGCCACCCTGCGCTCCAGAGGCTGCGTGCGAACGGGTGAGCGAAAGAGCGAGCGCATAGACGGCAGGCAGGCTGTCTGTCTGGTTGGGCGTGAGGGTCTGGCTGCACAAGGCATGCAAGCTCCGCCCCCAGTCGGTCTCAGACTCCTTATTGGCAGCTGAAGAGCCTCCCTGGCCGGCAGGGAGGAAGAGGAGCTGCTTCCTTGGAAATCCGGGAAATTTAAGGGATATCAACAAGCAGCGGGAAACGGCATTGGAATAAGGGAGTTTCCCGCAAAAAAAGGGAGGGTTGACAGCTATGCCCTGGAATGACTGGGCATGGCTGACTTTGGCCTCTTCGTTTCAGAGCAAAACAGATCTGGATAGCACCCACACATGGCGCATGGGCCAAGCCCAGCCAGGCAGACTCCCGCTGGATCTACACTCACCCTTTAAACGTTGTTAGAACAATACTAAACAATATTGTTCCCGAAAATTCAGGACATTTGGTTTCTCTTTTGCTTCCTTTGCCGTACGATCTACCTGGTTTGTGAGGGGGGGGGAGCTCTTGACCCCCCTCTGGCGTCACATTTTAATAATGCATTTTTAACATTGAAAAAGAATGTCGTGTGGCTGTACAGTAGAACTTTGGTTCTCGAACTGAATCCGTTCCGGAAGTCCGTTCGGGAGCCGATTTGTTTGTCAACTAAGCTGTTCGGAAACCAAGGGTTGACTGTATAGTTATCAGAACCTTAACTCTTTTTTTATCTTTAAAAACCAAATGTGTAGATCCCCCCGCTCTCTCTCATAGAATTGTAGACTTGGTAGGGACCCCAAAGGTCCTCTAGTCCAACCCTCTGCAATGCAGGAATCTCAGGCAAAGCATCCTTGGCAGAATAATAATAATAATAATAATAATAATAATAATAATAATAATAATTTATTATTTATACCCCGCCCATCTGCCTGGGTTTCCCCAGCCACTCTGGGCGGCTTCCAACAGAATATGAAAATACAATAATCTATTAAACATTAAAAGCTTCCCTAAACAGGACTGCCTTCAGATGTCTTCAAAAAGTAAGATAGTTGCTTATTGCCTTGAGATCTGATGGGAGGGGGTTCCACAGGGCAGGTGCCACTACTGAGAAGGCCCTCTGCCTGGTTCCCTGTAACCTTACTTCTCGCAGGGAGGGAACCGCCAGAAGGCCCTTGGAGCTGGATCTCAGTGTCCGGGCTGAACAATGGGGGTGGAGACGCTCCTTCAGGTATACAGGACCGAGGCCGTTTAGGGCTTTAAAGGTCAGCACCAACACTTTGAATTGTGCTCAGAAACATACTGGGAGCCAATGTAGATCTCTCAGGACCGGTGTTGTTATATGGTCTCAGTGGCCACTCCCAGTCACCAGTCTAGCTGCTGCATTCTGGATTAGTTGTAGTTTCCAGGTCACCTTCAAAGGGAGCCCATTGCAGTAATCCAAGCGAGAGATAACCAGAGCATGCACCACTCTGGCGAGACAGTCTGTGGGCATCCCACCTCTGCTTAAAACCCCCCAAGGAAGGAGAGTCCCCCACCTTCCCGAGGGAGACCGTTCCACCGTTGAACGGCTCTCACTGCCAGAAAGTTCTTCCTGATGTTCAGTCGGCATCTCTCTCTGAGCTTCTCCCGGGATCTCTTTCTCCAGGTGGCGGGCCAGACAGATCGTGAAGAACATCCCTCCATCCGACATGGACCACATCAAGGCCAAAGTGGCAGCCCTGGATGTCCTGCAAGGCTTGCGGAAGGACTGGGGCTGCTCCCGGAGCTGGGGGAGGAACTACTTGGTGTCGGTAAGTGTTGCCGGAAGCGGAGGCGAGAAGTTGGTGGCCTGCCAGTTCTGCATCCTCCTGCGCAGTTGGTGGGTGGTGCCTCTTGGGAATGGCAGAGAGAGAGAAGGCGGAGAGCCCAACTGTAGGCGGAGCCGGAGCCACTGACAGGCAGGTCCAGGGCCCAACGACCAGGCAGGACCAAAGGATTCTGCTTTTGTCCCCACCCTCCTCCCTGCTGAGTCTCGCAAGCAGCAGCTGGTGTCAGAAGCGAGCCTGCAGTAAATCACACGGAGGAGGCGAAGTTAACCCTTTATTGGAAAATGCACATCAAAGCAGTTCACGGCAATAATAGAATAGAAATAGAAATACAGTGGTACCTCAGGTTAAGTACTTAATTCGTTCCGGAGGTCCGTTCTTAACCTGAAGCACCACTTTAGCTAATGGGACCTCCTGCTGCCGCTGCGCTGCCAGAGCACGATTTCTGTTCTTAGCGGAGTTCTTAACCTGAAGCGTACTTAACCCGAGGTACCACTGTACTTTATTGTCACTGTACCACATGTTTACAGTGAGATTAAACGACCCCCCACAATCTCTCAGTCCTTGT
The DNA here is from genome assembly GCA_034641385.1 of Darevskia mixta. Lineage (NCBI taxonomy): Eukaryota > Metazoa > Chordata > Lepidosauria > Squamata > Lacertidae > Darevskia > Darevskia mixta. The sequence continues at coordinate 1,447,211 of JAWWNH010000015.1, forward strand.
TACAACCACCGACCCTGAACGTCAGCTGCAATGTTGCTGTCCTCCATTCAGCAGCCTCATGGCCCACGGGTAGAAACTGTTCTTTAACCTGTTGGTTCGGCTTATCGTGCTTCTATATCTCGGGCAGGAGATTAAAAAGGTGCTGGCCAGGGTGTGAGTCATCCCTGAGAATGTTCCTCACTCTTCTGAGGCAATGGTCTCCTGCGATGGAGAGCTGTGATGGGTGTATGTGTGTGTATGTGTGGCTTTTTTGGTGTGTGTGTGTTTTGTGCTGTTTTTTGTTTTGTTCTTTCTGTTTTTACGGGATGGCATGCAATTTCGTTGCACTTGTATAGCGTTGTGCTTGTACTTGTGCAATGACAATAAATTATCTTATCTTATCTTATCTTATCTTATCTTATCTTATCTTATCTTATCTTATCTTATCTTATATCTTATCTTATCTTATCTTATCTTATGACGTCTAGCGGACTCAGGGGACAGCCCACGATGTCTTGTGCTGTCTTCCCCACCCTCCGTAGGGACTTTCTGTCCATGGCTGTCAAACCAGCGTAGCACACCGTGATACAGTATGCAAGAACACTTTCTATCGTGGACCGATAGAAGGAAATCATCAGTTGTTGTCTAACATTGTTCTTTTGCTAGACCCTAAGGAAATGAAGTCTCTGTTGGGCCTTCCTGACCACCTGGGCTAAGATGGACTCCCAGGAATTTAAAGGAAAATAAAAACCAGACACCAGTCAATGGTTGTGGAAGGACTGCAGGACTGCTATCCTGCTCGTGAGTGGGGGGCCAAATGAAACAAACCACTCCCCCCCCCTTTTACGCTTTTTGGATGCTGCCTTCCAGTTTCCATAGTAACTGCAGAGCTTTTGAAAAAGCCCAGCCTCCTCCTCCTCAGCTCATCCATTCCCCCCCCCCAACACACTCCGCACCCCCACGGTGCCACCTCTCTTCCCGTCTTCTCTACAACCCCTGCCTCACCTGAATCAATGCCCCCTCCTCCCAAATTCGGAAGAACCTTAGGATTCAGCATTTTACTAGCCTTGGGAGAATAATAGGATTGGAAGGGACCTCCAGGGGCCATCTAGTCCAACCCCCGCTATGCAGGAATCATAGCTCAAGAATCCCTGACAAATGGCCACCTGACCTCTGCTTACTGTTCCTAAGAGTTGCTGAGAGACCCCTGTTTCACTCACCAAAGCTACAATTCCCAGAGTGGTCTTGCAAGCAAATCCCTCTTCTCAGAGGACTCTGCGAATTGTAGTCTCCTCACAACTATCAGCACCCTTTTAACAAACTACAGTTCCCAGCATTTTCTTTGGTCTTGGTGGGCGGAAGCCAAGGCTGTTTAAAGTGGCATCATAGAGCCAGTGTGGTGTAGTGGTTAAGAGCAGCAGACTCGTAATCTGGTGAACCGGGTTCGCGTCTCCGCTCCTCCACATGCAGCTGCTGGGTGACCTTGGGCTAGTCACACTTCTCTGAAGTCTCTCAGCCCCACTCACCTCACAGAGTGTTTGTTGTGGAGGAGGAAGGAAAAGGAGAATGTGAGCTGCTTTGAGACTCCTTCAGGTAGTGGTAAAGCGGGATATCAAATCCAAACTCTTCTTCTCTGCTTTAACAACATGGTGTAGGGCCTGTATTTGGCTGCAATCTCTACCTGCAGTTGTTTTCTCTAGTATTTGGTGCAAGAGCATCATGCTTGGAGCAAGGAAAGTTAGGAAGAATCAGCTGATGGAGGGAAGCTCTAGATCTGTGATTCCCAATTTTTTCGGATCCATAAACTCATTCCCGATGTCCCTTAAAAGGTAAAGGGACCCCTAACCATTAGGTCCAGTCGTGTCCGACTCTGGGGTTGTGGTGGTCATCTCACATTACTGGCCGAGGGAGCCGGCGTACAGCTTCCGGGTAATGTGGCCAGCAGGACTAAGCCGCTTCTGGCGAACCAGAGCAGCGCACGGAAACGCCATTTACCTTCCCGCCGGAGTGGTATCTATTTATCTACTTGCACTTTGACGTGCTTTCGAACTGCTAGGTGGGCAGGAGCAGGGACCGAGCAATGGGAGCTCACCCCATCGCAGGGATTCGAACCGCCGACCTTCTGATCAGCAAGCCCTAGGCTCTGTGGTTTAACCCACAGCGCCACCTGGGTCCCTTACAATTCTACAATTGGATGATTCCTCTATGAATTAGGGGTTTGGGTGACCCACTAAGGCAGGTAATGAAACAAGGAGATTCAAAAAAGGAGCAATTAATTGCACATTTATTCAAAAATCCAATTAGAACTATTCAGTTTAATTCATTCCACAAAACTGACGAACTTGATCCAGGGATACCAGACTTTTCAAAGGCTGAGGGTCATTGATACCTCCAGTATATACTCCCCTGATGCCCCCTTGCCTTTTAGTGGCTCCCCCCTCCCCAGCCAAGGTAATCCCACTGCCCACTTTAAGAGCCACCGCTCTAAAGGATGGGCTTTTTTTTTTAGTTTTGAAAAGATGAAGGCGAAGGGACGGAAAGTGATACTAGGAAATCTGTAAAAACAACCGAACAACCAAGACACCCTGAAATGTGCAAAGTGGGTGAATACAGGGAAATTGTTTATTTATATCCCACGGACGGCGCGAGGCAGTAAACAACAGAACAGAGAGAGAGAGAGAGATGTGAGAGACTCTGCCATGAAACATTTATCAAAGCAATCCAGAGCAGGCTATAAAAAAAACCCAGCAGCCGTCTCCCTAAATTGCTGGAGCCCTAAAGGAGCCATTGAGCATCGTTTCACAACTTCTTTCATCCGCCTTCCTCAAAATCCTGATGGAGGAGAGGAGGGATGGTTGGCGTGTTTGCTTGCTGAGAATCTGAAGCTGTTGTCGGAGCTTCTTAAGCTTGGGGGGGGGGGAGAGAGTGAAGTCCACAACTATTATTTTCTCAAAATGCTAGCATGGATTCATTTATGACCTTAACAGATTAGAAAACTGGGCCAAGGCAAACAGGATGAATTTTAACAGGGAGAAATGTAAAGTACTACACTTGGGCAAAAAAAATGAAAGGCACAAATACAGGATGGGTGACACCTGGCTTGAGAGCAATACAAGTGAAAAGGATCTAGGAGTCTTGGTAGACCACAAACTTGACATGAGTCAACAGTGTGATGCAGCAGCTAAAAAAGCCAATGCAATTCTGGGCTGCATCAATAGGAGTATAGCATCTAGATCAAGGGAAGGAATAGTACCACTGTATTCCACTCTGGTCAGACCTCGCCTGGAATACTGTGTCCAGTTCTGGGCACCACAGTTCAAGAAGGATATTGACAAGCTGGAACGTGTCCAGAGGAGGGCAACCAAAATGGTCAAAGGCCTGGAAACGATGCCTTATGAGGAACGGCTTAGGGAGCTGGGTATGTTTAGCCTGGAGAAGAGAAGGTTAAGGGGTGATATGATAGCCATGTTCAAATATATAAAAGGATGTCATATAGAGGAGGGAGAAAGGTTGTTTTCTGCTGCTCCAGAGAAGCCGACACGGAGCAATGGATTCAAACTACAAGAAAGAAGATTCCACCTAAACATTAGGAAGAACTTCCTGACAGTAAGAGCTGTTCGACAGTGGAATTTGCTGCCAAGGAGTGTGGTAGAGTCTCCTTCTTTGGAGGTCTTTAAGCAGAGGCTTGACAGCCACCTGTCAGGAATGCTTGGATGGTGTTTCCTGCTTGGCAGGGGGTTGGACTGGATGGCCCTTGGGGTCTCTTCCAACTCTATGATTCTATGATCCCATGATTCATTTATGTTAGAGAGGTGGATGGCCGTTAGCCATACCAAATGATGACCCCCCCAACCCCTTAATAGCAATTTGTGCATGAAGCTCAGGTGATCCTGGGTCACTTCCCATTTGCTAGGTTTTCATCCTGACCTGTTTGCACAATTTTTCCCCCAGGGATTTGGTCTGATTTGTTTGCGGGGAGGTTAGATAACACCATCCAGCTTTGATTCCTGCATTGCAGGGGAACAACCAGGTGACCCAGGGTGTGTGTGTGTGTGTGCTTCAAACTCTACAATTTTTTAATTCTATGACCTGTTTATGGAGCATCTGTCCCTATTTGTCTGTGGGGAGATTGACGTTAAACCCACACTTTCCAGCTCGTTTGCGTGTTGCTTTCCTCCTCACAAAAATATTCTTTTTGCAAATTTGTAGTGGGCTTCTTGACCACTAATTCTGCAACCTGAATGTTGCCATCGTGCGGTTGAAATCCCACCGACAGCCCAGTCGGTAGCAGGGCCGTAGGAAGGGGGGGGGGGGTGCGGTGGGTGCGGAGCGCCCCGGGTGCCATCATGAGGGGGGTGACAAAATGCCGGCTGAACTCGGCACTGCCTATGTAGTGGAACCGAGCGGAGATTGAGTTGCATCGCGTCCCCTTCCCACTTCTGCGGCCGGGCGCGGACGACTCTGGGGTTGCGGCGCTCATCTCGCTTTATTGGCCGAGGTACAGCTTCCGGGTCATGTGGCCAGCATGACTAAGCCGCTTCTGGCGAACCAGAGCAGCGCACGGAAACGCCGTTTACCTTCCCGCCAGAGCGGTACCTATTTATCTACTTGCACTTTGACGTGCTTTCAAACTGCTAGGTTGGCAGGAGCTGGGACAGGGCAACGGGAGCTCACCCTGTCGCGGGGATTCGAACCGCCGACCTTCTGATCGGCAAGCCCTAGGCTCTGTGGTTTAACCCACAGCGCCACCTGGGTCCCTAGAGAGGAGGAAAACTGAAATGCAGGAACCGATGAGGAATTGGCAGCCAAATCTTCAGCCGGCAGGAGGACTCTCTTTTCGTGAGATGCAGCTGTATTCCCAAGCCCAAAGCTGGCTGGCATGGAAGACTCTAGCTGCCCACGTCCCCGTCCCCCCGCCTTCGTGGCAGTGTCACCTGTCTTTGTTTATTCCTTGAAACGGGATTCCTGAGTCATCGCAGGCCTGCTGAGTCAGCCCAAGCCCCCACACACCAGGCCGAGCAGATGAGTTTTCACCCACAGTTGAGTCCTTGCTGCCTCGTGGCTCTGGGTGGGGTGATTTGGGGAGGGTGCCGAAAACCGCCCTGGTAAGAAGACAGGTGCCTCTGTTCAAGGAGCTTGAAGATGCAGCGAGCAGAAAGCTCCGTACGAGGAGGAACTTTTCTCACGCGCCGTCTCCATGGCGACGTCCCCCCCAAATCCTCTAAGTCGGGAGCGAAGAGGCTGTGTGGGTGGCTGCCCCTGCAGACGTTTCCGGCACTTGCTAGCGATGGAATCATACTGTGTTAATAGATTAGCCTCCCCATGCACACGCACACACACAGGCGAACGCCCAGTTTCTTGCAGAGGGAGAATTGCTACCTCGGTTCAGCATCAAGAGATAGAGCAGCGGCGGGGGGAGATGTCGTACGTTAGAATTCAGCCATCCTCCGATGCCGTTGTCAAAAGCAACATTGTCCCCAAAAGCGGGTAGGTTGGTAGGTTGAAAGGAAGGCCTCGTGCCATGAGAATAATGGCAACATATTTATTTATATGCTGCCCATCTGACCGGGTTGCCTCAGCCACTCTGGGCGGCTTCCAACAAATTACCGTATTTTTCGCTCTATAAGGCGCACCTGACCATAGGATGCACCTAGTTTTTAGAGTGGAAAAGCCCCAATTTTTTGAAGATCAGCTCAAATTTCTGCAGCTTCTTTTGCAAAGGAGAAAAGCCCAATTTTTGTGGATCAGCTCAAATTTCTGCAGCTTCTTTTGCAAAGGAGAAAAGCCCCATTTTTTGAGGATCAGCTCAAAGTTGTTGAGCTTACTTTGCAAAGGGAAAAAACCCTGTTTTATGGGGTTTAACTCACAGTTCTGCAGCTTCAGGGAGCCATTTCTACAGTTTCCAGACGGATAATCTAATCAGCCAGTCACATGTCGCTGGGGAAACAGCCTCCCTCTGCAAGGGGGCAGGCTGGAATCTCTCTCCCTCACAGAGTGTTTGTTGCGGGGGAGGAAGGGAAAGGAGAATGTGAGCCGCTTTGAGACTCCTTTGGGTAGTGATAAAGCGGGATATTAAACTCGTTTTTAACTTGTATTTTAACTAATTGGTTTTTATATTCTATTGTGATTTTTGTTGTTGTTAGCTGCCCTGAGCCCAGTCTTGACTGGGGAGGGCGGGGTATAAATAAAAATTTATTATTATTTATTATTATTTATTATTATTATTATATCAAATCCAAACTCTTCTTCTTCTTCTTCTTTGGACCCCTCAATATTCTTGTTTCATAATTTCCCCACCCTCCAAATGGGAAAATAACAATTGGCAGTAATAAAGGGGAGGAACAATAATTTGCCCCCTTCTCTGTCCTGCTCAGGCCACCCAGCTGTATATGTTAACATATACTCCGCCTGGGGCAGTTTGTGAGACTGCCCCAAAGCCAGAGCAAAACCGTGTGCGCACATCCCTGGCTACAGAGAGTCCGGTGGAGCAGTCGTATGTGATTGTTCCCAGCATGAAGAACAACACACACAAGCCATGATTAAGGCTAAACTATTTATTGTAGGAAAATGCAGAGAGACTCTCTGCTGCCAGCATAAAGCAGTCCATTCGGTCTAGCCAGAAGAGAGACCACAAAAGCTAGGATTACAATAGGACAGTGAAACATAAACATTCCATGTAGGAAAATAGATAAGGCAGCTTTCTCACGCCTTAGTGAGACAGGCAAATGTCAAACCATCCTCGCTGCAGCTCTTTGCCGTTCGGTTTGGACAAAAATCATAACAGATCTCTCTTTTAACTCTTCCAGGTAGTGGAAAACCCTGCAATGGCCGACCAGTTTGCCAAACGGGTGTCAGCCCTGAAGGAGAAGGTGCACTTCCGTTCCGTGCTGTTCTCGTGCCACGTCCGCAAGGTGAGCAGTCGGCAGAAGCAGAGGTTGCTACTCTGTCGCTCCCTCTTGACTCAACGCAGAGCATAAAATGCGCGGCTGAGCTAAATTGGGTTGAGAGCAATTTTCTCTCCCTGGGGGGCCCTGAGAACTGAGATCTCAGAGGGGAGCCTCAGAAACTATAAACCTAGATTCTAGATTCAGGTATGTTGGTCTGACGCAGTTGAAATAAATAAATAAAAATTTAAAAAATTGTCCAGTACATAGCTGTCAACCCTCCCTTTTTTTGCGGGAAACTCCCTTATTCCAATGCCGTTTCCCGCTGCTATCCCGGATTGTTGATATCCCTTAAATTTCCCGGATTCCAAAGGAAGCAGCTCCTCTCCCTCCCTGCCGGCCAGGGAGGCTCCTCAGCTGCGTTGCTCGGCTGCCAATAAGGAGTCTGAGACCGACTGGGGGCGGAGCTTGCATGCCTTGTGCAGCCAGACCCTCACGCCCAACCAGACAGACAGCCTGCCTGCCGTCTACGTGCTCGCTATTTCGCTCACCCGTTCGCGCGCAGCCTCTGGAGCGCAGGGAGGCGAGGCTACTTGGTGCCATTGCACCACCCTCACGGCATCCCTTATTTTCAAATCCAAAAGTTTGAAAAAATCACTTATTTTCAAATCTGAAAGTTTTGGGATTTTTTCAAACTTCTGTCTTATAGACAGAAAAATACGGTAATTTTCTTTCAACGAACAGCAGGCTGCAAACTTCAGGTCCTCTTTCCATAACTTTTCCCATGAAGAAAATTGTATATTATAACCCAGATCTCTTGCCCAGATTACGGATTATGTTTTCTCCTTGCAGATCAACCGCTGTAACAAGACCGCAGACCGAGCCATCCTCATCACAGACCAGCACCTATACAAGTTGGAACCGAGGAAACAGTACAAAGTGATGAGATCCATTCCTCTGAGCATGGTAAGAGGGACCTCTCCTGGCAACGGGTTCGGGGAGGAGGTCTGGTGGGCAGCTTTCATGGTAGTTAAGGTGGTAACGTTTAACAGGCTGCCATTGTTTCTGCAAAACAAAATAAAAAATAAAAAAATTCCTTCCAGTAGCACCTAGAGACCAACTAAGTTTGTTCTTGGTATGAGCTTTCGTGTGCATGCACACTTCTTCAGATACACACGAAAGCTCATACCAAGAACAAACTTAGTTGGTCTCTAAGGTGCTACTGGAAGGAATTTTTTTTGTTTTGTTTTTGTTTTGACTATGACAGACCAACACGGCTACCTACCTGTAATTGTTTCTGCAAACATCTTCTGCAACATGCCATCGGCACAACTATAGCGGTGGATTTTTATAAAATGCTCCAATCAACGTTCCACCTTATTAGCTGCTCTGTTATATTGGTTGGCATCCTTCTGTCTCAGGAGACAATGGAGTGTTCCTCTGGGGGTGAAGTGAAACTGCTTCCTCAATATTATTGCATTATTGCCATTTGGAGGGGCAACTTTTGTACAACAAAGGTGAGACTGACCTGTCTCCCCCCACCCTCTCCCCAGACAATTTGTGCTATGGAAACTTACAGGATTTCAGCAGAAGCTATGGGGCAGGCCCGGATTGGAAAATTAAACCGTGTATCTGCCCCAAAACTTTTACAATTGAAAAAAAACACGCAAATGTAATAGGCTGTATGATAACAATTGCAAAGTTACAGTGGTACCTCAGGTTTAGAACTTAATTCGTTCTGGAGGTCCGTTCTTTTTTTTTTTTTCTTCAAATAATTTTTATTGGTTTTACAAATTTTGTCTGACCCCGATTCAGGCCGGATCACATACATTTTAAACAATATCCAATGACTTCCTCACGCCCCCCCTCATTGTTTTCATTTACCTGAATATTTCATTTTTAACAGGTTCCTAATTCCACATCATTATCATTTTAATAACATATTAATATTCAAACAATTTTCCATCCACTCACATCTTTAGCACACTTATATTCTACTTCAATCTCATCCCTGTTGCCCCCCCCCCCCCGGTCCCCAGGATAGACTGCTTCATTGTAAAATTTACTTATCATCTGTAATATATATCAAACTTATATCATTATTTTCCAAAATGCATATTGTGTACTTCATATTTTCCTACAATCAGTTCCTGCCATGTCCGTGAATCAAAACCAGTAGGCCACAAAAGAATTACTTCATATAGTTGCTCATCCTATTCCCTCTGGATCCAACTTCCAGAACCACTGTCTTTGCTGCAAAACAACATCCAAAGCGACATCCGCCACAATCTTTTGACAGCCATTCCATTTCCTGTCCTGGTCATCTCGGCTCCAGCTTCGCTGCTTGTCTTTAATCTGTGGTTTGCTGACTTTCCTTATGTTGCTTTTCTTTTTTCTTGCGATGACAGCTCCTTTTGTTTTGTATTGGATAAGTCTTTTGCAGCTGGTTGTTGCCCATACAGACTTTCGCTGCTTGGCCTTGACAAGTTCTCTGTCCTCCGGATTTATTTGTAGATCCTGGCCAATCAGACCGTTGTTTAAACTTTCCTTTATCTCATTCCCAAAGCTGCTCCGAACTTCACGCAGTTCAGCTCTCAACTCCTTTATTTCTGTGATGTAATCCACTCTGAATTCTTTCAGCCTTTTCAACAGTATTGTCAAGTCAGCATCCGGTTCCAACGCCATTTTAATGTATAGTTCAAAGAATTACTTCTTTTAATGATTTTCCAAACTTTTCAAAAACTCCAAAAATTCAAAGCTTTAACATAATCCACAGTTTTGTAAAAATTAGGTTACTTCAGCTACCCCCTGGGACCAGGGGAGGCGTAAGGGTTAAATCGCAGACACAAAGTATCAAATTCCACTCAACACTTATCCATGCTTTGTAACAATGTCCTGTTATCATTACACAATGGCAAGGGACGGACCTCCGTGATTGCGTCCACAAACCAGTCCAAATTAACTTCCAAATTCAAGCCTTTTTTTAATTACTCACAATTCCAAATTGTAGGTCTTGGAGGAATCGACGTGCTCAGAGGCGGCAGTCACGCAGCTTCGCCAGACGGGATTTTTAGCGGACCCTGGAGCTCCGCCGCCCGATCGCACCAGGAAGCCCCGCTGAGGGCTCCCTGGGATCGGGACCAGCGTCCGAGCTCTGACGGGTCCTGTAGACCCCGGGACGCCCCTCCCGGGGGTTTTGGGGGTCGCGGCGCTGGCGCGAGCTCCCCTTTGCCCGGTCTGGCTGGGGAATGTCAGGAGCGACATGTCCCCCCGACCGCCATCTCCGGCACGCCGACTGGAAGTCCCGTTCTGGAGGTCCGTTCTTAACCTGAAACTGTTTTTAACCTGAGGTACCACTTTAGCTAATGGGGCCTCCCGCTGCCATTTCTGTTCTCATCCTGAGGTAAAGTTCTTAACCCGAGGTACTACTTCTGGGTTAGCAGAGTCTGTAACCTGAAGTGTCTGTAACCTGAAGCGTCTGTAACCCGAGGTATCACTGTATTTACTAAAAACTACTTCTCAAAAATTAGATACAGCTTGACATAGTGTCAAAATCAGGGGTAGGCAACCTAAGGCCTGTGGACTGGATGCGGCCCAATCGTCTTCTCAATCCGGCCTGCGGACGGTCCGGGAATCAGCGTGTTTTTACAAGAGTAGAATGTGCCCTTGTATTTTAAACGCATCTCTGGGTTATTTGTGGGGCCTGCCTGGTGTTTTTACATGAGTAGAATGTGTCCTTTTATTTAAAATGCATCTCTGGGTCATTTGTGGGGCTGCCTGGTGTTTTTACATGAGTAGAATGTGTCCTTTAAAATGCATCTCTGGGTTATTTGTGGGGCCTGCCTGGTGTTTTTACAGGAGTAGAATGTGTCCTTTTATTTAAAATGCATCTCTGGGTTATTTGTGGGGCCTGCCTGGTGTTTTTACATGAGTAGAATGTGTCCTTTTATTTAAAATGCATCTCTGGGTCATTTGTGGGGCTGCCTGGTGTTTTTACATGAGTAGAATGTGTCCTTTAAAATGCATCTCTGGGTTATTTGTGGGGCCTGCCTGGTGTTTTTACAGGAGTAGAATGTGTGCTTTTATTTAAAATGCATCTCTGGATTATTTGTGGGGCCTGCCTGGTGTTTTTACATGAGTCGAATGTGCCCTTTTATTTTAAATGCATCTCTGGGTTATTTGTGGGGCCTGCCTGATGTTTTTACATGAGTAGAATGTGTGCTTTTACTTAAAATGCATCTCTGGGTTATTTGTGGGGCCTGTCTTGTGTTTTTACATGAGTAGAATGTGCCCTTTTATTTTAAATGCATCTCTGGGTTATTTGTGGGGCCTGCCTGATGTTTTTACATGAGTAGAATGTTTGCTTTTATTTTAAACTAGCGGACCAGGCCACGCGTTGCTGTGGTATTTGAAATGTTTTTGTAATGCTTAGGTCTAGTGTTGAGTTTAGGTTAGGTTAGATTATGTAAAATATATACAGGCATGTAAAAAGGGGGGGTTTCTGTATCCAGGGGAACCCCAAAGGTGATCCAGCCCAACCCCAGGCAAGGCCACCTCAGTGCCAATCATTGTGGTGGGCGGAGTCATCCGACCGTCTCCCGGCTTCCTTCTTTCCTTCGTCCCTCCATTTTTCCTTTCTTCCTTCCCTGTTTCCTTCCTTCCTTCCTTTGTCCCTCCTTCCTTTTCTCTGTCCTCCCTCCCTCCCTTTCTCTGTTCTTCATGTTTCGGACAAACGCGCAATGGGAACATTTTTATATATATAGATGCATCTCGGGGTTATTTGTTAAGTTTAGACCTTGTTTCGTTCCTGCCTTGGCCGCCTAGTTTCTACTTGGCGGGGAGACGCTGAAACCTTTGTGCGATTTGTTCCTCTCAACAGGTGACCGGGATGAGCGTGACCAGCGGCGTGGATCAGCTGGTCGTCTTCCACACCCAGAACCACGACGGCCTGGTGGTCTGCCTCCACAAAATGCAGCCAGAAAACGATGGCCGGGTCGGGGAGTTGGTCGGCGTGATGGTGGACCATTTCAGAAGGTGGGTGGCTTTTAAAGCAAAATATATATATATTGTTGATTAATTGCAGCACGGAGTCAGAATACAGCTGCGGTCGCATCTGCACCTTCTGCTGAATGTACAACCCGGGGAACTGTAGTTTCCCCCTCACAGTGCTGCAATTCCCAGCACTCTTCACAAACTACAGTACCCACACATCCTCTTCCCAATCTTCTCCCTCTGACCACTCATCATCGTCCCCCACCAATCCCCTAGCTCTGATCCGTCTTCCCTGGGGGGTTCCCCAGCTGGTTCCTCCCCCCATTCCTCTGCGTCCAACAATTCCATGACAATTCCTCACTTCCTATTTAAAGTTTTACTGCTCTTCTTGCTTTGAAAGCTATTTCCCTAGGTGACGTTCGTCTGCAAAGTTTTTGGGGGAGGTTAGGAAAAAGCAAGGGGTGAGAAGGTTAAAAATAGCTTTGTCATGTATAATGAGATAAGTATCCAATGTCTTTGTTCAGACCAGGTCTCTCCATGGTTTTAAGCTTGGTAATGAGTTGCAATTCGGCAACTTCTCTTTCCAGTGTATTTCTGAAATTCCTTTGCAATAAGACAGCTACTTTGAGATCTTGTATAGAGTGTCCTGGGCGACTGAAGTGTTCTCCTACTGGTTTCTCTGTCTTTGTGATTCCTGATGTCAGATTTATGGCCATTTATCCTTTGGCGTAGGGTTTGGCCTGTTTGACCAATATAGAGAGCTGAAGGGCACTGTTGGCATTTGATGGCATATACAATGTTAGACGATGAGCAATTAAATAGTCCTGAGATGGTATGTTTGATGTTGTTGGGGCCAGAAATGGTGTTGTCCGGGTGTATGTGGCCCCCTTGAATGACAATTGGTGCCTGCGCCAATGGGACACTGTGTAAAGCCGCCCCCACCCCTCTCCCCACCCCGTTAATCCCCCTCCTTAGGCATTGCGCAAAGGCATGTGGGTCACCTTTCGCCCTCCAGCTGTCTGCGGCACAAACCACGATCCCGTGTGCCCTTGATAGATGCCCCCCCTCCCCGCCGGCGGTGGGATTAGAGAGAGCCACTCTTGACCCAGTGACCCCCAGGGCACCCTAATGCAGATCTGAAGAGGGAGGAGGCTCAGGAGTCTGAGCTGGGATTATGGGTGGGGGTAGGGCTGACCCTGGGACACACGCAGAGCCCCTTCTCTTGGCTCGCGCATCGATTCCTGAACGAGGGTCTGAGAGCAGGCTTCTGAGTGCTCCAGAAGTATGCCTGGCACAATGACTTCGCGTTTGGGGCCTGCACATTAATGAAGTAATGGAGGCGAAAAAGGGTGAAAGCTTGGAGGGCAACAGAATGCTTACAGCCTTGTAAAAAACAGTGGAAGAAACAGGTGTTCTGTCCCTGAGCCGCAGCCCTTCCCCCAAATAAGTGATGCTGCCTTATTCATAGCTGTCAACTTTCGGATTTGAAAATAAGGGATTTTAAAAAAACTTTCGGATTTGAAAATAAGGGATGCCGCAAGGGCGGTGCAATGGCATCTACGGTAGTAGCCTCGCCACCCTGCGCTCCAGAGGCTGCGCGCGAACGGGTGAGCGAAAGAGCGAGCGCGTAGACGGCAGGCAGGCTGTCTGTCTGGTTGGGCGTGAGGGTCTGACTGCACAAGGCATGCAAGCTCTGCCCCCAGTCGGTCTCAGACTCCTTATTGGCAGCCGAGCAACGCAGCTGAGGAGCCTCCCTGGCCGGCAGGGAGGGAGAGGAGCTGCTTCCTTTGGAATCCGGGAAATTTAAGGGATATCAACAATCCGGGATAGCAGCGGGAAACGGCATTGGAATAAGGGAGTTTCCCGCCAAAAAAGGGAGGGTTGACAGCTATGGCCTTATTACCATCTAGAGCCAGTGTGGTGTAGTGGTTAAGAGCGGTGGACTTGTAATCTGGTGAACCAGGTTCGCGTCTCCGCTCTTCGTCTCAATCCGGCCCACGGACAGTCCAGGAATCGGAATGTTTTTACATGAGTAGAATGTGTGCTTTTATTTAAAATGCATCTCTGGGTTATTTGTGGGGCATAGGAATTCGTTCATTCCCCCCCCCCAAAAAAATATAGTCCGGCCCACCACATGGTCTGAGGGACGGTGGACCGGCCCACGGCTGAAAAAGGTTGTTGACCCCTGGGCTTAAGGGTAGTGTTGTTGTTGCTTCTCAATAGTTTGCTGATAGAGCATCCTTCCACTAAGCAGTATAAGAGCCAGTGTGGTGCAGTGGTTAAGAGTGGTAGACTCGTAATCTGGTGAACCGGGTTCGTGTCTCCGCTCCTCCACATGCAGCTGCTGGGTGACCTTGGGCTAGTCCCACTTCTCTGAAGTCTCTCAGCCCCACTCACCTCACAGAGTGTTTGTTGTGGGGGAGGCAGGGAAAGGAGAATGTGAGCTGCTTTGAGACTCCTTCGGGTAGTGATAAACCGGGATATCAAATCCAAACTCTTCTTCTTCTTCTATCTTAGTATTGGCTACACTAGCCGGCAGCAGCTCTCCATGGATTTCCAGGAAGGGGACATTGTCAGGTGCCGAGATTGTCGCTGGGCCCTTCCGTGTGTTCTGCCCCTGAGCCACCTCCCTTGTCTTTCAGTAGAGCATGAACCTCTTATAATAATAATAATAATAATAATAATAATAATAATAATAATAATAATTTATTATTTGTACCCTGCCCATCTGGCTGTTTGATGTTTGGAAAACGCTTCACTCCAAAGCCACTGTCCACCCGAAGAAGATAAAAAGATTCAGGGGTGGAAGTCACAATGGTAGAAATAAGGAAAATATACATATACACACAGATATATATTTATTGCACAATTTGGATTGTATTGTATTTCCCCAGTCACTCTGGGCGGCTTCCAGAAAACATTAAAATACATTAACACATCACAGATTAAAAACTTCCCTAAACAGGGCTGCCTTCAGGTATTTTCTAAATGTCATGTAGTTGTTGATCCCTTTAACCTCTGCTAGTAGGGCGTTCCACAGGGCGGGCGCCACTACCAAGAAGGCCCTGTAGCTTTGCTTCTCGCAGGGAGGGAACCACCAGAAGGCCCTCGGCGCTGGATCTCAGTGTCCGGGCAGAACGATGGGGGTGGAGACGCTCCTTCAGGTATACAGGACCGGGGCCGTTTAGGGCTTTAAAGGTCAGCACCAACACTTTGAATTGTGCTCGGAAACGTACTGGGAGTCAATATAGCTCTCTCAGGACCGGTGTTATGTGGTCTCGGCGGCCACTCCCAGTCACCAGTCTAGGTGCCGCATTCTGGATTAATTGCAGTTTCCCGGTCACCTTCCAAGGTAGCCCCACGTAGAGCGCATTGCAGTAGTCCAAGCGAGAAATAACCAGAGCATGCACCACTCTGGCGAGACAGTCTGCGGGCAGGTAGGGTCTCAGCCTGCATACCAGATGGAGCTGGTAGACAGCCGCCCTGGACACAGAACTGACCTGCGCCTCCATGGACAGCTGTGAGTCCAAAATGTCTCCCAGGCTGCGCACCTGGTCCTTCAGGGGCACAGTTACCCCATTCAGGACCAGGGAGTCCCCCACACCCGCCCGCCCCCTGTCCCCCCAAAATAGTACTTCTGTCTTGTCAGGATTCAACCTCAACCTCTTGATCTCAGGGTCGTGGGTTCAATCCCCACGGGGGGCAAAATATTCCTGCATTGCAGAGGGTTGGGCTAGATGACCCTGGTGTCCCCTTTGGGCTCTTCTAGGATTCCATGATTTCGAAGACCTTTCAGGGGCATGGAGCTGAGGGGCGCGTGGAGCAGCGTGATTTGTAACCGTAAAGATCTCCAATAAGCAACCATCCATATTGGCAGAGAGAGGGGATGGGAAGCCGGGGGAATGCACGTCTGGGCCCTTCACCGTGGCAGCAGGTGACAGATGGCATCCTTCTCCAGGAACCCCCCATCCTTCCAGGGCCAAGCTACGGCCATCTGCTGCGGCAGCTGCCGGCACACGCCTGCACACTTGACCAGGTGCAGGAGAAGAAAGCAGCGATGGCGAAAGGGGAGGGAGGGCTGGAAGGAAGGAAGGGGGGTCGGGCTGTTTGCTGTGCATCTCCCCGGAGCTTCACAAAGGGGGTTGCGAGAAATTGCTGCACAGTGCTGGCAGATCGGGAGTGATGGACTGCAAGGCAGCTGTCAGGGCTGGGCTGGGCTACCGGTGGCTCTCTGGCTTGGTCTCCACGGCCGTGGGCAGCAACGCTTCTGAAACACCAGTTGCTGGAAACCGCAGGAGGGGAGAGGGCTCTTGCGCTCGGATCCTGCTTGCGGGTTTCCCATGAGGGGCATCTGGTTGGCCACTGTGAGGACAGGAGGCCGGACTCAATGGACTGCCTTTGGCCTGAGCCAGCAGGCTCCTCTTGTGTTCTGTTGTGGGTGTGCACAGCAGATTTGAAAGTTGGGCATTTATATATCAGGGACCAGGTGGCGCTGTGGGTTAAACCACAGAGCCTAGGGCTTGCCGATCAGAAGGTCGGCAGTTCGAATCCCCGCGACGGGGTGAGCTCCCGTTGCTCGGTCCCTGCTCCTGCCCACCTAGCAGTTCGAAAGCACGTCAAAGTGCAAGTAGATAAATAGGTACTGCTGCAGCGGGAAGGTAAACGGCGTTTCCGTGCGCTGCTCTGGTTCGCCAGAAGCGGCATTGTCATGCTGGCCACATGACCTGGAAGCTGTACGCCGGCTCTCGGCCAATAAAGTGAGATGAGTGCCGCAACCCCAGAGTCGGACACGACTGGACCTAATGGTCAGGGGTCCCTTTACCTTTACCTTTACCTTTATATATCTCTTTCCTACCATTGAACTGTGGCCCTTTTCTAATTGTATAGATCAGGGGTGGCCAACTCCCAAGAGACTGCGATCTACTCACAGAGTTAAAAACTGGCAGTGATCTACCCCCTTTTTGGGGGTTCAGGTCAAAGTTGGTGAGCTTTTTTAGAGAGGGGGAAAGCCCCGTTTTTGGGGGGTGCAGGGCTTTTTTTAGGGGAGCCAAAGTTGTTTAGCTTCTTGGGGGGATCCAGTGATCTACCAGGGATCTACCACAGATGTCCAGTGATCCACCAGTAGATCATGATCTACCTGTTGGACATGCCTGGTATAGATCATGGGTAGGCAAACTAGGGGCCGGATCCGGCCCAATCGCCTTCTAAATCTGGCCCTCGAATGTGTTTTTACATGAGTAGAATGTGCCCTTTTATTTAAAATGCATCTCTGGGTTATTTGTGGGGCATAGGAATTCGTTCATTCCCCCCAAAAAAAGATAGTCTGCCCCCCCACAAGGTCTGAGGGACGGTGGACCAGCCCACTGCTGGAAAAGTTTGCTGACCCCTAGTATAGATCCTTTTGTTGCCTCGGAGTCTGCTCTCCCTCCATTCTTATGAAAAATGACAACAGCCGTTCTTTGCCAGACACGCCTGAGCTGATCTCTCTCTCCGCGTCAAAGCCTTTAGCCCAGAGCTTTCCAAACTGTGTGTCGTGACGCATGTGCCGGCGGCAGTGTGTAAGTGGGTCCCCGTGCGCCTCCTGGGGATGGAAAGGGGTTAGTTTGACACGGGGACAAATAGAAGAAGACTCCTTCACCCCGGTATGGCTCCCCCTTTATCACACACACAGGCCAACAAGACAACAACAAGAATCCGCCGACAGCATACGAATCAGTTTGGCTCACCTGATACACACACACACACACACACACACACACACACACACACCTCACTACAGCCAACCAAAGACAACCAACCACACCCTAGGCCACCCCCAACCTCTCTCACCACCAACGAAATACAACAAGCGAACAGTAAGAGAACCCACACAAATGACACTGACACAAAACCCCACACATACACTAAGTAGAAGAATAGAAGTATTGCCACCTGACCCCACCCCACTAACTATTCCCCCTTTCCTCTCTTTTCTTCCTAACCTAACTGTATGCTTCTTCTTCTTCTGCAATCATTCCTAGCCGAGTAAGATTGTCTTCCATGAACACGGTTTTAACAATGAGTCCGTAAGTGACTGTGGAGGCCAATTCTGGATCCACACTTCCTTCCACAGTGGAGACATAGGTTTCTGTGCGGGAGTTGATCACGGTGTGGATTTGCCAAGTGTGCCTTCCTCTTAGCACATTTCTCCCCTGCGTCCTGAGTTCGAGTGTCTCCAAAGCCCATGACACCTTTGGCAAAGGCTGTTCTTCAAATGGAGTGCTCGCAGGCCAGTGTTTCCCAGTTGTCGGTGTTTATACTACTTTTTTTAGATTTGCCTTGAGAGAGTCTTTAAACCTCTTTTGTTGACCGCCAGCGTTACGCTTTCCATTTTTAAGTTCAGAATAGAGTAGTTGCTTTGGAAGACAATCATCAGGCATCTACTGATCTGTAGAAAACACAACTTGAAAAAAGAGACAATGCATGTCTTTTTGTAAACTAAGAAATTTATTATTTTTTCAAAAAGGAAAGGGGTTAGTTTAACCTCTGGTTTGCTAATAAAACTGAATGGCTGCGTCATGAAATGATGCATGTCTAAATAAAAGTGCGTCACCAACATGAGAAGCTTGGAAAGCTCTGCTTTAGCCCTTCGCGTGGAGATTTAAGAAATAGGTTGTGCTTCATAGGTGGACTCCCCTTCATTGAAGGCTTCTAAGCAGAGGTTGGACAGCCACCTGTCAGGGACTCTGTAGCTGTAGCTCCTACATTGCAGAGGGTTATAGTTGACCCTTGGGGTCCCTTGCAGCTCTACATTTTCTACACGTCATGGATCTGAAGTCTGTGATCTCCAGCCACCCTTCCCAAAGGAAAGAAAAGAAGTCTTTGGAGGAGGAGCTGGCCATGGTACTGAATCTTCTTCTTTTTCTTCTTTGGTGATCCCTCGTAGCTGAGTAAGATTGTATTCCATAAATACGGTTTCCGTTTTTAAGTTCGGAATAGAGTAGTTGCTTCAGAAGATGACAATCAGGCATCCGCACAACATGACCAGTCCAACGAAGTTGATGTTGAAGAATCATTGCTTCCACACTGGTGATCTTTGCTTCTCCCAGTACACTGGAAGTCCAAATAATTAAATTAAATTTCATCAGTGATACAAGTTCTTGGCTTAAGCTTAAGAGACTGGATTGCAATATTAGTACATGCACCAATGCTTCGAGACTAGACCACTGAAGAAGCCCAGGAAACCACCTAGGGAGTGCGTTATTTGTAAACCCCAACAAGTTGGCCCCATCTGGGGCAAAACAGCGGCCCCTAAATTATTTGGACTGCTAGGGCGAAACAGGGGTAGAACATCGGCACCCTTCTTCTGCACAACTTCTACAGCACCCCATGGTTACTGTGAACAACATCGAACTTACCTAACTCTGGAATCCTTATGAACTTGCCTATAAAATATAAGAAATCAAATAGCAAGGTTGCAAGGACTCAGGCCAGGACAGCAATAAACAATATTTTCCTCTATTTTTGTTGTTTGAAGTATGACACAAATTCCAGTTGCAATGATTTTTAACTCCAGGACAAGGCCCTGTTTCGTTTATTCTTCATCAGCTCTAGTTTCTTAGTTTCATAGTCAAAGTGTACCAAGTGTGTGTGTGTGATTTCCTGAATTCTCCAAGGACTCCTATTTCTTTATAAAATATAAGAAAGCAGAAAGCTGAGCCAAGCATCTGTAAGGACTTATTCAGAATAGTGGCTTGCGTGACCCACTAAGGAAGATAGCAACACAATACAATTCAAAACAGTAGCAATTAATTGCATGCTTATTCAAAATCCAATTAAAACTATTTAGCTTAATTAATTCCACAAAACTGATGAACTGCATGTCCGAGATCTGCCTTTCCCGGAGCCGAGCTCCTGCTCGTTTTGACAGAAGGCCTCCAGAGATAGTGGCAGGTCCCAGTAGAAGTGGACATCCCACTTTGGCACGTGCTAGACCAGCCTCTTTATCTATAAGGCCAGAAGCTCCTGTGTGTATTTTTAAATTATGGATGGAAATAAATAGTGCATAATTAACGCAAGCCGCATGAAATTTGTGCGAGGAGGAGGCTGGACGTGTCGCACTTCCCCCCGCGATGCCGTTTGTGCCGCTTCCAAGTGCGAGACTCGAAGCGACAGCTCTCTGGATTGCGATCACCTGTTAGCAGAGTCTTTAATTTGCACCTCTTAAGATTTGGCAGCGGAAAACGTGTCCTGACAAAATGAAGGTGCTACTGTCAAGGAGGGAATTGCCCCCATCCGTGGGGCACAAAGCTCATGCCCATTTATTATTTTTTACTTATAAGATTCCTTTGCCATAAGGGGCAAAGGCGGGTTACATCAACACACACAGAATCGTAGAGTTGGAAGGGACGCCAAAGGTCATCTAGTCCAACCCCCTACAATGCAGGAATCACAACCACTGACAGGTGGCCATCCAACCTCTGCTTAGAAACCTCCAAGGAAGGAGAAGCTGACATCCCATGAAGCTGAGTGTTGGAAGATTCAGGACAGAGAAAAGAAAGCCATTCTTCGCACAGTTAAACTATGGAACTCCCTGCCACAGGAGGCAGTGATGGCCACCAACCCGAATGGGTTTAAAAGGGTATCTCCGGTGGGCAGAAGTCTGTTGCCCTCCTTGCGTCCCGTTGGCCACTGGGTAGGCCTTTGGCTTGATCTCCAGGGCTCTTTGTCTTTTTAACTCCCCAATTCTTAACACCTGCTTTCGTTTTTGCTGTCCTGCGTTCTGGGGGGCGCAGCTAGAATTCAAATCCTGCCCTTGTAAGCTTTCGCAGCTCCTTTGCGGGTTTTGGGCCACCTGCGCCTCTCCCTCTCTGAAGCCAGAGCAGGAAACTTGACTGCCCCACTTTGCAGATGCCGGGACTCGGTTGCTAGGCAACTGCCAGAAAGCTCATTAACAGCTGAGATTAAGCAGTGAGGCTGGAAGGAAGCAGAAAGAGAAAGAAAGAGAGGTGAAGAAAAGGAAAGAAGGTGTCAAGGTGAGGGAGGGAGCAGTGAGAGGAGAGAGGGAGAGAAAGAGGAGGGAGGCAGCTCTCACAAGCACTGAATCTGCATTGGGGCCCTGGCCAGTGCAATTTTATTTATTTTATTGCATTTATATCAGACCTTTCCCCCCCAAAGGAGCCCAAAGTGGCATACATGGCTCTCCCCCTCCTCATTTAATCCCCACAACAACCTTGTGAGGTAGGCTAGTCCGAGAGCTTCATGGATGAGGACGGATTTGAACCCTGGTTTCCCAGGTTAGGGGTAGGCAACCTAAGGCCCGTGGGCCGGATGTGGCCCAATTGCCTTCTAAATCTGGCCCGTGGACGGTCCGGGAATCAGCGTGTTTTTACCTGAGTAGAATGTGTCTTTTTATTTAAAATGCATCTCTGGGTTATTTGTGGGGCCTGCCTGGTGTTTTGACATGAGTAGAATGTGTGCTTTTATTTAAAATGCATCTCTGGGTTATTTGTGGGGCCTGCCTGGTGTTTTTACATGAGTAGAATGTGTGCTTTTATTTAAAATGCATCTCTGGGTTATTTGTGGGGCCTGCCTGGTATTTTTGCATGAGTAGAATGCGTCCTTTTATTTAAAATGCATCTCTGGGTTATTTGTGGGGCATAGGAATTCGTTCATTCCCCCCCCCCCAAAAAAAAATATAGTCCGGCCCACCACATGGTCTGAGGGACAGTGGACCGGCCCACGGCTGAAAAAGGTTGCTGACCCCTGTCTAACCCACAGCTTTCGAAACTTTCCATGTTGCTGACATGCATCATTTCGCGACACAGTCATTCAGTTTTACTAGCAAACTAGAGGTTAAACTAACCTCTTTCCAACCCCACGGGAGGAGCGTGAGGAGCAATGACACGACACACCTACACACTGCAGCCCGACACACTAACATGTCGCGGCGCACAGTTTGGAAAGCTCTGCTCTAACCACTAGGCCACACTGGCTCTCATGGTGCCTCTCTTTATAGAGTCCTTCCCCACCATGAGGTCTTCCAGGTGTTTTGGACTACAAATCCCATCAGCCACAACCACGGCTGAAGGGCAACAGCTTAGAAGAGACCTCTCTCCACCTCTCTTATCATTCTATCTTTTGCATCAATGAAAACACAACATCAGGGATCCGGAGTGAGCTATGCATTTCCACATAAACTCAGCTGAATCTCATTCTATCCTACTGAGAGGTCAGCAGCAGTCTCCTTTAATGAACTAATGGTCCTGAATGGGGTAACTGTGCCCCTGAAGGACCAGGTGCGCAGCCTAGGAGTCATTTTGAACTCGCAGCTGTCCATGGAGGCGCAGGTTAATTCTGTGTCCAGGGCGGCTGTCTACCAGCTCCATCTGGTACGCAGGATGAGACCCTCCCTGCCCGTGACTGTCTCGCCAGAGTGGTGCATGCTCTGGTTATCTCCCACTTGGACTACTGCAATGCGCTCTACGTGGGGCTCCCTTTGAAGGTGACCCGGAAACTACAATTAATCCAGAATGCGGCAGCTAGACTGGTGACTGGGAGCAGCCGCCGAGACCACATAACACTGGTCTTGAAAGACCTACACTGGCTCCCAGTATGTTTCTGAGCACAATTCAAAGTGTTGGTGCTGACCTTTCAAGCCCTCAACGGCCTCGGCCCAGTATACCTGAAGGAGCATCTCCACCCCCATCGTTCTGCCTGACTGAGGTCCAGCTCTGAGGGCCTTCTGGTGGTTCCCTCCCTACGAGAAGTGAGGTTACAGGGAACCAGGCAGAGGGCCTTCTCGGTAGTGGCACCAGCCCTGTGGAACGCCCTCCCATCAGATGTCAAGGCAATAAGCAACTATCTTACTTTTAAAAGACATCTGAAGGCAGCCCTGTTTAGGGAAGTTTTTAATGCTTGATGCTGTATTGCGTTTTTAATATTTGGTTGGAAGCCGCCCAGAGTGACTGGGGAAATACAATACATTCCAAATTGTGCAATAAATATATGTCTGTGTGGATATGTATATTTTCCTTATTTCGGCCATTGTGACTTCCACCCCTGAATCTTTTTATCTTCTTTGGGTGGACAGTGGCTTTGGAGTGAAGCGTTTTCCAAACATCAAACAGACTGCGCTCGGTACATTAAGCAGCGGGAGGTGGCGGCGATGACTTGGCAAGCCCAGTTTGATCCTCCAAGCTGCTAGAGGATCAAAGTCACAAGGGACTGCCAAGTCATTGCAACTGATTCATCCGAGGGTTTGCTGTTGGCACAGGCAAAAACCTGCAGGTGTAATCCTGGGCGGGGGGTGGTGGTCTCGATGTAGGCAGGCCTGATGCAATTCTCTCGCTGCCCTGGCAGGTTGCAGGCCTCCGGAACAACCGTGTATCCCTTCAGAATATTTCTGTCCCACTTTTCTGCATAGAAATTTTGAAGAGGGCTCACAAGGGTACAATGGAAATAGCTGCAATGATACATGACAGAGATAGTGTGGTGCAGCGGTTAGAGTGCCAGACTATAAGGGATGCCGCGAGGGCGGTGCAATGGCACCAAGTAGCCTCGCCACCCTGCGCTCCAGAGGCTGCGTGCGAACGGGTGAGCGAAAGAGCGAGCGCATAGACGGCAGGCAGGCTGTCTGTCTGGTTGGGCGTGAGGGTCTGGCTGCACAAGGCATGCAAGCTCCGCCCCCAGTCGGTCTCAGACTCCTGATTGGCAGCCGAGCAACGCAGCTGAGGAGCCTCCCTGGCCGGCAGGGAGGGAGAGGAGCTGCTTCCTTTGAAATCCGGGAAATTGAAGGGATATCAACAATCCGGGATAGCAGCGGGAAACGGCATTGGAATAAGGGAGTTCCCCCCCCCCCAAAAAAGGGAGGGTTGACAGCTATGTCTCTGCGGCAGCTGCAGAGGGCAGCTTCGTTCTCCCATCCAAAGCCGCCGGTCTATGAATAATGCCGAGGATTGCCATAAGGGCCCCTTTGTTCGCCCTGGTGCCATGTGAGTTGCCTGGGGCTGCTTGCTCCCAGTCGCATCCGGGGCCCTGCGACTCCTTGATCTGCTGGTCTCCTCTGTCAGGGCGCCTGCTTCCTTGGACAGGGAGGAGAGGACACGGGTGGGTCTTTGAAGACAGGTAGTAACGTAAGAGCAGCAGAAGAGCCCTGCAGGATCAGGCCCGAGGGGCCCATCTAGCCCAACATCCTGCTCTCACAGGGGACAACCAGATGCCCATTAAGGGGAAACCGGCAAGCAGGATTCGAACACAAGACCCCGCTCTTCCCTTCTATAAAGGTAAAGGGACCCCTGACTGTTAGGTCCAGTCGTGTCTGACTCTGGGGTTGCGGCTCTCATCTCGCTTTATTGGCCGAGGGAGCCGGCGTACAGCTTCCGGGTCATGTGGCCAGCAGGACTAAGCCGCTTCTGGCGAACCAGAGCAGCACACGGAAACGCCGTTTACCTTCCCGCCAGAGCGGTGCCTATTTATCTACTTGCACTTTGATGTGCTTTCGAACTGCTAGGTTGGCAGGAGCAGGGACCGAGGAACGGGAGCTCACCCCGTCGCGGGGATTCGAACCGCCGACCTTCTGATCAGCAAGCCCTAGGCTCTGTGGTTTAACCCACAGTGCCACCCACGTAAATTCCAGCAAATGGTACTCAGAAGCTCTGCTGCCTCCAATCGTGGGAACAGAGCAATCGCCATCATGGTCGGTAGTCATCAACAGCCTCAACTTAGCCATGAACTTAGCACCTTAGAGACCAGCTAAGTTTGTTCTTGGTATGAGCTTTCGTGTGCATGCACACTTCTTCAGATACACTGAAACAGAAGTCACCAGACCCTTATATATAGTGAGAGGGTGGGGAGGGGTATTACTCAGAGGGGTGGTGGGAATGGGTGATTGGCTGATAGCTGTGGTAAACCTGTTGACGACTGTTAACGACTGCAATTGGTCTTGCAGGAAAAAGCAAGGGGTGAGAAGGTTAAAAAAGCTTTGTCATGTATAATGAGATAAGAATCCAATGTCTTTGTTCAGACCAGGTCTCTCCATGGTTTTAAGCTTGGTAATGAGTTGCAATTCAGCAACTTCTCTTTCCAGTCTATTTCTGAAATTCCTTTGCAATAAGACAGCTACTTTCAGATCTTGTATTGAATGTCCTGGGAGACTGAAGTGCTCTCCTACTGGTTTCTCTGTCTTGTGATTCCTGGTGTTAGATTTATGTCCATTTATGTCCATGGTTTTAAGTTTGGTAATAAGTTGCAATTCAGCAACTTCTCTTTTCAGTCTATTTCAGCCAATCACCCATTCCCACCACCCTTCGGAATTTTTTTATTTTTTATTTTCCTTCCTCTCTTAACACCTTTGGGTTCCATCCGTGAACCTATACTTGAGCACTTAATGCTCTGTGACTCTCTCTCTCTCTCTCTCTCTCTCTCTCTCTCTCTCTCTCCTCCCTCCCTCCCTCCCTCTCTCTCTCTCTCTCTCTCTCCCTCCCTCCCTCACTCCCTCCCTCCCTCGTACTCCCTATCCCATTGAAAACACAAGAGGCCCATCAGGCAGGGAGAAGATTGCAAAAGACAGATGTCATCGCCCACCGTAGGGCACAGTGGAGGGAATCGATTACCCAGTCTCTAAAGACTTGGGTCAAGTCTGGGGGCCGTCAGAGGTCGCCTTCCAGATGGCGAGACGTGTGTCTCGAGGAAAGAGGGGCGACTTGCTTTGTAAGGTGAGAAGGCAGCTCTCGAAGGAACTCCCCCTTCGAGGTGGCTCAATGAATCAAAGCACCCATCCCCACTCAATAACCCTCGCTCAGAAAAAGGGGCGTCCCACGGAGCTCTATTGTACACTTCCCTGCTTGGGCGCTCTCTGTAGCGCTCACCAAGCCCACCAGCCGAAAGGTTTACGGCAATGCATATTATCAAGCAGGAAAATGGGACTCAGGGAGGGGGATCACCAACCCACCAGAAAGGCAGGAGGAGAAAACAGAGCTTTTGCCAAGTCCCCAAGACACCTGAATTAGCAGTACGAAATGACCAGAGATTTGAAACTCCGCAAGATCCATAGCTGTCAACGTTTACCTTCCCGCCAGAGCGGTTCCTATTTATCTACTTGCACTTTGATGTGCTTTCGAACTGCTAGGTGGGCAGAAGCTGGGACCGAGCAATGGGAGCTCACCCCGTCGCGGGGATTCGAACCGCCGACCTTCTGATCAGCAAGCCCTAGGCTCTGTGGTTTAACCCACAGCGCCACCTGGGTCCCCCGTCTACAGCTGTACTACATGGCAAATTCCTGTGGGTACCTATCCACGAGCGCCTATGCCCATGCATGACCAATAAGGTGGAATCTGTTACTCACATTCTTCTATTCTGTGAATTTTATAGTGAAGAACGTTCTCGTCTTATATTACCCCTTTTATCAAAATTCAAACCCTTGCAATATTATCTGGAATTTATTCCTGAAATCCTACGCAAATTCCTTTTGGAAGACTCTTTGAGCTCAGTATCCTATGCTGTGGCCAAGTTTTGCACCTTAGCCATCAAAAAACATAAATCGCTTCTACTGGAAAATATACTATAAATTTCTTTTGCGCCATTGGTTCCCCCCCCTAATCCTTAGGATTTTGACGCCTTGTAGCGATATCCAAATCGCTGGTTTGGAATTATACTGTACTGTATTATATTGCTGGCTTTTGCTGTAATAAACTGAGTCGAAGCACCGGGTGCTTCCCTTTTCAAGAGAATGGGGTTCGAATTCTGCTACGTGCAACGGGACAACTTGAGCCGCTCCGAGATAAGATATTGGAGCACTCCAAATCGCTTGCCCGTGGACATGCACAGAGAATAGCAGATCCAGCTGAAAAGCAACTCCTGGGAATCTGCGCTGAGCGTTGCAATGCATCTTAAGTCACAATTGTTGTGTAATTAGAAGGTGGTTGCATAATCTCGGCAGGGGTCTGGCTGGGAGAGGGCGTCGCTGCAACTTTGAAGAAGGGATTGTTTTATTATGCTCTGCTATGTGTTGGAAGAATTGATGCTTTTGAATTCTGGTGCTGGAGGAGACTCTTGAGAGTCCCATGGACTGCAAGAAGATCAAACCTATCCATTCTTAAAGAAATCAGCACTGAGTGCTCACTAGAAGGACAGATCCTGAGGTTAAGGCTCCAGTACTTTGGCCACCTCATGAGAAGAGAAGACTCCCTAGAAAAGACCCTGGTGTTGGGAAAGATGGAGGGCACAAGGAGAAGGGGACGACAGAGGATGAGATGGTTGGACAGTGTTCTCGAAGCTACTAACATGAGTTTGGCCAAACTGCGAGAGGCAGTGAAGGATAGGCGTGCCTGGCGTGCTCTGGTCCATGGGGTCACGAAGAGTCAGACACGACTGAACGACTGAACAACAACAACAACAATGTGTTGGAAGCCACCCAGAGCGGCTGGGGCAACGGAGTCAAGTGGGCAGGGTACAAATAATAGAATTATTTTTTTTTAAGACTTTATTTGGTTTTAAAAAATTTACATATTCAACATTTTACAATACAAAAATAAAATTGAAGACATCACATACGTTATAGAAAAAGAAAAACCAAAAGAAGAAAGAAGAAAAAAAGAAAAAGAAAAAAAAAGAATACAACATACATACATTATACAAAAGAAAAGAACGTCTATCTGGTGTTGCTTCCAGCCTTTCTATTATTGCTGTGTAATTGTAACTATATCAATTTATATACCTATTTTTATTATTGACTTCCTTTTTTCCCCCTGCTTTGGACCCACTTGTATGTTAGACTAGAAGGTTGGCTCTTTCCACTAAATTTCCTGTATATTCTTTAAATTTCCCCCCAATCTTTCTCTATTTTTTGCTCTGATATTCCTCTTACTTCTATCTTTATTGCCATTTTTTGGCATGTTAATAATTTTAATTGCCAATCTTCTACTTTAGGTACCTCTTTGCTCTTCCAATTTTTGGCGATTAAGAGCCTTGCTGCCGTTGTGGCGTACATTAAAATGCATCTAAAATAATAGAATTATTATTATTATTATTATTATTATTATTATTATTATTATTATTATCCTGCGGCGCTTCTGAATTTGCTTCCAGACTGTTGCAGCCCCCTGCGGCTTCCTGATCTTGAACCAAGTGGCAATTCACCTCCATCTTTCTATTGCGTTCCTCACCATTAGGGCCGTTGGTCCACCCTGGTACTTTAAAAAAATAAATAAATATAAAAACCAGCCTGCCATGGGATGACACTTCCCGGTTCAATATCCTGCTGCCATATTTGGACTGCAGGAAGAAGCATATGGACCCAGTTGCCATGGTTCTTGCTTAGTGCCCAGTTGCCGTGGCAACGGTTGGCCAGGAAGAGACAAGTTTAGACGTGGGTTAAAATGATCTGCTCCGTCTGCCGAGGGGTGGGGGGGGCGGATTCTCCACCACAAGATGCGTTTCGGAATTTTTATATTTTTTAAAATTACATTTATATCACACCTTTTCTCTCCCCAAGGTGCTCAAGGTGGCAAAAATGATTCTCTTTCTCACACACCCCATTTAATTCCCACAACAGCCCTGTGGGGTAGGTTAGGCTGAGAGGCTGTGAGCCTCATGGCCGAACGTGGATTCGAACCCTGGTCCTTCCAGGTCCTAGGCTGAGACTCTAACCACTATGCCACACTGGCTGGCTGCTAACTGGTCCTTCTTGGGTACCAGCATCACGCTTAAGCAGGTTGCAGTAGATCAGGCACCCCCAAACTGCGGCCCTCCAGATGTTTTGGAACTACAACTCCCATGATCCCTAGCTAACAGGACCAGTGGTCAGGGATGATGGGAATTGTAGTCCAAAACATCTGGAGGCCGAAGTTTGGAGATGGCTGCAGTAGATCGACTTGGGACGTCCCAGCTCCATCAGTGCCCCAAAGGTGCTGGAACGAAGCTCCCCATGTTCAGGGCAAGAGGCAGTAGGAGATCAGGACCTGTTTCCCTGGCTCAGTTGGTAGAGCGTGAGGCTCAAGGTCATGGGTTCGAGTCCTTCATTGGGCAAAAGATTCCTGCTTCGCAGGGGGGTGGAGATGACCATTGTGGACCATTGTGGATGGATGGTGGCTAACAGACTGAGGTTGAATCCTGACAAGACAGAAGTACTGTTTTTGGGGGACAGGGTGCGGGCGGGTGTGGGGGATTCCCTGGTCCTGAATGGGGTAACTGTGCCCCTGAAGGACCAGGTGCGCAGCCTGGGAGTCATTTTGGACTCACAGCTGTCCATGGAGGCGCAGGTTAATTCTGTGTCCAGGGCAGCTGTCTACCAGCTCCATCTGGTACGCAGGATGAGACCCTCCCTGCCCGCAGACTGTCTCACCAGAGTGGTGCATGCTCTGGTTATCTCCCGCTTGGACTACTGCAATGCGCTCTACGTGGGGCTACCTTTGAAGGTGACCCGGAAACTACAACTAATCCAGAATGCGGCAGCTAGACTGGTGACTGGGAGCGGCCGCCGGGACCACATAACACCAGTCCTGAGAGAACTACATTGGCTCCCAGGACGTTTTCGAGCACAATTCAAAGTGTTGGTGCTGACCTTGAAAGCCCTAAACGGCCTCGGTCCTGTATACCTGAAGGAGCGTCTCCACCTCCATCATTCAGCCTGGACACTGAGATCCAGCTCTGAGGGTCTTCTGGCGGTTCCCTCACTGCAAGAAGCAAAGCTACAGGGAACCAGGCAGAGGGCCTTCTCGGTAGTGGCACCCGCCCTGTGGAATGCCCTCCCATCAGAGGTTAAAAGGATCAACAATTACATGACATTTAGAAACAAAATAAAATAAAAAAAATTCCTTCCAGTAGCACCTTAGAGACCAACTAAGTTTGTTCTTGGTATAATAATAATAATAATAATAATTTATTATTTGTACCCCGCCCATCTGACCGGGTCCCCCCAGCCACCCCAGTATGAGCTTTCGTGTGTATCTGAAGAAGTGTGCATGCACACGAAAGCTCATACCAAGAACAAACTTAGTTGGTCTCTAAGGTGCTACTGGAAGGAATTTTTTTATTTTATTTTGTTTTGACTATGACAGACCAACACGGCTATCTACCTTTAAATGACATTTAGAAAACACCTGAAGGCAGCCCTGTTCAGGGAAGTTTTTAATCTGTGATGTGTTAATGTATTTTAATGTTAGCTGGAAGCCGCCCAGAGTGGCTGGGGAGACCCGGCCAGATGGGTGGGGTATAAATAATAAATTATTATTATTATTATTATTATTATTATTATTATTATTATTATTATTCCAACTCTATGATTCTATGATTTAATACCATTCAAAGCAACCACCCTGCAGTGCAGACCTCCTTAATATAGACCAGTGTTCCCCAAACTTTTTTTCAGGCCAGGTTCCATAAATTCATCCCCAGTGCCCCCTCCCCTGCCCTACAAAAATATAGCTGACAGATAAAGAAGTTTTCTTTCTCTTCTGTCTTTCTTTTTCTTTCCATCTTTTTTCGTTTTCTTTCCCTCTTTCCCCCTCTTTCGCCGCTTAATCTTTCTTCTTTCTTTCCCCCTCTCTCTGCTCTGTGTTTTTATCTAGATCAGCTTTTCAGTCTTGATAAAAAATCTATCCGATATTCATCTTCGTATCCACCCCCCCAAATTTCGATAAAGTCTGTTCAGAATAGCAGCTGGCACGACCCACCAAGGAAGGTAATAACACTGCAAAAATTTGAAACGGTAATGACTGATGGCACGTTTATTCAGAATCCAATTAAAATTATTTAGTTTACTTAACTGGAGGAAACTGATGCACTTGGAACAGTGGTATTCTGATAGTCATTCACACCCCCAGCACTTCCTTGACGGCCCCCCCTTGCCCCCCTAGGCTATGCCACCACAATTTTAGGAGGAGAGGAATTACATATTCCCAGGCAATAATAATAAATGGGGGTGATTTGGTTCCATCTCCCTCCACCCCTGTCGAACTCACTTCGGGGTGGGGTGGGGTGAGTAACCTCCACAACAAACAAATACCAACAGAGAATATTGTTGTGTTTGTCCAGAGAGGCTTTTTTCCTATAAAGCCACCCTCTGCTCTGGAGACCAGAGAAGTTTTTTTGGGTTTTTTAATTGTGTTTTTTATTAAAGACTAGCTGACCCGGCCACGCGTTGCTGTGGCTGATTTGGTGAAATGCAAAAGTAAGATACAGTATGAAAGAGAAAGCGTATGTTTACTTACACCTTATCTCGTTGAAGTTCAGTCTATGTGTTCTCTGTTTGCCCCTCCCATTTTTGTCTTCGTTTCTACAACTGTTAATTACTACTATTTTAGTCCATGAGGTTCTTTGTCCTGATTTTGTCAATGGCCTTCTTCAATGTTGTTGACGTGTAGTGGTGGGCTGTATGTTTGTTTTTATTGGAGCACGTTTGTATCTGTGGAAGGTGTGGTATCTGGCCCAAAATGTGAGTAGCAGCATTGTCGTCCGGTTTCTCTCTACAGCCGGTCGAAGTAGCATCACAAACCGCGAAAATGGCGATTCCTCCCGGCGTGGCTCTATACCCGCCGGCGGAGCCAGCAGTAGTGTTTGTGGGCGGTCTGTCTGTCGATTGGATGGTGGTAGTGACGTCGGGAAAGGAGGAGGAGGGGTCAGAAACAGGTGTGTTGTGCTCTGCTGTTTAACGTCCACTGGAGGGCGCTATATTTTTTTGCACAAAATCACATTTTTACCTGGGAAAGGTGTGGTATTTGTGCAATGTAAGTACATATGATCACTCCCATATGGGCATGGAACGTTGTGTCCAAATTTGAACGGAATCGATCAAGGGGTTACGGAGAAAGGCGATTGTTAACAAACCTCCAACTTGAACGATTTTATATATATAGATTTTCTTGATTTACAAAAGTATGTGCAATGTCTCTCTCTCGTATTTTTTCCAAGTAACATTTTTACAAATCAGTTTCATTTGTTGAGACATTAGGAAGAAAAGGGGGGAAAGAGGTGGGCGGGGGGGGAAAGATGGTTGGGGTGGGGTCGAGTGACTATGTTTCTATTTTACTTAATGTACGTAGGGTTTGGTGTCAGCGCTGTTTGTGCGGGTTCTCTGTTGTTCGCTTGTGTTCCTTTGGTGGTGAGAGAGGTTGGGGTTGGCCTAGAGTCAGGACCAGTGCTAGGGATTTTGGCGCCCTAGGCGAGGGGGCGGGCCACGTGACGTC
The DNA here is from genome assembly GCA_034641385.1 of Darevskia mixta. Classification (NCBI taxonomy): domain Eukaryota; kingdom Metazoa; phylum Chordata; class Lepidosauria; order Squamata; family Lacertidae; genus Darevskia; species Darevskia mixta. The sequence continues at coordinate 1,479,228 of JAWWNH010000015.1, forward strand.
ATTGCGCATGACGTGCGGTGCCCCGCCCCCTGCCCGGCCGGGCGCCCCGCGCCACCGTGATTTTCGCCGCTGGTTGGGGCAGCACCGGGCGGTGGCGGGGGGCGAGGGGCAAGCTGGCCAGCGCCCACTCCATTTTGGCACCCCCGCCGCCGCGGTTTTCGCCCCAAGCTGCTTGCTCCGCCGCTGGTTGGGGCGGCACCAGGCAGGGGCGGGGGGCAGGCTGGCCAGCGCCCCCTCCATTTTGGCGCCCTAGGCAACTGCCTAGTTCGCCTTAATGGACGCGCCGGCCCTGCCTAGAGTGTGGTTGTTCTTTGTGATTGGCTGTGGTGGTCTTTGTTTTCATGTGTGAGTGGGGTGGGTGGGTGTTTTGGATCAGGTTAGCCATATTGATTCGTATGCTGTTGGTGGATTTTTGTCGAGACCAGAGATGTTTAGGCAGAAAACGCTGATCAGCCGCAGGAGAGCAAGAGAGTATCACAGCGCATGATGCTCCTAGCTGGGAATAGACCAATTAGCATCCCACCATGTGGAGGTGGTGAGCTCGGGCTGGTATTTTTCCAATCTGTTTTGGAGGTTTCGAAGCTGAGAGAGAGAGAGAGCAAGCAAATAAACGCCCGCCGGCCTCAACCTCTCCAAAAATAACCTCCCAAGGCTCAGTCCGCCCCTGGGCTCAGGTGGGGGGGAAAGGAGGTTCCTCCTCCTCCTTGGACTGCTCCTTTGCAATAAGGGGGTCAGCAGGAGCAGAATGGGGTGGGTGGGTGCATCACCCAGAGGAATTTTGTAAATGTGATGTGATAATCAAAGCCGCTGCGTCTTCCCATCCGATCCCCACCCCCAGCACTTTAGGCAGGGCTGTCTTTAGCACAGAGGTCGCCTAACTACGGCCCGCGGGCCGGATCCCGCCCAATTGCCCTCAGGATCTGGCCTGCGGACTGTCTGCAGCACCTCTCCCAACCGCGGCTCCTGTGCGCGCTCTTGTGAGAGGCGGGCGGCGGCAGTGGAGGAACCAGCGGTGAGAAAGGGGTGCTTTCGGGCCGCTCGTCCCATCTCCTCCGCTACCGCCGCCGCTGCCTGCTCACACCATAGGTAGGCTGGGGGGAGGGGGGAGAGAGAAGCCCCCTCTGGTGTGTGTGTGTGTGTGCATGCTGGTCCGGCCCGCCACGCAGTCTGGGGGACGGTCAACCGGCCCCCTCCCAAAAAGGTTTTCTGACCCCTGGATTAGCATATGTGCCGCTGGGGTGCAAAGATCCACCCAGCAGCCCTAAATTTAGTTTAGGTAAAGGTAAAGGGACCCCTGACCATTAGGTCCAGTCGTGTCCAACTCTGGGGTTGCGGCGCTCATCTCGCATTATTGGCCGAGGGAGCCGGCGTACAGCTTCCGGGTCATGTGGCCAGCATGACTAAGCCGCTTCTGGCGAACCAGAGCAGCGCACGGAAACGCCGTTTACCTTCCCGCCGGAGCGGTACCTATTTATCTACTTGCACTTTGACGTGCTTTCGAACTGCTAGGTGGGCAGGAGCAGGGACTGAGCAACGGGAGCTCACCCCGTCGCGGGGATTCAAACTGCCGACCTTCTGATCAGCAAGCCCTAGGCTCTGTGGTTTAACCCACAGCGCCACCTGGGTCCCTAAATTTAGTTTAGCCGCCCCCAAAGGTGTCAAAGGTGCCCCTGACTCCGCTGCCGCATAGCAGCTCAATACAATACGTCACATAATATTTTGATGTAAGAGTTAATTCCGCGTGCACGGCCCCGTTGAGAATGACAAGCGCCGTCGTTGAGTCTGACAAGTGCTGCCGTTGTGAATGACAAGCGTGTCTTTGGTAAATGAAGTCGAAAGTCCTTTAGTGAAACAGTAGGTATACATTTCAGTAATACCTAGGTATATAAGTATTTTGTTTTTCTAGCTTGATCAAAAATATTTATTATTGCATAACAGGTAGATAGTTAAGAGCTTAGGCGGCTTCATGGTGTGGTATGCCGGTTTGACAGCCACGGATAGGAAGTGCCTACAAAAGGTGATGAATACAGCACAAGATATTATGGGCTGTCCTGTGAATCCGGTGGATGACATCGGGGAAGACCGTTGCCTCAGGAGAGTGAGGAAAACCCTCAGGGATGATTCCCATCCTGGCCGGCACTTTCTTGATCTCCTGCCCTCGGGCAGAAGATATAGAAGCATGATTATTCTCACCAACAGCTTAAAGAACAGCTTCTATCCGTGGGCTGTTAGGCTACTGAATGAAAAGATAACAACAGGGCAACTGACTTTCGGGTTAGGTGTGCGTGCATCAGTAAACAAGGAGAATTAAGACTAAGAGAGCTGAGTAGAGGGTGCTCATGTAATCTCACTGTATACAAGTTGTACAGGTGACAATAAAGTATTTTCAATTTTCAATTCAGGGGCGGGCGCCTGGCGCCCCCCAGAATTCGGCGCCCGGGTGCCCCGCATCCCTTGCACCCCATGTAAAGATGGCCCTGACTTTAGGTCTCATCCTACCAGCTCCCCTATGCAGGACTGCCAACTTGGCCCTGCAGCCGTGGATCCCTGGGGCCCGGGGATCCCATGGGTGCCCGGGGCTGTGGGTGCCATGCAGCGTGCATAGCCCTGGCAACGAAATTTGTGGGTGCCCGGCCCCTTCATGGGGAATTTTGTGGGTGTTCAGCACCCAGGGCCCCAGGGAGTTGGCACCTATGGCCCGCATGCGCTCCAAATTTCCCCATTCTTTATTTTCATTGTCAGTTCACACAAACACACACGCTATAACCCCAACGCCTATCTTCTCTCCTGGTTGGGACCATTTTTCACCTGTTTTGTGTGTTGTTGCTGTTGTTGCTGCTGCTGCTGTTGTTGTTGTCCACGTTTTCATTTGACTATAACAGTTCTTCAAATTGTCCGAAAAGAGTCTCCACTCTTCCATGAACAGTTCGTCCCTTTTATCTCTTATTTTGACTGTCCGTTTTGCCATTTCCGCATAGTCCGTTGACTTTCGAAGCCATTCCTCTCCTCCTTACTCTGCATTTCTCCTTCTTTCTATTTTCTGCATATACAGGATTCTGGCTTCTGCTGTTGCAAACCTAAATAGTTTAGCCATCTTTTTCGGAACCTCCCTCCCTTTTATCCCTAGGAGAAAGCTTTTGGGAATAACCAATTTGAACCTTTTCTTCCATTCATCGTGTATCATTTCCCCCAAAGCCTTTTTACATGTCTGCCACATAGGCATGGCCAAACTCGGCCCTCCAGATGTTTTGGGACTACAATTCCCATCATCCCTGACCACTGGTCCTGTTAGCTAGGGATGATGGGAGTTGTAGTCCCAAAACATCTGGAGGGCCGAGTTTGGCCATGCCTGACATATGGGGGATAAATAAGGCCCTTCAGTATGTTTACACTTCCAAAATTTACTTGACGCATTTTTATACTTCTTAGCCACTTTTTACATCTGTGTTTTAAAGACAGTTAACTTTTTCATACTTCCTGGGAAGCAGTTTGAGCTCCTACCAAGGGCCACCTCGCCCCTAAGACTTTCCCTCTTCCTTTCCCATGTTTGCAGGACTAAGAGGGATCTCCGGGTGCAGGTATCCGACTGCATTCAGCTCAGCCTCCACGGACGGAAAAAATTGGTCTCTGTGGAGACGCGCGCAGAACAGGCCACACCCGACTTCGCCAAGAGCCGTGATGGCTTCGTGCTTTTCTGGCCGAGGAGATAAACACTGGTCGGTTTGGGAGGACAGGACTTCACCCCGACAGCCCCTCAACGGAGAGTAAAAAGAATAATAATCAAGGCAGCTGTGTTTTAGAATCACGCAGCAAAGCATCGCTGCTTGGGCTGCTGGTGTGGAGTAGGAACCCTATCAAACAAAAGGAAAGAAGTACCCAGCCTTAGATTCTTTCCGTCGTTCTTGGATTTCCTCTATGCTAATCTGCATAGTAAAACTTGAAAGCCGCATTCACTGGACAGAGCAAGGTGTTTTCCCCTTCAGTACGCCATGGGAGAATGAGCCAGAATCCACAGAGACCTGTGTCTGAGAAAGGGAAGAGGCCAACTGAGTTGTGTTCCCTGGGGCTGCATAGCTCAGCCGGCCTGTGCTGTCAGGGGCTGATGGGAGCTGTAGTCCAACACCGCTGGAGTGCTGCGGGAGGCCAGTTTGGGGAAGGTACGAATGACGGTTAGACTTTGAAAACCCGGTCAGTTTTGTTCAGCGAATTAAACCGTTCTAATTGGATCTTGACTAAATGTGCAATTAATTGTTACTGTTTTGAACTTTGCTGCCTTGTTGTCTTTCTTAGTGCTTTTTTAATAGGGTAGGAAAGGCAGCGCTGGGGGTGAGCTCATGGAACCAAGAGGCCCCCGAAGGTTTGGGAACCACCGCTCCGTTGTGTCTTCTAGTAAATGTCTCTTATAAAAGCTACAGAACTGCAACCAGTTGTCTTTGTAATAAACGGTTCATTTACAAAATGTGTGGCTTGATCGGGCATTATTGGGGGTGGAGAAGCAAACACAAAACATGAAGAAAAGGAGCAGGTCTTTAAAAATAAAAATTGCATATTAAAATATGTGTCAGATTTACATGTCTGGGAAGGTCTGTGTAAATAAACTGGGGGGGGGCATCAAAAACAGTACTGCAAACTGCCTGATATCAATTGTTCCAGAGTGCGGAGTCAGGTGAGCATGAGACTCTTCATCTCAGGGTCATGAGATGAAGGCTGGACCATAAAGAAGGCTGATCGCCGAAGAATTGATGCTTTTGAATTCTGGTGCTGGAGGAGACTCTTGAGAGTCCCATGGACTGCAAGAAGATCAAACCTATCCATTCTTAAAGAAATCAGCCCTGAGTGCTCATTAGAAGGACAGATCCTGAAGTTGAGGCTCCAGTACTTTGGCCATCTCATGAGAAGAGAAGACTCCCTGGAAAAGAACCTGATGTTGGGAAAGATTGAGGGCACAAGGAGAAGGGGACGACAGAAGATGAGATGGTTGGACAGTGTTCTCGAAGCTACTAACATGAGTTTGGCCAAACTGCAGGAGGCAGTGGAAGACAGGAGTGCCTGGCGTGCTCTGGTCCATGGGGTCGCGAAGAGGCAGACACGACTAAACGACTAAACAACAACAACAACAGGCAGATAGATAGATAGATAGATAGATAGATAGATAGATAGATAGATAGATGATAGATAGATAGATAGACAGATGATAGATAGATAGATAGATAGATAGATAGATAGATAGATAGTCAGTCAGTGGAAGACAGGAGTGCCTGGCGTGCTCTGGTCCATGGGGTCACGAAGAGTCGGACACGACTAAACGACTAAACAACAACAACAAGCCCAGGAATTCCTCTGCAGCTTGTATTTCTCCCTTCACATCCCGGATAATCAAAATCCTACCAGTTATTAATTTCTAGGGTCTCTTCCCCCACCCTCGGAATCTATAACACCATTAGAGCAAACAAAAATCCTCCTCCATCCTGATCTCTGGGTATACAGTGGATGTTCTTCTCTTGTTGCTAGGTAACCACAGCCCACCCAAACACTTCTGGGATGTGGAGAGGAGAGGGCTTATAGCTCCAGAGCACATGATTTTGAGGCGTGATGGGCCTTCTGGACTCCAGATTCTCAGATGCCATCCATCAGTCCCACGATTGTCCTCCAGAGCCCACTTCTATTCGCTCAGCGAGACACATCCCGTCAAAACATGCTTGACCTTGGACGGGGAAAATATTAACTCATCAGCAGCAAAAATACCTCCCACTCCTGTTGAGTGTGGATATTGCATCCTTGATGAAGACCTGTTCTTGTGGAGTCTATTATTGGAAAGCACATCTCTTAGCCGTCAATCTCTCCTTTCCCCCTCGTCCTCCAGCACTGCCACAGCATCCCTAGCGGGTCTTCCAAGGCTGAGCGCATCAGACCCAAGAAGAATGAGAAGAAGAAGAAGAGTTTGGATTTGATATCCCGCTTTATCACTACCCGAAGGAGTCTCAAAGCGGCTCACATTCTCCTTTCCCTTTCTTCCCCCACAACAAACACTCTGTGAGGTGAGTGGGGCTGAGAGACTTCAGAGAAGTGGGACTAGCCCAAGGTCACCCAGCAGCTGCATGGGGAGGAGCGGAGACGCGAACCCGGTTCACCAGATTACGAGTCCACCACTCTTAACCACTACACCACACTGAGGAGAGGACTCTGGGTCGGTTGGCCCTAAGAAGCATCACCTTGCCGACAAAGGTCCGTATAGTTAAAGCTATGGTTTTCCCAGTAGTGATGTATGGAAGTGAGAGCTGGACCATAAAGAAGGCTGATCGCCGAAGACTGGATGCTTTTGAATTGTGGTGCTGGAGGAGACTCTTGAGAGTCCCATGGACTGCAAGAAGATCAAACCTCTCCATTCTGAAGGAAATCAGCCCTGAGTGCTCACTGGAAGGGCAGATCCTGAAGCTGAGGCTCCAAGACTTTGGCCACCTCAGGAGAAGAGAAGACTCCCTGGAAAAGACCCTGATGTTGGGAAAGATTGAGGGCGCAAGGAGAAGGGGAAGATGGAGGACGAGATGGTTGGACAGTGTTCTTGAAGCTACCAATATGAGTCTGACCAAACTGCAGGAGGCAGTGGAAGACAGGAGTGCCTGGCGTGCTCTGGTCCATGGGGTCACAAAGAGTTGGACACGACTAAACAACTAAACAACAACAACAGGCAGATAGGTAGGAAGGTAGGTAGGTAGGTAGATATAGATAGATAGATAGATAGATAGATAGATAGATAGATAGATAGATAGATAGGCAGTGGAAGACAGGAGTGCCTGGCGTGCTCTGGTCCATGGGGTCACGAAGAGTCAGACAACAGGCAGGTAGGTAGGTAGGTAGGTAGGTAGGTAGGTACCGGTAGATATAGATAGATGATAGATAGATAGATAGATAGATTAGATAGATAGATAGATATAGATAGGCAGTGGAAGACAGGAGTGCCTGGCGTGCTCTGGTCCATGGGGTCATGAAGAGTCAGACACAACTAAACGACTAAACAACAACAAAGAAGCAGCAGCCTCAGTATTGTCTGCACTGACTGGCAGCAGCTCTCCAGAGTTTCAGGCAGGCAGTCTTTCCTAGAGATGCTGTTGGGATGCTGAACCCACAGGCCCCACAAATAACCCAGAGATGCATTTTAAATAAAAGGACACATTCTACTCATGTAAAAACACGCTGATTCTCAGACCGTCCACAGGCCGGATTTAGGTGGTGATTGGGCCGCATTCAGCCCCAGGGGCTTAGGTTGCCTACCCCTGCCCTAGATATTCAGGCATCTCACTAAATAAGGAGATTCTGACTAAACCCTAGGGAGAACCTTCCGACCCCAAGATCTGCTCAACAGTGGAACGGTCTCCCTTGGGAGCTGGTGGCCTATTTTTTATTGGAGGTTTATAAGCAGAGTTTGGATGGCCACCTGTCAGGGATTCTTTAGTTGTGGTTCCTGCCTTGCAGGGGGTTGGACTAGATGACCCCTGGTGGTCCCTTCCAACTCAACGATTCTATACTTCCCCGTTGACTTGTGGGTGTTGCTTTGGAGCAATCCACCCAACAGCCCCTGCCCCACAGTAAGAGCTGCCTTGTGGTTACAGACATTAAATTCAGAAGAGAATTTTTTTTCATTTCTGGCATTCCATTTTCTTCTTTTTTAAAGAAAACAACAACAACAGTTAACATTTCTTCCGATTTTATTTTATTTTGCATAAAGTGCCATGGTCAGCAATCACTGCCCCGCCCCGCCCCGCCCCGCCCCACAGAAATCTCCCAGTTTGCTCCCCGCAATGATACTGGTCAAAACAATGTAGAAATCAAACACTTAGGCAAGACTCGGATAGTAAATATCATACAAAGAAATTTCCAATGCCCTCTGGACGAGGGCTGGGTTTGGTTTTTGTTTGTTTCCCCAAAACTTTAGATATCTTCTGGGTTCCTCCTTCAGCACAGGGCAGGCCTGGGATAGGCTAATAGCCATAGCTGTCAACCCTCCCTTTTTTGCGGGAAAGTCCCTTATTCCAATGCCGTTTCCCGCTGCTATCCCGGATTGTGGATATCCCTTAAATTTCCCGGATTTCAAAGGAAGCAGCTCCTCTTCCTCCCTGCCGGCCAGGGAGGCTCCTCAGCTGCGTTGCTCGGCTGCCAATAAGGAGCCTGAGACCGACTGGGGGCGGAGCTTGCATGCCTTGTGCAGCCAGACCCTCACGCCCACCCAGACAGACAGACAGCCTGCCTGCCGTCTATGCGCTCGCTCTTTCGCTCACCCGTTCGCACACAGCCTCTGGAGCGCAGGGTGGCGAGGCTACTTGGTGCCATTGCACCGTCCTCGCGGCATCCCTTATTTTCAAATCCGAAAGTTTGAAAAAATCCCTTATTTCAAATCTGAAAGTTGACAGCTATGCTAATAGCCCTGGTTGTGTTTTGCAATCCTGCCTTCCTTGCAGTCCGGAAGCCACTGGCCGGCTAAGAAGAAGAAATTTCCCTTGCCCAAGAGGGTGAGGGGGCAGGTTTTGAGGTCGCCTTTTGTCCCCCCCCCCTGGCTTCCCTCGACCCCCATTGAGAGAGAAAGTTGCTGCAAAAATCCCACCAGAGGAATAAACAGAGGTTTGAAAGAGCAAACGTTGCCTCGGTAATTGAAAATAAACGTTCGGTCCTATTGCATCAGGAAAAGGAAGGGTCCTGGTCATCTTGGGGTCCTAAGTCCCAGGCTGGGAAGCAGGAAGAATCCAGCACATTTTTTTGCGGAAGGCTCCCATCCTTTTAAAATTACAAAGCAAACAATTCCAAAAAACGAGGAAAAGGAACCGCGGGGAGAGAAAGGAAGACGGAAATTAAATAGATACATCTCAACATGCAGAATGTCCATTATCCCCGACCCCCTTAGGAAAGCTATTTACATGATTATATCTACACATCAGCAATTCCACCGAAGGGGAACTTGCCGGGAGGGGGGGGGTTAGCAGCAGAGGAGTGGGATCAAAATCTCCCAGAGGCCCAAGAGTTTAAAAAGTCCCTTGGGCGGGGTGTGCGTTTGTAGTCTTCAGGGGTTGACCTGGGTCTTCCTGCTTTTTCGAGGACAGAGTTCTTCCCCCAGTCCAAATCTTTAGGTTGCAACCATAATGGCCCAGGATCCCTTGGGTTGGATCCATCCGCTAGCTTGGGGCTAGCTTGGGCTAGGCATAGGGCTCCCTGTATTTCTCCCTTAAAAAAATAATAATAATAATATCCACATGTCACCATCAAATTATGCGCCAACCAACGATGAACCTTGCAGCTTGTATCAACGATGCAAATTTGTGGGGGGAAAGGACATCAGTGGGGCTTCTCTAGATGCAAGTGTGTCTTTCAAACTCATAAGGCCTAGAAACTTGGCTTTGGTAGGGTGGGTGGGAACAGAGGTTCTTAAGAGGCTTAATTTGGTGCCCGTTGTTGATTTCTGTGCTTGTTTGGTCATGGAATACACACTGTCCAAATAGGTCACTTTCAACCACCCTGTGTAGGGATATTTCTTTGAGCAAAAGTTATTCCCAGCTTTGCGCATCTGCCCCAGTTCTAGATCAGGGGTGTCGAGGAGCCGTTATCTGGATGAGCCCCGCAGTTGCAGAATCTGGATCTTTTATAAAAAGAAGTCAACAGCCGAAGCCCATTATTAGAGATGTTCTCACGTATAAAAATATATGTGTACAGGTAGCAATATGGTATGTGTGTGCCTCTATTAATGGGACTGCTCCTCTATCTCAGTCCTCCTTCTCTCCAGCTACGTAAATATCCTATACAGAAGGACCCGGCACGTGCGTGGCAGGGCTTGGGGGACAGAGCTCAGGGTTCAAACCATAGCTGTCAACCCTCCCTTTTTTTGCGGGAAACTCCCTTATTCCAATGCTGTTTCCCGCTGTTATCCCGGATTGTTGATATCCCTTAAATTCCCCGGATTTCAAAGGAAGCAGCTCCTCTCCCTCCCTGCCGGCCAGGGAGGCTCCTCAGCTGCGTTGCTCAGCTGCCAATAAGGAGTCTGAGACCGACTGGGGGCGGAGCTTGCATGCCTTGTGCAGCCAGACCCTCACGCCCAACTGCTCTCAAGCCAGGTGTCACCCATCCTGTATTTGTGCCTTTCATTTTTTTTATTTTTTTTTGCCCAAGTGTAGTACTTTACATTTCTCCCTGTTAAAATTCATCCTGTTTGCCTTGGCCCAGTTCTCTAATCTGTTAAGGTCATTTTGAAGTGTGATCCTGTCCTCTGGGGTATTAGCCACCCCTCCCAATTTGGTGTCATCTGCAAACTTGATCAGGATGCCCTCAAGCCCATCATCCAAGTCATTGATAAAGATGTTGAATAAGACTGGGCCCAAGACAGAACCCTGTGGCACCCCACTAGTCACTTCTCTCCAGGATGAAGAGGAGCTATTGATGAGCACCCTTTGGGTTCGGTCAGCCAGCCAGTTACAAATCCAGCCAGTTACAAATTCATGGCGAGTTCCAGCCCCTCTTTTTCTAGAAAAATAGCACTGCCTGGAGTAGACATTACTAGACTGGCCAGCGGTCTGGTTACATTTAAGGCAGCTTGGTTGCATTTCCGTAAAGCTCTCATGTCAGCCTTCGTCAACTGGGTGTTCCCCCATCCCAGATGTTTAGGGACTCCAAATCCCATTGTGTCGTGGTCCTCTTGTTGGGCAGCAGCATGCAGAGCTCGGTGGAGACAAGAGTCTCTGAGATACTCAGCATATGAAGTTGGTATAGCATGTGGCTCTTATTCACAAAACCAAGGGTCCAGATGTAGAACTGGAAGCCGCAAGGTAAGGCCGGGAACCACAGGCGTTGTTTCCAGCACCCGACTGCTGCTGAGAGCTCTGCTCAAGAAGGCTGAAGCCAGCTGGTTCTCATCAATGCCTTCTCCTCCGCTTCCTTGAAGGCTGGTCAGCTACAGGTGAAGCTGACGGCTGGCCCCTGACAATCAGCCCCAGCCACTGATGGGCGTTGGGAGTCCTAAACATCTGGAAGTCACCAGGTTGACGAAGGCTGGGTTCGCTCTGCTTGTGGGGCCAGATATGTGGCAAGCGCAGGAAACTCTGGGTGGGGGGTTCTGTAGGTGGGATTCCTGCATTGCAGGCGGGGTGGGCTGGATGACCTTGTGGGGTCCCTTCCGGCTCTATGATTCTGCAAGTCGCACCAGCCCCAGCATCAGGCCACACGGTTTGATGGGAGCTGTGGCACCAGGTTGACAAAGGCTATCTTACATAACACAGAGATTGGGGGCAGCTACCCTGGAACGAGTGGCGCTTATTGCAAAACCAGAAAGGGCTTGCTCTGCCTGCAAAAACAGGCAATGGAGAATTACATAGCAACTGGGATTGCAGTCCTCTCCCTGGCCAGGAAATTCTGCAGGCCCTTTGGCTATCCAAAGCAGAGAGGGCAAACATTTCACGGCCTCAGGCTTCAGGTCCTAGGTGTGCCAGGGTTTTGCTGAGATCAATGCGACCGTCACACGCGACACCTCTCTATCTTTCTCAACCTCCCCCTTCTCGACAGGTCCTGTTGAATCTAAGAAGTACGACCTGCAGCAAAAAGTTGCAGCGTGACGTTCTGCTCCGGATTCCCGTCAGCCCATTCCATTCCTCCTTCCCCTGCTTTTCCATCCCCCAGTGAGAATTTTGCGACCACTGAGCCTATATGATCTGGGATGTTTTGAGGGCAACGCCCACCACCACCCGATTTCTTTCCTTCTAACTTTTTTTTTTTTAAAAAATACTATCTCTGGGAAACTTGAGGCTCCTTGAAGCCTTGCGATGGCTCCCTATTTGTGTGACGGCAGTTTGGGCTACATCCAGACCCATGAGTTCACCCTGAGCATATTTGTTTCCTCCTGCTATTCAATTCAAACTAAACAGATCTGTTCAGATGGCAAAGAGGATCCAGTCTGCCTTCTTGGATTAAAGAGAGGGCGACAGTGTTTGGTGCAGAAGCGCATGCTTCTGGGGCCTGTGGAAAGCAGACAGACCCGATCCGTAGTCCTGGCAGAAGAACGGCTTTACTAAAGGTAAAGGTAAAGGTACCCCTGACCATTAGGTCCAGTTGTGACCGACTCTGGGGTTGCGGCGCTCATTTCGCTTTAGTGGCCGAGGGAGCCGGCGTTACAGCTTCTGGGTCATGTGGCCAGCATGACTAAGCCGCTTCTGGTGAACCAGAGCAGCGCACGGAAATGCCGTTTACCTTCCCGCCGGAGTGGTACCTATTTATCTACTTGCACTTTCACGTGCTTTCAAACTGCTAGGTGGGCAGGAGCAGGGACCGAGCAACGGGAGCTCACCCCGTCGTGGGGATTCGAACCCCCGACCTTCTGATCGGCAAGCCCTAGGCTCTGTGGTTTAGACCACAGCGCCACCCGCGTCCCTAGATCGTACCAAAGACCCACTAAACCCAGCACCCTCTTTCCCACAGTGACCAAACTGATGTTTGTAGCAGGAAATTTGAACCCAATCCCTCTTGTGTCGTTGCTTGCCAAATGGTTAGAGCAGGCATACGCAAACTCCGGCCCTCCAGATGTTTGGGACTACAGTTCCCATCATCCCTGACCACTGGTCCTGTTAGCTAGGGATGATGGGAATTGTAGTCCCAAACATCTGGAGGGCTGGAGTTTGCCTATGCCTGGGTTAGAGTGTTGGACCAAGACCTGAGAGGGACCAGGGATCAAACCCCACTCGGCCATGAAGCACACTGGGTAGCCAGTCCCTGCCTCTTAGCCCACCCTACCTCACAGGAGAAAAAGATGGGATATAGTTCAACAAAATAAATAACTTGTTTTCCAGCAACTGGTAGTCAGTTCTCTTGAGACCAGAGGTAGCTGCCATATTGTCCCACAAATTGTTTCTAGCCCCCTTTTAGATCAGTGGCAGACTTTCCACCCCGTGCGACGCCAAAATTTGGCACCCAGTGCAGGCGAATGGTTTGTGCTCCCCCCCCCCAAAAAAATCCTAAACACATTTCTCAGATGGCCAATCAGAAGGGTCCGTGCTGCCTGCCAATCACAGGACCTGATGTTGCTCCCGCCATCGGACCATGAGGTTCCCAATTCCCTGGTCTCCATCCTCCCCAATATCAAACCGTGCTATTTAAAGGACAGCATCTGATTGCCTCCTTCCTCCCTTCAGTGACCTGCAAAAAGGAAAATTCTGGGGGAATTCACTGAAGGTTTCTATAGACAGCAAGAGACCTTTTAGCATAAGACTACGACTTCACACCACGAAAAAAGAAAGGTTTTGTTCCTTAATAAAGGAGCCCTTTCATCGGGTGAAGGAGTTAAAGGCTTTTTTTTTTTAAAGAAAACTCTAGATTCTGTCTCGAAGCACACACGCAACCTCTCTCTGCTGGTGTTTCAGCTGCAACCTCCAAATTTTTCCAGTTGCCATGGAAATCAACAAGAGATAATGTTATATATATATATGTAGAGGGTTTTTTTAAAAAAAAGAAAAGAGGAGGAAGAGGTCAAATTTTCTTCTCTCTCAAAATGCAGCAGGCGAGTCGTGTGTGTGTCTTTGAGAGAACTTTTATATTGTGTTTTATTTTATACTGTATTGTATTGCGAGCCGCCCTGAGATCTGCGGATTGAAGGGCAGTATACAAATTTAAGTAATAATAATAGGCATGCAGAAAGTCCCAGCTTCGGTCCTCTGCACCTTGCAGGTACTGGTGGAAGAGACTCCCTGTCTGAGGACAATATTGGGCTCGCTCAGCCTCTGCCAACCTGGTGCCCTCCAGATCTTTGGAGTTTAGATTGGATTTGATATCCCGCTTTATCACTCCCCTTCAGGAGTCTCAAAGCGGCTCACATTCTCCTTTCCCTTCCTCCCCCACAACAAACACTCTGTGAGGTGAGTGGGGCTGAGAGACTTCAGAGAAGTGTGACTAGCCCAAGGTCACCCAGCAGCTGCATGTGGAGGAGTGGAGACTCGAACCCGGTCCCCCAGATTAGAGTCTACCCTCTTAACCACTACACCACACTGGCTCTCTTTGGGAGCCGCAAAACATCTGGAGGGCGCCAGGATGGCAAAGGCTGGGCCTGACTTGGCTAGGTGGACCAGTCGCCTGACTCCTTCTTCCTCTATTCAACTACAATTCCCAGGGTTCCTTGGGGCAGGAGCTACGGGTGACCAGGTGCCACACACAGACTGGGCTCCTGGGTCTTTCCTTATTTAGGCAACAGGTGAGAACATCTGGGCCTGTGTGCTTCTTCCCATCCCGGTTGCCATGACGCTGGTGCTCCGTGGGACAGGAAGCCAACCAAGAGGCTGGTCACCTGACCAGGGGCTGGGAGACTGGCAGGCTAACCAGCCAATCCAGGCCATTCTACCGCCGCGTCTCCTTATAAGGGGGCTCTGAGGAGAGCCAGGGTGGCCTAGTGGTTAGAGCGTCGGCCTAGGACCTGGAGAGACGCAGGTGCGAATCCACCCTTGACCACGAAGCTGGGTGACCCTCGCCGCTGCTCAGGCTCACCTACTCTGCAGGGTTGTTGTGGCGATGAATTGGGGAGGGGGAGAAGAACGATGTATGCCCCCTTGATACCTTTGGAGAAAAATGTATAAACCTAATACATATCTAAATGTTTGCGAAATGGCAGTTTGGGAGGGGGGCGAGCCTTCATCTTGGAGCCCAAAGGCACAGATTGGGAGTGGGGAGAATATGAGGGGTCCACTTGCAAACTGGGGGGCAACTGAGGTTGAGCGAGAGAAACCGCAGACCATCTGCTGCCATGTTAGCTTGCCTGCTGTCTGGTGGGTTGGAGAAGACCAGGCTGGTTAATACTGGCTATAAATAATACTCTTGGGGTGTCAGTTCTGTTCCTGATCCCCACACCAACATGCCGTGAAGGTCAGACAACAGACAGCGTTAACTGGCCAACGCCATTGTGACTTATCTTATGCCAGCCTTTGCCAAACTGGCTCCCCTCCGGGATGCTTCGAACTACAACTCCCATGATGCTGTGCTCGCCTGCTTGGCAATCTCCGTGAGGATACCATCAGGGCAAACCCAAACATAGCCTGTTGTCAAATTTCTCAAATGGCAGACAAATAACAAAGGGAAGCAGTAGCTTATCTATCAGGCTAACTATTTGCACCCCAGCTAGTTGTTACAAAAACTGGTTGCCTGAGTTAGCTTTTTTATTCCTCCTCCCTCCTCCTCCTCCAACCCTTTTTCCTTTTGTGCTGTGTCTTTCAGACTATAAGCTTGCAGGCAGGACTGGGTTTTTAAAAAAAATCTCCCTGTAAACATCGTCCTCTCCATAGGGAACGGCAGTCCTGTGATGGACAGCGGGGAATTTTCAGCAGCTTCATATAGGGCAGATATAGGGCAGAGCAACTGGTTTCACAGCACTGGGTGCTGAGCCTAGGGGGCGCTGCAGGGCACAGCGAGTATGACATAGTGAACTGAGCAAAAGGGAAGGTGAGAGGCAGGGGGGGTTACCAATTTTTGGCCTCGCACAGAGCATTGCTAAAATTTGAAAGACCGAAGTGTGTGTGGTCCCGTCCCCCCCCCCCATTGTGCAACCCAACAAAGGCACATTGACCCTCAGCACATTGCAAAGGATCTTGGGATGCCATTCCCGGGGTCTCACACACTGCCTCTCTGGCATCCCCAATAATACTGCGTCCTGCAAGCGATCGCTTTGGTCATCTGTGTGGTCAGCCCAGCCGAGACAACACATCCTAGGTAAAGGTAAAGGGACCCCTGACCATTATGTCCAGTCGTGACCGACTCTGGGGTTGCAGCGCTCATCTCGCTTTACTGGCCGAGGGAGCCGGCGTACAGCTTCCAGGTCATGTGGCCAGCAGGACTAAGTCGCTTCTGGTGAAGCAGAGCAGCGCATGGAAACGCCGTTTACCTTCCCGCCGGAGTGGTACCTATTTATCTACTTGCACTTTGACGTGCTTTCAAACTGCTAGGTTGGCAGGAGCAGGGACCGAACAACGGGAGCTCACCCCGTCGCGGGGATTTGAACCGCCGACCTTCTGATCGACAAGCGCTAGGCTCTGTGGTTTAACCCACAGCGCCACCCGCGACAACACATCCTAGAAGGCTTTAAAAGAGGGTTGGACCAAATCACAGAGGAGGAGAAGGCTATCAATGGCTACTCGCCAGGATGGCTAGGCTCAGACCTCCAGAGGCAGCAACGATTCTGATTACCAGGTGCTAGAAACCGCAGGAAGGGAGAGCGCTCCTGTGTTCGAATCCTGCTTGTGGGCTTCCCACAGGCATCTGGTTGGCCACTGGGAGAACAGGACGCTGGACTAAATGGGCCATTGGCCTAATCCAGCAGGCACTCCTTATGTACTCACCCTACTTTGCAAACAATTCTACCCTTAATTAAGGGTTCCCCGCATAAACTGCCAGGACAAGGGACTCTGCCGGGAACCCCCTGTGAGGGTTAGGGGACCGTAACCCTTGCTGTGGTCGTGATCTAGATTCAGGGCCTGGAGTTTGTAGTTTACAGGGCAAAGGAGAGGTCCCATGGAAAGATGAGAGGCCTCCTTTTTTGCATTGCAAGGTGCAGGCACGGCGGGGGGGGGGGGTCAGGGGAGAGCCAGTGTGGTGTAGTGGTTAAGAGCGGTAGACTCGTAATCTGGTGAACCGGGTTCGCGTCTCCGCTCCTCCCCATGCAGCTGCTGGGTGACCTTGGGCTAGTCCCACTTCTCTGAAGTCTCTCAGCCCCCCTCACCTCACAGAGTGTTTGTTGTGGGGGAGGAAGGGAAAGGAGAATGTGAGCCGCTTTGAGACTCCTTCGGGGAGTGATAAAGCGGGATATCAATTCCAAACTCCTCTTCTTCTTCTTCAGTTCTGGAACTGCAGTGGGAATACAAAAAGGTCCTGTTCCCCTTGTGTTGGCGACCCCAGTCCTGATCAGACCCAACTGGCAGTCTTCGGGGGGGAAAGGCAGCGACCCTGAACTTAAGAAGAAGAGTTTGGATTTGATATCCCGCTTTCTCACTACCCGAAGGAGTCTCCAAGCAGCTCACATTCTCCTTTCCCCTCCTCCCCCCCAACAAACACTCTGTGAGGTGAGTGGGGCTGAGAGACTTCAGAGAAGTGGGACTAGCCCAAGGTCACCCAGCAGCTGCATGTGGAGGAGCAGGGAATCGAACCCGGTTCACCAGATTACAATTCTACCACTCTTAACCATTACACCACGCTGGCTCTTAAGGTGACGTGCAGCGTGGCCCTTACTCAGAAATCATTGTGTGGCCCCTCAATTTCCCCACCTCTTTCCTCCCTACCACATGACTAAACCCTGAAGAGTAACCAAAGCCCAAGGGTCAGGCCCGCATCCTGCCTCAAAGGAACCCTTTCCCCCATCCTTCCGCACAAGCAACACACCAGATTCAACTCCAGGAGGGCAAAGAGGCGACCATTCTAATGAGGATGGGAGAATTCTAGCAGCGGTCGCAAATGGATTTGGGTGTTGAGGGCAGAGCTGAGTGAGGGCAACAGGACCCCAGAGCCAGAAAAGGGGGTCTGGAAATGCGGGGGAAGGAGCTCGTCTCATTAAAAAATAAGAAGAAATGAAGTACAAATGGTGGCATCTCCACACTTAATTAGTGCCCTAGGCAGATGGGGAGATCTGCACACTTGCTTCTCCTTGTGCGTTTGCCTCTTAGACCCAACCCAGTCTTCAAAAATTATTTTCCTCCTCCCCGGATCTTTCTGCTCAACCAACACCCCCCCCCCAAAAATGCTTTTTGGGAAATTCCAAGAAAAATCAGAATAAATGACACCAAGGGGTGTAGGAGACCCCCCCGGAGGCACCTTCTGGCCTTTTCAAAAAACAGTGGCAGAGGTCTAGATACCTTTGTGGGTTCCTCCCTCCATGACTTTATATTAAAAAAAAAAAAAAGAGCTCTGACAGACAGACAGACGGATAGATTTCTGAGCATCTGCATTCCACCTCCACCCACCTCGTCCAACTCCTTCCTTGAGCCCGTCTGACTCACTGCGGCAAGCAGAGAAAGCAGTTGTCTGTTTTGGCAAAGGCCTGGCCTCAGAAGGAGACCTCTGGCCCACCGAGCATCCATCGGCCACCAGGGACCAGGAAGGAACAGGTGAATCCGGCCAGGTCCCCGGTCCTCGCCAGGAGAACCAGTCACCGGTCAAGGATGCGGACAAAGTCCTCCCTCTTGGCGTTGCCCTCGTTCTTGAGGTCGGCGAAGACCTGGGTGAAGTAGTGCGGGTCGGCGTTGATCCGGAGCATCTTGGCGCTCATGGCGTTGATGATGCGCAGGCAGCGGTTCCAGAATACGTCTTTGGAGGCCTCCACCAGGAAGGGCTTCAGCGGGTAGGAGATCTCGTTGCCCATGTAGGAGTAGGAAAGGTAGAGGCAGGTGAGCAGCGCGGCCTGCAGCTCATGCTCGCTGGCCACCGCGTCCCCGTCGATCATCTCGCGGCACAGCAGGTAGACAAAGACCACGTTGGCCGGAGTCACAAAGGCCTGGTCCTGCCAGCCTTGCAAGAGCAGGGAGCGGTCCACGCTGCGGAGCCACAGGATGGGCTCGGTGGGAGACAGGTGCTTCAGGCGGAAGCAGCGGCGGCACAGGAACTCGCCCAGGCACTTCAGCAGCTCGCTGGTGGACGCCTGGACGATCACCCGCCGGGGGGACGACGAGGTGCCTCCGCCCACCACGCCGGGCTTGAGCGTGCCCGAGGAGCGCTTGGAGCTGAGGGGGGCCAGCGGCGGCTCGGCCCCATCGAAGCTGGCGAGGTTGGCGCAGGAGAGGGACTTCTTGACATTCTCGTGGTTCAGCTGGGCCACGTCCTTGGCGTTCTTGGAGGGGCCCTTGCTGGCGCCGCCGGCCCGCGACCCCTTTTTCTTCGTCGAGGCCACCAGCCGCTTCCAGGTCAAGGCCGGGATGAACATAGAGTGTCTCTTGAGCCCCTTCTCGGCCTTCTGCCCGCCCCCGCCGCCGCTGCTCTTGGCGCTCGCCAGGCCAGGGTAGTGTGCCAGGGAGCTGGAGGAGCCGTCGTCGTAAAGGCTGGTTTTCCGCAGGCCCGGAGAGAGGGACAGCACGGTCCCCATGGCGGCAGCGGGAAGGGAAGGGGAAAGAGCTGGGATGGAGCGGGCGAGCGAGGGGCTGAGTCAAAGCACCCCAGACCCACTACAAGCGACCACCAGCAGGAGCCCAGGCCTCATGGCCAGATCCTGCCTCGGTGGGGGTGTTCTCGCCTGGCCTGGCCCCTGGAAGCAAAGTCACCTCCTGCCTTGCTTGCAGCCAGACCAACGTGGCCAAACACACCTAGCTGGGCTCGGTGGGAGGTGGGGAGACTTATTGGTGTCGCACCAGCGTCGTGGCCTCAGGGCCTGTGGCGCTTCTCATCCTGCACCTGCTGCTCCAGTCCACCCATTTGCAAACTGGAACACCGGCCTCGGTTTCCTTTACTGCGTCCTGGGAATAATTCCCGGCAACGGAGGTTTTGCAACTGAAGTTTCCAGCCGCTGCAAAAAGCGCCGGCGTTCCTTGGATTGCAAAGCTTGCAGGTGTGTGTGTGTGAGTGAGGGGGGGGGACCTCCTGCCCCCCAGATGGGGGGGAATCGTTGCTGGTCAAAGCTGCTGGTTGGAGACAGGGCGCGCGCAGATGTCCCCGACCGTTGCTGCAGAAAGGTGCTGTTGCAAAACCCCAACTGCAACTGGGGAACCAGGTGGGAATCGATTCCCTCCCTCCCACCCCCACTGACTTCTTTTCTGTTTTTTTTTTTTTTAAAAACCTAGATCCTGTCCGATCGGTCCCCAGACGGACTCCTCCCGCCGCCGCCGGGGGGCGCCATCCCGCTTTCCTTCTCGTTAGTCCCTGGAAGAAGGCGCTTCTGCTGCCCCCCCTCGGGCTGCGTGTGGGGTGCTGCTGGCTCCCCGGTTCCCCCCCCCCTCCGACCCTCCAAGCTCCCTCGCCTTCCTTGCAAACGGCGGGTGGGTCAGATCCTGCGCTCTCCCGACCACCACGACGCTGCTGCTGCTGCCGCAATCGAGCCCGGCAGCCCCCTCTCCGGTGCCATCCGAGAGGAGCGATGGGGCTCTTGTGGGGCGGAGAGGAAGATCCGGATTTCCCCCAGGATAGCTGGGGGGGGGGTTGAGGGGGGAGGAAGGAGAGTGCAGATGCGCAGAGCCTCCGCCGCAGGAAGGATGCTGGAGAGCCAAACGCCGGTTAGAAAGGAGAGCGAGCTGTGCGGGGAGGGAGAACAACCCGGGATCCTCTTCCAGCAGTGCGGATGGTCCGTGTTATTTTGGGATGCGGGGATGCGGAGTCTTGACGCGACCGGTCTCCCTCCGGGGCTCCTCGCCGGCGGCTGCCTTTGGACTCGCCGCCTGTCTGGCAGCGTCGGATGGGGATGAAGCAATGAGATGCAAAGGGGGGGGGCGAGGAGGGAGGGAGGGAGGGAGGAGGAGGAGGAGAGGGATGGTCCAGGGATGCTGAGCGCCCAGGCACCCAAACGCGCAGGCAAAAAGGATGGAGGGAGCCTCGTCTCTCGGGCTCCCCCCGCTGGCCCACCGCGGGCATTGCAGGGAGCTGCCGGAATGCCGAGTCACAGCGCTGTCCCCTCCTTCTCAGAATGACAGGGGCACCCCCGGGGTCATCTAGTCCAACCCCCTGCAATGCAGGAATCTCAACTAAATGATAATGGAATTATAGGGTTGGAAGGGACCCCTAGGAATCTCAACTAAATGATAGTGGAATTATAGAGTTGGAAGGGACCCCTAAGGGTCATCTAGTCCAACCCCTTGCAATGCAGGAATCTCAACGCAAGCATCCGTGCCATGTGGCTGTTTAAAAACCTCCAGCGAAGGGGAGTCTGCCACCTCCCGAGGGAGTCCTTCCATGCCACTGTCTTAGCTGGCACTGGGCTGCCCAAGAGGCAGGCTGAGCATGGTTTTGGGGACGTGTCCCGTGCGGCTGCAGGGGGCGCCGCAACAATGCTGTAGAACGGAGCAAGAGAGATGGGGAGGCACCAAATTTTAGTGCTGCCCAGGGCGCCGCTGGAATCTGAAAGCCCCAAGCCTGCTAGTGGTGTGTGCATCCGGCAGAGCTTTCCAAACTTTTTTTTTTTTAAAAAAAATTATAATAAACTTTATTTATTTTCATTCACAATAAACAGTACCAAACAAAACAAACAACCACAAACTACACACAAAGATCATACAATTATTCCTAAATAGAAAGAAAAAACAAAACAGAAATCAAATAAACTTAATTAAATATAGTTCTCTACTTCCCTGGGACGTGGGTGGCGCTGTGGGTTAAATCACAGAGCCTAGGGCTTGCCGATCAGAAGGTCGGCAGTTCGAATCCCTGCGACGGGGTGAGCTCCCGTTGCTCGGTCCCTGCTCCTGCCAACCTAGCAGTTCGAAAGCACGTCAAAGTGCAAGTAGATAAATAGGTACCGCTCCGGCGGGAAGATAAACGGTGTTTCCGTGCGCTGCTCTGGTTCGCCAGAAGCGGCTTAGTCCTGCTGGCCACATGACCCGGAAGCTGTACGCTGGCTCCCTCGGCCAGTAAAGCGAGATTAGCGCCGCAACCCCAGAGTTGGACACGACTGGACCTAATGGTCAGGGGTCCCTTTACCTTTACCTTACTTCCCTAATCCATCTCTCCTTTGATTCACAATATTGATGTTTTATTGATCTACTTTAACTCTGGCACCCTCTTAATCTATCACAATTCTATAACATTCCAATCTTATTCGTTGTTACATCACTATATAAATTATTTGTAATTGTAAAACAAGAGTTAATCCAAAACGTGCACCGTGGTCATGTCACACCTCTTTTTTAAATAGCATAAGAAACTGTTCCACTCTTCAATGAATTTGCTTCTCGGATTGTCCTTTAAATTTTCTGATAGATAGGCTAGCTCAATATATTCTGTAGTTTTAAGTAGCCATTCTTTCTTACTCGGAAGATTGGCACATTTCCAATATGAAGCCACCCAACCTTTCATGCTGGTGACACACTTTTTAGACATGCGTCATTTCACGACGCAGTAATTCAGTTTTACTAGCAAACCGGAGGCTAAACTAACCCCTTTCCATCCCCGGGAGGAGTGCGGGGAGCATTCATGTGACACACCTACACACTGCAGCCGACACACTAATGTGTCACGACACACAGTTTGAAAAGCTCTGGCTTAGGGCAAAGCAGGGAGACACGCCGCCAAAGAGGGAGGCAGCATTGGTGCAGTGGTTGGAGTGCCAG
The DNA here is from genome assembly GCA_034641385.1 of Darevskia mixta. Lineage (NCBI taxonomy): Eukaryota > Metazoa > Chordata > Lepidosauria > Squamata > Lacertidae > Darevskia > Darevskia mixta. The sequence continues at coordinate 1,501,463 of JAWWNH010000015.1, forward strand.
GCTAGAATTGTAGAGGATTGCTGGAAAACATGTTTTCAGCAAACACCGAAAAGAGTGCATCTGCCTGATGTCAACAGGCAGGGAGTTCCACAGTTTTCCAGTGACTGTGTTCATAAACTCCCTGCAAAGCAATCGGTCTGAATGTTCAACAGCCAGGTTGCCTGGAAGCGACCTGGGTATAAATGGAATGTTTAAACCTCCTTCTTTCCAGCCCTGGATGATCTATTCTAGAAAGATCAGCACCAGGAAGGTGATATTTGAAAATACCGTATTTTTCACTCTATAAGGCGCACCTGACCATAGGACGCACCTAGTTTTTAGAGGGGGAAAGCCCCATTTTTTTGAGGATCAGCTCAAATTTCTGCAGCTTCTTTTGCAAAGGAGAAAAGCCCCATTTTTTGAGGATCAGCTCAAAGTTGTTGAGCTTACTTTGCAAAGGGAAAAAACCCTGTTTTATGGGGTTTAACTCACAGTCCTGCAGCTTCAGGAAGCCATTTCTACAGTTCCCAGACAGATAATCTAATCAGCCAGTCACATGTCGCTGGGGAAACAGCCTCCCTCTGCAAGGGGGCGGGGCTGGAATCTCTCTCCCTTATCTCTCTCCCCGATCGTTTGCTGAGCAGCTGCTCAGTGGGCTTCCTTTCAACACCCCCTTCTCTCTCTTTTTTTTAAAAAAAGCACGATCTGCTTTTGCCCCTGGGCAGTTCAGCTCCAGGGACCACGCATTCGCTCCATAAGACGCACAGACATTTCCCCTTACTTTTTAGGAGGAAAAAAGTGTGTCTTAGGGTGCGAAAAATAGGGTAATTAACTTTTTTTCTTTTCTTTTTTTGAGAAAAAAAGAAAAGAAACAAAAACCTCTTCCGCAGTGAAAATAGGCTCCTGCCTTCTGCTTGATTTTTCTATTTTGGTGGTGCCTTTGTCAGCCAGGAGAAGAAAGGGGAGGGAAGGAGCTGACGGTATAAACAAGAAAACAAGCCCTTTTGCTTTTTATGTTATAAGAGATGGTATATATCTAAAAGAGGACATTTCAGGACTAGGAGCGAGTTGCATAATCGCATGTGGGCTGGCCATATGAGGGATAATTGCATGGGAGGAACAGAGGGAGAGCAGCGCAGAGTCCCAAACAGCTGCTCAATGAACCATTTTTGGAGGATGTCTCAGTGAGAAAGGGCAAAGGTGATGGGCAGGGGGGGGAGCGAATCAAGAGGGGGGAGAGGGTCCTAAAAAACAGTGCAGTGGCAAATTTGGAAGTGCTGCAGAATCGCTTTGTGATAGTCAAAGCCAAGCCCTCTTGCAACCACCCTACCGCCTAAGATTATAACAGCCTTTCCAGATTATATAATAATCTTACACTTATATGACAACAGGAATAGGGGTGCATTGCAACCGTCAAGGCAGAACTCCATGTTCAGCTAGAACATCTATTTTCTCTGTATGTACATAGATGGGCAAATCATGATTGTGAACCGCACTGTGATCTACGATGAAGGGTGGTATACAAATTTAATAAATAATAATAATGGTGTAGGGACCCAGGTGGCACTGTGGGTTAAACCACAGAGCCTAGGGCTTGCTGATCAGAAGGTCGGCGGTTCGAATCCCTGCGACAGGGTGAGCTCCCGTTGCTCGGTCCCAGCTCCTGCCAACCTAGCAGTTCGAAAGCACGTCAAAGTGCAAGTAGATAAATAGGAACTGCTCCGCGCCGCAACCCAAGAGTCGTCCGTGACTGGACCTAATGGTCAGGGGTCCAGTCTGGCTGGGTTTCCTCAGCCACTTTAATCCCCACAACATCCCTGTCAGGTAGGTTATTACACAGTGACTGGCCCAGGGAGCTTCCTGGCTGAGAGTGAAACTGGTCTTTCCCAGGTGGTGGCGAACCTTGGCCCTCCAAATGTTTTGGGACTACAACTCCCATCATCCCTGACCACTGGTCCTGTTAGCTAGGGATGATGGGAGTTGTAGTTCCAAAACATCTGGAGTGCCAAGGTTCGCCATGGGTAGGCAAACTAAGGCCCGGGGGCCGCATCCGGCCCAATTGCCTTCTAAATCCGGCCAACGGACGGTCCGGGAATCAGCGTGTTTTTACATGAGTAGAATGCGTGCTTTTATTTAAAATGCACCTCTGGGTTATTTGTGGGGCATAGGAATTCCTTCCTTCCTTCCTTCCTTCCTTCCTTCTTTCTTTCTTTCTTTCTTTTCAAAATATAGTCCGGCCCCCCACTAGGTCTGAGGGAGAGTGGACCGGCCCCCTGCTGAAAAAGTTTGCTGTAAAACCCACCAACTGCTGCACCACCCAATACTTATCCCAAGAGTCAAAACAAAATTAAAAAATTAAAAAATTACTTCCAGTAGCACCTTAGAGACCAACTAAGTTTATATATAGTGAGAGGGTGGGAGGGGTATTACTCAGAGGGGTGAGTAATACCCCTCCCACCCTCTCACTATATAAGGGTCTGGTGACTTCTGTTTCAGTGTATCTGAAGAAGTGTGCATGCACACGAAAGCTCATACCAAGAACAAACTTAGTTGGTCTCTAAGGTGCTACTGGAAGGAATTTTTTTTATTTTTTTATTTTGTTTTGACTATGACAGACCAACACGGCTATCTACCTGTAACTTATCCCAAGAGTATTACTTTATATCATATACTGCACGGCAATAAAAGACCATAAACTTGACATGAGTCAACAGTGTGATGCAGCAGCTAAAAAAGCCAATGCAATTCTGGGCTGCATCCATAGGAGTATAGCATCTAGATCAAGGGAAGGAATAGTACCACTGTATTCCGCTCTGGTCAGACCTCACCTGGAATACTGTGTCCAGTTCTGGGCACCACAGTTCAAGAAGGATATTGACAAGCTGGAACGTGTTCAGAGGAGGGCAACCAAAATGGTCAAAGGCCTGGAAACGATGCCTTATGAGGAACGGCTTAGGGAGCTGGGTATGTTTAGCCTGGAGAAGAGAAGGTTAAGGGGGGATATGATTGCCATGTTCAAATATATAAAAGGATGTCATATAGAGGAGGGAGAAAGGTTGTTTTCTGCTGCTCCAGAGAAGCGGACACGGAGCAATGGATTCAAACTACAAGAAAGAAGATTCCACCTAAACATTAGGAAGAACTTCCTGACAGTAAGAGCTGTTTGACAGTGGAATTTGCTGCCAAGGAGTGTGGTGGAGTCTCCTTCTTTGGAGGTCTTTAAGCAGAGGCTTGACAGCCACCTGTCAGGAATGCTTTGATGGTGTTTCCTGCTTGGCAGGGGGTTGGACTGGATGGCCCTTGGGGTCTCTTCCAACTCGATGATTCTATGATTCTAACATGCAGTTAAGAGAATGAACACCTTCGGAAACTATCATAGGTTTTAACAACAGAGGTATTGTATCTAAAATATCCTAAATTTCCCAAGGGCTACATGACACTTGGTGTCATATGACTGGTGCTTCCCTTCTGGGGCATCCAAGCCCTGGGATCCCAAACGTTTATGTACCAAACCTCAGTTGAAATTGAGGATCTTCATTGCCACCTGCTGATCTGCCAAGATCACTGCACCGCTAATGAAGTTGCTGTTGGCATCGGTCTATCGCAGATTTTTTAGAATCAAAGAATCCTCTCCCCTCCAACATTTCCCCGATGGAAATAGGGACATCCTAAGGCAGTGATGGCTAACCTTGACACTCCAGATGTTTTGGGACTACAACTCCCATCATCCCTGACCACTGGTCCTGTTAGCTAGGGATGATGGGAGTTGTAGTTCCAAAACATCTGGAGTGTCAAGTTAGCCATCACTGTGACCTAAGGAAAAAGCGGAACATTCCGGGACAGAATCAGAAACTGGGATCATTTGCTTCAACTCGCCTGTGGGAACAATTCGGAGGCTGTGAAAGAATGAAGGATAACAACAGGAAAGCTAAAGGAACTATTGGAAATGAATATAAAATGCATTAAAATTGAGATGAGATCAGAGCCCTCCAAACCTTGAAGCATGGGAAGTCCCGAAAAAACAAGTAAATGATCATTTGGCAGAATATTTGGATTTTTAGATATGTATATGTATAATTTGGAATATTTAATATGGTTTTGATTGGATTGTTAATTTGGAAATTTTAATAAAAATGATTTACCGGTATATATAAAAAAAGAAGTCCATTGACATGTGGAGGCAGACTCCTCATCTCTGGATTTTGCCTCCACCTCCCAATTTTCAAAGGACATTTTACATTGTTAAATACCAGTTTTATTTCCTAATGCTTGAGTTAACTGTGCAGTAGTCCTTCATCTTCCAAGAACTTCAAGTACAGTTTTGTGAAACATTTTTCTGACCTGTGGATTTAAATTTTAAAGCAGCATGGTTCTATTTTGCTTTGTAAAAAAAATAAAAATAAAATCAGAAACCGGGACTGGGTTTCTGTAAATCCGGAACTGTCCCTGGGAAATAGGGGCTGGAACTGTAGGGTGGGGAAGGGACCCCCGAGGGTCATCTAGTCCACCCCCCCCCGCAATGCAGGAATCCTGCGCACAGCCAGCCAGATGCGCTCCCTTAACATCTGCGCGCCCTGAAGTCGTTGCCGAACTACAACTCCCATCAGCCCCGAGGGAGAGCGGCCGGCGGCCGGGGCCTCTGGGAGTTGTAGTCCACCGAGCGCCTGAGCGCCCTCTCGGCGGCGTCCCCGGGAGCAGGAACTCGGCTTCCCGTCAGGCGCCGCGGCTTCCGGCGGGGGAGTGGGCGGGGCGCCGGAAGTCGGGCTGGGCCGGAGGAGCCCCCTCAGCCGCCGCCGCGTCCTCTTCCTCCTCCTCTTCCTCCTCGTCTTCGGCTGGGCTTCGGCCTCCTCGGAGGGGCCCGGCTGGTGCTACGAGGCCGGCGGGATGGAGGCCGTGCCCCGCATGCCCATGATCTGGCTGGACCTCAAGGAGGCGGGAGAGTTCGGCTTCCACCAGGCCGTCAAGAAGGTGGGAGACTGGGGGGGGGAGGGGCAGGGGGCAGAGGCCGGAGGGGGAGGGGCGGGCAGCGTTATTATTGTTGTTATTATTATCCCAGTTGGGGAGGGCAGGCAACATCATCATCATTATTATTATTATTATTATTATTATTATTATTATTATTATTATTCCAGTGGGGGAGGGGCAGAGGCCGGAGGGGGAGGGGCAGGCAGCATTATTATTATTATTATTATTATTATTATTATTATTATTATTATTATTATTATTCCAGTGGGGGAGGGGCAGGCAGCATTATTATTATTATTATTATTATTAGCCTAGTGGGAGCGGGGTGGGGAAGAGGCAGAGGCCTAGGGGGTAGGAGGTAGGGGCAGGCATAATAATAATAATGCCTAGTGGTTCTCAAACCTTTCCCCCTGCTCTGGGGCCACACCTTCGGACCAACAATTTTGCTTGCCGGTTTTATTTTTTTTATAGATAAGGAACACATTGGAAAACGGGGGGGGGGGGGACCAACTCTGAGCGGTGCTTGATTTATAACATAGAACACAACTACTTTAAAATATTATCCCGGGACATCCAGGAAGCATAAAGCAATGCACAAGAGCACAAATCTTTCGCAAAATATAATTATATGTTATATTATCATTCCTGAAATATGATTATATATTATATATACCGGTATAATATACATTGTACTGCAGTGCAATGTTTTAAAAGTTTCCTGGATTGCCCTTGGATCTTCCTCCCCTGCCACACCCTTTGAGCAGCCTTCAAGTTGGTGATGGGTTGGGGAGCCAAAAGTTGAGGAGTGCCATCTCCAAACCTGAGATTCGCTGGGCTGAGGGGTTTCTGACCTAAATGAAGGACTTGAGTGTGCTCCCTTGATGGGATGGTTGATCAGTGAAGAGCGTTCTTGAGAAATCAGCGTCAAGGAATTGGGAGCAGGGCTTGATGTGCGGTTTGGTGAAAGGGGAAGGCTCGTCGGGATAGGAAGGAAGTTTGCGAGGCGTGATGGGTGATGACAGAGACTGGGGGAGAAAATGTGGGTGTATTTAGGGCCTTTAGTCTCAACGAACAATCTCCAGGCTCATCTACCGAACTCCTGACTCAGTCCCTTTAATTGGGCTGCTCTTCTGCCTCCAATGAATGACTTAGCACACTTCATGCCTGCCATTCTCTTTGTCTCCATATCTGCCTAGATCCAAATTATATTCAGTTGCTCTGTCACATGCACTTCCCTTGCCACATCCAATTAATAATCTTGTGCCCCTGGTAGCCTCTTCAGGTTGGCAGTAGTCTGATATAGGTAGCCCTAGGGCCAAGCCTTCCCTGACCGGCTGCCTTCCAGATGTTTGGGACTACAGTTATGCCTGCTGGGGCTGATGGGAGTTGTAGTCCTAGGGATCAGAAGTTCATTAAATGGATGAACTCTCTTGTGCAGGCACCCCCAAACTCGGCCCTCCAGATATTTTGGGACTACAACTCCCATGATCCCTAGCTAACAGGACCAGTGGTCAGGGATGATGGGAGTTGTAGTCCCAAAACAGCTGGAGGGCTGAGTTCGGGGTTGCCTGATTTATATCCCAGTACGTTTCCGAGCACAATTCAAAGTGTTGGTGCTGACCTTGAAAGCCCTAAACGGCCTTGGTCCTGTATACCTGAAGGAGCGTCTCCACCCCCACCGTTCTGCCCGGACACTGAGATCCAGCACTGGGGGCCTTCTGGCGGTTCCCTCACTGCGAGAAGCAAAGCTACAGGGAACCAGGCAGAGGGCCTTCTCGGTGGTGGCGCCCGCCCTGTGGAACGCCCTCCCATCAGAGGTTAAAGTGATAAACAACTATCCTACATTCAGAAAATACCTGAAGACAGCCTTGTTTAGGAAAGTTTTTAACTTGTGATTTTGATGTATTTTAATATTTGTTGGAAGCCGCCCAGAGTGGCTGGGGAGACCCGGCCAGATGGGCGGGGTACAAATAAAAAATTATTATTATTATTATTATTATTATTATTATTATTATTATTATTATTATTATTATTATTATTATTATTATATCATACTAAACTACAGCTTAGCACGGTGCAAACACCTGTGGTATTCTACTTGTGCCATTTGAACAGCACCTTGTGTATGGGGAAGAGAATTTTAGAAAGAAACCCGCAATAGGTTCCTTCGGTTCTGACAGAGTGACTCTTGGCAAGTGTTCTTTAAAATGTCTCAGTCTCTGGATGTTGATGTACTGCTGACTTCAAGATCAAAAATGAGCCGTGTTAGGTGTATTTGTAATAACCTGAGGTTATAGCGCGATATACAAATTTAATAAAATAATAATAATAGGCACTGCAGCTTGACTGCTTGTCAGTCACCAACCGTTGAGCAAATAGGATTGCGGGCCATAAATAAAATAATAAAATAAAATGGAGGGTGACGTAGCCAGGCAAAAGTCATAACAAGTGGGAGAGAGAGAGAGAGCATTTTCTGCTTGCCATTATTAAGGATGTTGGCATTAAGGACCACTTTGAGGTTTTCTACAGTCAAGTGGCATATAAATTTTATGAAATGAACATCGCCCCCCTTTTTGGAAAATGGGCTGCAGTCTGATAGCAACCCCAAGATTCTTTGGGAAAATCTGAAGCAGTTAAAGAGATTTATGTGGTGCCTTCCAGAGCCATTCAAATAACAGTCAGCTTCCTGTAATGTAAAAATGGCACCAGTAATTGGGAAATGTTGGGGATCCTATGGGACAAGGAAGTACAAGCAAAATACCCAATTAATTACTTCCTGTTCTTCTTACCGGTACCTGCTATCTATCCAGTAGAACACTAAGGTAAAGGTAAAGGGACCCCTGATCATTAGGTCCAGTCGCGGACGACTCTGGGGGTTATGTGCTCATCTCGCTCTATAGACCGAGGGAACTGATGTTTGTCCGCAAACAGCTTCCGGGTCATGTGGCCAGCATGACAAAGCCGCTTCTGGCGAACCAGAGCAGCGCATGGAAACACCGTTTACCTTCCCGCCGGAGCGGTACCTATTGATCTACTTGCACTTTGACGTGCTTTCGAACTGCTAGGTTGGCAGGAGCAGGGACCGAGCAACGGGAGCTCACCCCGTCGCGGGGATTCGAACTGCCGACCTTCCGATGGGCTGCTGTGGTTTAGACAGTAGAACAGTAGTCAGAGTCTATTCGGTAGGGTTTCCTACTTTTGCTCCTGGGCATCCCCAACTGCAATGCCTTTTGTAGCTGCTTGGTTTCTATTCTTATATCCATACTACGGAGAAGAAGAAAAAACCCACACCTCTATGCTGATTTTTAAATTTTGTTTTGTTTTATTTTTGGTTGTAGTGCTTTGAAAGATGTAGGAGAAGGCCAGGAAGGTGTTTCCCCCCCTTGGTCATATGGCAACCTTGTGCTCCAATGGAAGTGGACCAGCCATAATAATTGTAGGAGTTTTGACTCGAATAGACTATGGCAGAAGCATCGGGTTACTTTCTTGTTGGAGCAAGAAGATGCTCCCTTTGATCCAAGGCCCTTGGTGTAAGAGGGTGAAGTTCCTCCTATATTCCAGGGCCCTGGACAGGTGAGGGTGGGAAAGGGGTTGGATTCTTGCAAGGTAGGCTGGCCTAATTGGAACCAGAGAGTTGCAGAGGTGGAAGGGTCATCTAGTCCAACCCCAGGCAAGCAGGAACCATTGAATCCCTGTTTAAAAACCTCCAATGAAGGAGACTCCACCACTTTTCCCACATCACCTTCTCCACTGATAGATTCTTGCCAGTGGTTTTAAGAGTTAATATTCAGGATCATGACCTGGATGTGACAAAATCAGAAATGTGCTTTTAAAAAATAAAATAGTTGTGCAGTCTGTGAAGTTCTCCTGCGCAAGCTACACTGAAATGAACAGCAGCTGTGCTGGAGCACTTACTGCACAACCTTTGTGGTTTTCATTTCATAATAATTATAATAATTTATTTGTACCCCGCCCCAGCCATTCTGGGCGGCTTCTAGCATACTGTATATAAAAACACAGCAAAACATTAAGCCTTGAAAAGGTTTCCCTCTACAGGGCTGTCTTCAGATGTCTCCTTAAAGATATATAATTACTCATCTCCTTGACATCTGAATGGAGGGCATTCCACAGGGCGGGTGCCACTACCAAGAAGGCCCTCTGCCTGGTTCCCTGTAACCTCACTTCTCACAGTGAGGGAACTGCCAGAAGGCCCTCGGAGCTGGACCTCAGTAGCATTTGACAGGAGAAGTACCTCAAGGATTGTTCCCTGGTCTCTGCCCCTCCGATTTCTGAGAGTCATGTTTTAAGATCTTACTTTGAGCAGGAGGGCCATAAAATCTGGAATTTCCCAGTATTACACCAGGAACGTTCTTCATAATCTGTTTATTTCTAATGTGTTTATTCCGCTTTCCTACCCTTGGAAAGCTCCTAATGCAGCGTCCCCAGAAGTTGTACTGTAATAAAAGCGATAATTGAAAAACAGCTTCAAGCAGTAAAATCCCCCGGGCATCTCAGATGGGGAGTGTTGCCTGAGTCTACCTGTGTTGTCGCTGAGTCACAGTCTGCTGATGGCTGGTCTTGCCATTCCTGTTTCTCACTGTAGAAAATGACTGTGTGTGCATGCAGGCACATAGGGGGCAGAGATCAAAAAGGGTGCAAAGTCTCTGAGCCAGGAGACTGCTTTGTACTTGAGAGGGGAGAGTGGTCTTCTAGCTGGCCGCTGTGAGACCAGGATACTTGTATAATCCCACTATGGGGCTCTATTTATATTAACGCTGCTTCCACATGCAAATCTCCCTTGGCTGTGGATCACAGTGACTTTGTTCCGGCCTTGATTTTCCCAGCTGTGAAAAGGGTGTAAGAGGGATATGTTTTGCTCAGTGGCGGTCAGGATAAAGTTAATTGCAAATCAGAGGCCCTGCATAAGGCAGGCAGCTTCCTTGGATGTTCATAGAATCCTAGAGTTGGAAGAGACCACAAGGGCCATCCAGTCCAACCCCCTGCCAAGCAGGAAACACCATCAAAGCATTTCTGACAGGTGGCTGTCAAGCCTCTGCTTAAAGACCTCCAAAGAAGGAGACTCCACCACACTCCTTGGCAGCAAATTCCACTGTCGAACAGCTCTTACTGTCAGGAAGTTCTTCCTAATGTTTAGGTGGAATCTTCTTTCTTGTAGTTTGAATCCATTGCTCTGTGTCCGCTTCTCTGGAGCAGCAGAAAACAACCTTTCTCCCTCCTCTATATGACATCCTTTTATATATTTGAACATGGCTATCATATCACCCCTTAACCTTCTCTTCTCCAGGTTAAACATACCCAGCTCCCTAAGCCGTTCCTCATAAGGCATCGTTTCCAGGCCTTTGACCATTTTGGTTGCCCTCCTCTGGAGGCTGTTTTCTTTCCAACATGGCAAGGCCTCTTTTCTGGACTGCAGTACACCTGTTTCCATGAGCAAAGAATGTGGCCTTTCTGGCCTGACCTGTTGGAATCTGATGTTGACAGAGCAGGGAACGGTCTCTGGGAAGCTGTGAGGACGGTAAATGGGTATGAGGACAAGAGCTGTAGATTGGATTTTATTCATTTTACAATACTGTACATTTATATCTCACCTTTCCTCCAGGGAGCTCTAAGTGGCATACATATTTCTCCCCCCTGTCTCAGTTAATCCCCACAACAACCCTGTGAGGTAGGCTAGGCTGAGGATGAGTGACTGGCCCAAGGTCACACCGCTTTGTATGTCAAGTACAATCACTGTCCAAGACGCCTTTTCATCAAAGTGATTGAGAGGATAGTGGCAGGTCAGCTGCAGACGCTCTTGAACTAGCGTTGCCATATTTCAAAAAGTGAAAATCAGGACACAAAAGCTGTTGAGCTTTTTTGGGGGGGTGGCGGGCACAAAGTTGTTGAGCAAAATCTCCAAAAAGAGAGAGGAAGTTTTGCCCTATTTTTAAAGAAATTCGCCAAAATCTACACTTCTGAAATGGGTTACCATACGTCCGGGTTTCCCCGGACATTTCAGCATTTTCCCACCCGGACACTGTTTACGATGGCCGAATCGCTGCTATGTCCGGCAAATTCCAGACATATGGTAGCCCTTTCACGCAGCTGCTTATCTTGAGGTGCTCCAGGCCTGGGTTCAGGAGAGGCTCACCTGGTGATAAAGGGGAGGCGGGGCCTTCTTGGTGATGGCACCCTCATCACACTTGGGTGCTTCAGTACCCTCTGCCTCAGCTGGCCGTAGGGAGCTTCAAACACCTCTCAGACTTACCCAGATATTTCCTGTACTCCGATCTTCAAATGCCAGTGTTTGTTTTGTATACTACTTGGTTATGTTTCTCATTTGCAATTGTCTTGTGTTCCTTAATCTTGCTTTCACCTTGTTTTGCTTTAGAAAATTTTATTGAAGGTTGTTGGTATTAATTTTATATAAATGGCTTAGAGAGGTTTACTGTATTATATATTCAATGAATAAATGATTCCATTTCCTTCCTTTCCCCCATATGCTAGTTTGTCCTGAAGAACTATGGTGAAAATCCAGAGAACTACAATGAAGAGTTGAAGAAACTGGAGCAGCTCAGGCAGGTGAGGACATACCTGTATTTTTCGCTCCATAAGACGCACCCGGTTTTTTGAGGATCAGCTCACAGTTGTGCAGCTTCTTTTGCAAAGGGAAAAAATCCTGTTTTTATGGGGTTCAACTCACAGTTCTGCAGCTTCTTTAGGAAAGGAAAGGGAGCCGTTTCTACAGTTTCCAGACAGATAATCTAATCAGCCAGTCACATGTCGCTGGGGAAACAAACAGCCTCCGTCTGCAGAACATTCAACAATGGAGGCCTGGGCAAGGGGCCGGAAAGGGAGCCAGCGGCCGACCACACACTCCCTCCATAAGACGCACCAGCATCTCCCCTTACTTTTTAGGAGGAAAAAAGTGCGTCTTATGGAGCGAAAAATACGCTACGTGGTTCTCCTCCAACCCTCCTCCTCCTCTCGGGGATGGTGACGCAGGTTTACTTGGTGCACATGATGCAGTGCTGCCCACCAGGACCTTCAGGATGGAGTCCGTAAGAGGGGAAACTGAGGCAGAGAGAAGCGGATTTGGGGAGGCAGTCTTGCTTTAAAATCTTCATTTCTTTTTAAAATATTTACATGCCACTTTTCTTCTGAGTTGTTATTTATTGAATTTATTAGCCACTTTTTTTTTTAACCAAGGTAACACAGAACAACTCACAAACAACAACAACAACCACCCCCCCACAGGACAAAGAAAACTCCAAAAGGGAGTCTTGTTTTTAAAAGGCTGGATTGGGACACCCCACCCTCTCAAGGAGGCCACAGATAGTTAAAAGCTGAAGGCCTGGAGAAAAAGAAATGTTTTTCCTTAGTGCCTAAATAGTAATAGTAATAATAATAATAATAATAATAATAATAATAATAATAATAATAATAATAATAATAATAATAATAATAATTTATTATTTGTACCCCGCCCATCTGACTGAGTTTCCCCAGCCACTCTGGGCGGTTCCCAATCGAGTGTTATGTAATGACGGTGCCAGGGGAAACTCCCTGGGGAATGCTTTCCACAAGCAGGGAGCCACCACAGAAAAGGCCCTGTTCTCATGTTGCTATCCTCCGGAACTTTCATGGCACATGAAGAAGGACCTCATGAGCTCCCAGTACGTTTCCAAGCACAGTTGAAAGTGTTGGTGCTGACCTTTAAAGCCCTAAACGGCCTCGACCCAGTGTACCTGAAGGAGTGTCTCCAGCCCCATCGTTCAACCTGGACACTGAGGTCCAGCTCCAAAGGCCTTCTGGCGGTTCCCTCCCTGCGAGATGTGAGGTTACAGGGAACCAGGCTGAGGGCCTTCTTGGTAGTGACGCCCTCCCTGTGGAACGGCCTTCTGTCATATGTCAAAGAGATAAATAACTATATGACTTCCAGAAGACATCTGAAGGCAGCCCTGTTTAGGGAAGTTTTTAAAGTTTGATGTTTGCTGAGTTTTTATTACGTTGGAAGCCACTCAGAGGGGCTGGCGCAACCCAGTCAGATGGGCACAGTACAAATAAGAATTGTTTTATTATTATTATAAAGGTAAAGGACCCCTGACAGTTAAGTTCAGTCGCAAACGACTCTGGGGTTGCGGCGCTCATCTCGCTTTACTGGCCGAGAGCCGGCATACAGCTTCCGGGTCATGTGGCCAGCATGACTAAGCCGCTTCTGGCGAAACCAGAGCAGCGCACGGAAACGCCATTTACCTTCCCTCCAGAGCGGTACCTATTTATCTACTTGCACTTTGACGTGCTTTCAAACTGCTAGGTTGGCAGGAGCAGGGACCAAATAACGGGAGCTCCGGCTCCCGTTATTTGGCCGGCTCCCTCGGCCAATAAAGCGAGATGAGCACTGCAACCCCAGAGTCCTCTGCGACTGGACGTAATGGTCAGGGGTCCCTTTACCTTTATCATAGGAATTTTTAGCCACTGGGGTGCTCATACAAATAGGACTTTCCTATCAGGGTTGTGCTTCCCAGGCAGAGCTTCCCAGAGAGCCAGCGTGGTGTAGTGGTTAAGAGCGGTAGACTCGTAATCTGGTGAACCGGGTTCGTGTCTCCGCTCCTCCACATGCAGCTGCTGGGTGACCTTGGGCTAGTCACACTTCTCTGAAGTCTCTCAGCCCCCCTCACCTCACAGGGAGGAAGGAAAAGGAGAATGTGAGCCGCTTTGAGACTCCTTCGGGGAGTGATAAAGCGGGATATCAAATCCAAACTCTTCTTCTTTGCACTGTGTGTGTGTGGTTTTTATTTTTGAAATGTGATCATGCTTCCCGAAGCAGTTGTATTGTGACCTCAGCACAGCCTGCTGTCCAGAGCCCTCATCCTGACTCCTGCCCCTTTTCTCTCCCCTCCCAGAACGCCGTCAACGTGCCCAGGGACTTCGAAGGCTGCAGCATCCTGCGCAAGTACTTTGGGCAGCTGCACTACCTGCAGAGCCGCATCCCGATGGGGGCAGAGCATGAGGCAGCCGTGCCCATTACCTGGTGAGCCAGCTGCAGCGGGGAGAGGCGATGGCTGGGGAGCTGAGCCTTGCCACTCGGCAGAGCTGAGGTTACACCAAAGTGGAACAAGTGGGGTTGGGGCTTCTCCCGCTCTGCACATGGACCACGGAGGGGACCCTCTACCGCAGCGTTTCTCAAACCTGGGTCTCCAGCTGCTGTTGGACTACAACTCCCATCTTCCCTGACCACTGGTCCTGCTAGCTAGGAATGATGGGAGTTGTAGTCCACAACCGGAGACCCAAGTTTGGGAAACACTGCTCTACAACTTGGGCGCTCTGTGAAATGTAGCACATTCTCTCCATTGGGTATTTCTTTCTCTTTTGGAAGGGGGGCACAAAGGGGGGTGAGAGGGAGGGTGCAGAGCAGTGAAGCAATAGAAGAAATGGAGGACCAGGAAGGCTTGTTGGTTATGCCCCATCTCCATGGTAATAATAATAATAATAATAATAATAATAATAATAATAATAATAATTTATTATTTGTACCCTGCCCATCTGACTAGGTCCTCCCAGCCACTCTTGGCGGCCTCCAACAGATATTAAAATATCACAGGTTAAAAACTTCCCTAAACAGGGCTGCCTTCAGGTATTTTCTGAATGTCAGATAGTTGTTTATCTCTTTGACCTCTGCTGGGAGGGCGTTCCACAGGGCGGGCGCCACTACCAAAAAGGCCCTCTGCCTGGTTCCCTGTAGCTTTGCTTCTCGCAGTGAGGGAACCGCCAGAAGGCCCTCGGCGCTGGATCTCAGTGTCCGGGCTGAACGATGGGGGTGGAGACGCTCCTTCAGGTCTACTGGACCTTTGAGGCCGTTTAGGGCTTTAAAGGTCAGCACCAACACTTTGAATTGTGCTCGGAAATGTTTTGGGAGCCAATGTAGGACTTTCAAGACCGGTGTTATGTGGTCCCGGCAGCCGCTCCCAGTCACCAGTTTAGCTGTTTCCGGGTCACCTTCAAAGGTAGCCCCACGTAGAGCGCATGGCAGTAGTCCAAGCAGGAGATAACTAGTAATGCTCCTCAATGCCAGTTTCTGGAAACCGCAGAAGGGGAGGGTGTTTTGTTGGTCTGGGCCTCTGGGCGTCTGTTCAGTGGCTCAACTGGGCGCTTTGCTGGAAAAAGGCCCATGCATTGGGACACGTTCCGCTCAGCCCCCATAAAGGCCCCCTCTGTTTGCAGGACCGAGATCTTCTCCGGCAAGTCGGTTATGCACGAGGACATCAAATACGAGCAGGCCTGCATCCTGTATAATCTGGGTAAGGACCGTCCGGCCAGCTGGCCTTGCGGCTGCATCTCTGTTTCCAGGAGGCGAAAGGGGCTTCAGGGGAGGAATGAATAAAGGATCGTTCCAACAGAAATGCTGCTTCAATGAGTATCTTCGCATGTTTCTGTGTTTTGTCTTGTCGCCTGCCCTGAACCTTCCAGGACTGGGCAGGTTAGAAATGTAAATGGCGATACTTTGAGACTTTCATCTGATGGGGTGGGGAGAGGCACCAAAATATTTAGAAGACACCCGTGTGCTTTTCTGGCCTTGCCACGTGCTCGCTGGGAAAAGTCTGAGCTGGGTTGTAGGGAGCTCTTTGTGTCGCTCTGGGAGACAATAGAGGCCCTGTTCTTCCTGGCTGCAGCAGATCGTGGCCATGTCCGCTCGCTCATCCCCTGCAGTGGGAATTGCCTGGTGGGAGGAGGGTGCAAGGAGCAGCTGATTGGCCAAGGAGTCTGTTCTGAAAATGTGCGTCTCTATTCCCAGCTCCTTGGCCCAGTCTACAAGGACTGAAAATCAGCCTCGTTCCAAGATTTAAATCTCTCAACCGACAGAGCAATTGGGTACTTGGTCAATTTTTTATTGGGGGACAGGTCCCCTGCCATTTATGGAGAGATGGCCTGTTTCGCCTTTAGGGCCACAATTTTGAGGAGGAAAGTTATTTCTATATGCCACAGCGGCAGCAAGGTTATTAATAGCGAAAAATTGGAAGGGGGATAGAATTCCAACAATTTCGGAATGGAGAATTAAAATGGGCGAGATGGTAGAAATGGCCAAATTAACAGCAAATATTAGAGGCCGTTCCAACCAAGAAATAATAAAGCAATGGGAAAGAATGAAAGAATATATGGCTGACTCTTGTTCTGGAATTGACATTCTTATAAACTTAGAATAAAACGTGCAGGGGAAACAAGAAAGAATATATTATATGGGATAAGGATAATAGATGTAATAACACAACTTAAAGTGTATAGTAGACTATGGAATATGTAAAATCGCACATGAGTGAGGGAGTGGGGGGAGGTTTTTTTAAAATAATAATAATATGAATGACATATATTTGTTTTGTGTGTGTGTGTGTGTTTGTGAGATTTTGAATTTGAAATAATAAAGATTAATTAAATAAAAAAAGGGAAATTGAGGAGGAAAGTTTATGGGGACGATGAGTTAAATTCTTCAGGGAAACAAATTTTTATTTGGCAGAATGCATAGTCTCAATGATCATGTTAACGGGGCAAAGTGTTTTCATTCTGTTGGATGTATCTTGCTCTGTTACGGCTTCGGCTGTGCAAATGAATAATAAAATACTCTCCGTAGTGGTAGGCGGGGGGGGGGGACTGCCTGGGGAGCCGCTGCCTATTGGACGATGCCGCCACTCACCCTTTCCCTCTTTCCTCCCCCAGGCGCATTGCATTCCATGCTCGGAGCAATGGACAAAAGGGTATCTGAGGAGGTAAGGCTTTGGGCTTTCAGTTTCCCCCCTCGCCAGGTTAATAGCATCAAAAGGGGGGGGGGGACATCCCTGACCATTAGGTCCAGTCGCGGACGACTCTGGGGTTGTGGTGTTCATCTCACTTTACTGGCTGAAGGAGCCAGTGTACAGCTTCCAGGTCATGTGGCCAGCATGACTAAGCCGCTTCTGGCGAACCAGAGCAGCGCACGGAAACGCCGTTTACTTTCCTGCCGGAGCGGGACCTATTTATCTACTTGCACTTTGACGTGCTTTCAAACTGCTAGGTTGGCAGGAGCAGGGACCGAACAACGGGAGCTCACCCCATCTCGGGGATTCGAACCGCCGACCTTCTGATCGGCAAGCCCAAGAGGCTTAGTGGTTTAACCCTCAGCGCCACCCGCGTCCCGTAATAGCATCAAAGGCACCTCCAATTAGTATTTTGGGGCTTTAAAAAAAAAACAGTTTTTAAAAGAGCTTAGTTAAAATTCTCTCCATCGTCAGCAGGGTTGCTTCCTATGAGCCCGCTGCAAGTGGCAGTGCATTTATTTGCTTATTCATGTATATCCCACCTTCCCATTTTATCCTCAGAACAACCCTGTGGGGTAGGTTAGGTCAAGAAGCAGTGACCGCTTGCCCCCCACCCCTCCGGTCATTCAGTGAGCTTCATGGCCGAGTAGGGGATTTGAAGCCTGGTCTCTCCCAGCTTTCTGATCCAACACACTAACCACTACACCACATTGTTGGTCGCCTGCCTTGGCCAGTCCCACCACCAGCCCTTGTCTTGGGTCTCTGTGTGTGTATCGATCATCCTGGAGCAATTCTGCACAGCTTGGGTCCCGCACAGTCTCTGTAGTTCGAGGGAAGCAGGAGAATCAGGAGTTTTCTCAAGATCCCTTGGGGGTTGCCCATGTCTTGGTCGCTCTCATTCAGAGAGTCTCTCTCATTCAGGCTGGAACGATGTTGCTTCCTTGCATGGAGTCAGGTTGATCTTCCTGAGGGGTCTCCTAGCTGGAGATATTTCTCTGTGGCATCAACTTTGGAACTCCCCGACTCTTGATATCACTGCCCTCCTTTTGGGACTTGCCAAGAACATTTTTGTTTAGACAAGCCTATTCAGAAGTTTAGAAGATTTATGCGAGTTTTAATCTGGTTTTTTTTAGTGTAGTGCTGTTTTAACTTTTCAAAAGTCTTATATTATTGTTGATAAATTATTGTTTCACCTTTTCTGTAAACCGCTGAGTTTTCTACAAGCAAGCGGTATATAATTTTTTGAGTCTGTGTGGGTTTGGGTTGATCTTTCTTGGGGGTCTTCTAGCTGGGCTCGTTGAAAATGCAAATCTCCCCCCCCCCAAAAAACAAACCCCATTCTGTCTTGCAGGGCATGAAGGTCTCCTGCACCCATTTCCAGTGTGCAGCGGGGGCGTTTGCTTACCTCCGGGACCACTTCCCTCATTCCTACAGCGTAGACATGAGCCACCAGATCCTTAACCTCAATATCAACCTCATGCTGGTAAGAGCTGGGGGTGGGGTGAGGGGAAGTTCCTCTGGCCTGCTCTGCCCCTTGGCGAAGGAGAGCCTGGCTGGACCAGCCAAAGGGCCAACTAGCCCACTTGCAGTGGCCAACCAGAAGCCCTAATAGGAAACCAGCAAGCAGGATTTGAACACAGGACCCTCTCTTTCCCCTCCTGTGGCTTCCACTAACTGGCACCCAGAAGCACTTACTGCCTCCAGCTGTGGAGAGTAGAGCCGAGCCATCGTGCTAGTAATAATAATAATAATAATAATAATAATAATAATTAATAATTTATTATTTATACCCCGCCCATCTGGCTGGGTTTCCCCAGCCACTCTGGGCAGCTTCCAACAGAACATTAAAATACAATAATCTATTAAACATTAAAAGCTTCCCTAAACAGGGCTGCCTTCAGATGTCTTCTAAAGGTCTGGTAGTTGTTGTTCTCTTTGACATCTGAAGGGAGGGCGTTCCACAGGGCGGGTGCCACTACCGAGAAGGCCCTCTGCCTGGTTCCCTGTAACTTGGCTTCTCGTAGTGAGGGAACCGCCAGAAGGCCCTCGGCACTGGACCTCAGTGTCCGGGCAGAACGATGGGGGTGGAGACGCTCCTTCAGGTATACCGTATATACTCGAGTATAAGCAGACCCGAATATAAGCCGAGGCACCCAATTTTACCACGAAAAACCTGGAAAAGCTTCATAGGAGCCACTGTCTGCCTCACTCGAGTATAAGCCGAGAGCGGCTTTTTCAGCACAAAAAATGTGCTGAAAAACTAGGCTTATACTCGAGTATATAGGGTACTGGACCGAGGCCGTTTAGGGCTTTCAAGGTCAGCACCAACACCTTGAATTGTGCTCGGAAATGTACTGGGAGCCAGTGTAGGTCTTTCAAGACCGGTGTTATGTGGTCCTGGCGGCCACTCCCAGTCACCAGTCTAGCTGCCGCATTCTGGATTAGTTGTAGTTTCCGGGCACCTTCAAAGTTGTAGTTTCCGGGTCACCTTCAAAGTAGCCATTGAGAGCTCTCTCCGTGTATTTCCAAAGCGGAGGGCAGAGCAGAGTGACTCATTGTTGTAAAGGGGCTGGGCGATTTAAAAATGTGCTTCCTAGCGGTGATCTCCGCTCATGCGACAGTAGGTGCAGTGGACCGCCCTCTTGAGGTCACCTGCAGCCTTGCGCCCAAGGCTATAGAACACTGTAACTGAGAGCATCTTGCATTTATTCCTTTGTCGCCTGCATGTCTAAAGGGCCAAGCCCAGGAGTGCCTTCTGGAGAAGTCAATGCTGGACAACCGGAAGAGCTTCCTTGTGGCCAGGATCAGTGCCCAGGTGAGCACTTTGGGGAGCCTTGAACTTGGGAGATCAGTGGGCCTGGGGCAGGTTACAGTTGTCCCTCGAAAGCAGTCGGGTGCATTTTTTGCTGTGCAGTTAGCTTTGCCAGGCAGGGCTGCCCCACATGCCCTCTCCAATGGAGCTGTTGTCCATCCCGGGGGAAGCGGGGCTCCAGTAGAGGAGGAGGGAGGACTCCCGGATGCTGGGAGTGGCAGACACCGCTCAAGGAGCTCGGAGTCCTCCTGGGGGAGTGATAGACCAGAAGAGAGCTCCGTGGTGGAGGGGCGGTCGGATGCTGTCGGCTCAGGACACCAACTTAGTGGTTCAGGGACAGAGGGGGAAACGGTAGCCCCCGTCGCCCCAATTACGTAGGGAGCTGAAACGGAAGGAGCAGAGGAGGAGCCTAGGGGTCCCCAAGTTCTTATGTTGGGTGCGCTCCAGCAAGGCGCCACTTCCGGGATCTGAGAGTGATTGAAACGGTCATGGAATTCTAAGCTCTGTCTTGTACATATCTGTATAATAAACCGATGTAAATACAGTGGTCCCTCGACATCCGAATTTTTCGACTAACGAAGGATAAAAAGTGGCCGCACGCCTACGAATTTTTCGACATCCGAATGGATGTTGCCCCCTGACATGGTGCCGGAGGAGGAGGGAAATGCGGCGAAGCCACGGCGGCAGGAGCACCACCAGCAGCTGCCGCTACAGCAGCAACAGAAGCACATGCTGCCCAGCATGGGCGGGATGCTCCCTCGGGCGGCTGCAGCAGTTGGAGGCGCTGCGGGCTGCAGCCACGGAAGCTCCAAAAAGAAAGTGGTGCTTGCCGGCTGCACCAGGAGATGCTCTCGCCGCGAAAGCGGGTGGCGGTGGCAGTGGAGGCTCCCGGAGGCTCCTCACCGCGAGGATGAAAGGCAGCAGTGGCGATGGCTGTTGCTGCTGCGAAATCAGAGCGGGCTGGGCTGGCGGAGAAAGGTGGAGAAGGCGCCGGGCTGGAGCCCATGGCAGACCCCTCGCATGCGCGCCCCGTTCGCTGCCTCAGAGGAGAGTGCGTAATAAAGGGAGGTGGGGAGAGAGAGGAAAGGAGCCATTATCCGTGGATAATGCACAAAAAACTGGGTGTCTGGGTCATTTTCCTAGGCTCAGGGACAAATTAATCCGTTTCCAATGCATTCCTATGGGAAATCGCTTTTTCAACTTAAGAATTTTTCGACCTACGAATGTGCATTCGGAACGGATTAAATTCGTAAGTCGAGGGACCACTGTATACAGATCCTGAGTCGGAACTTGTTACTCGTGGGGAGCACCAACCCACC
Organism: Darevskia mixta; assembly: GCA_034641385.1. Taxonomy (NCBI): domain Eukaryota; kingdom Metazoa; phylum Chordata; class Lepidosauria; order Squamata; family Lacertidae; genus Darevskia; species Darevskia mixta. The sequence continues at coordinate 1,522,327 of JAWWNH010000015.1, forward strand.
CTGACAGCTGTAGAGTCAGAAGAGATCCCCACGGGCCAACGAGCTCAACCCCCTGCAATGCAGGAGTCACAGCTCAGGAATCCCTGGCAGATAGATGGCCATCCAACTTCTGCCTAAAAACCTCCAATGAAGGAGAGTCCACTTGCCTTTAGAAAGTTCTTCCAAATGTTGCGTTGGGTTCTCCTTTCTCGCCAGCGTCTAAAGCAGCGGTAACTCATAACCTTTCCTGCCCTCCCAAATTCCCTTCCCAAGGTGGTGGATTACTACAAAGAAGCGTGTCGAGCTTTGGAGAATTCTGAAACGGCCTCCCTGCTGGGGAAGATCCAGAAGGACTGGAAGAAGCTGGTGCAGATGAAGATCTACTATTTCGCTGCCGTGGCCCATGTGAGTATCCCGGGCGGATCCCATTCACCCTACATGACCTCCCCACACCTCTGTTGGAAGAATGCTCTGGGGAGACAGCAAACTCCCCAAGACTCCGGAGCGTCTTCCCGGTGGCCCTCTCTGGCTGGTATTGCCCTTCAGTCCAGAGTGCCAGTAAGAGCATACAGTTCTTCTAGCATCACGCAGCAAGAAGAGAGACTCACCCGTAGTTCTAAACTACTTTATTTATTGTATATCAGGGTGGATTTGATTTAAATCAAACTGATTTAAATCACGATTTAAATCACTAGCAGGGTGGATAAAAATTTGATTTAAATAAAAAAAATCTGATTTAAATAAAAATCCGATTTAGATAAAAAATCTGATTTAAATCAAATAAATCTGATTTAAATAAAAAAATTTTTTTAATTTAGATCGGATTTTTTTGATTTAAATTGGATTTTTATCCACCCTGCTAGTGATTTAAATCAAATCCACCCTGATCTATATACAGGGACTCCATAATCACGTCTGGTTTCTCCGATCTCCGGCGGAACAAGTACAAACTGCGACACGGCAGAAGTGAAACTAAACCATACCATAACAACACTTAGACGGAAGAGATAAGATAGACTAAGATAAGATAAGATAGAGGCGGAAGGGAAATATGTAATTGAAGTAAGCCATAAGTATGCTGAGGAGGTTGTAAGTTAATGTATAAGCTTAATATTTTAAGATGAATTAATTGAAGATGAATTAGAAATCTGTCTAGATTCGGAATTTTAAAAATATGGAAACAATGGGGTGGATGTGAGGGAGTCATATGAAAATGTTAGAATAATGAATGTGACCTGGCCTGGAAAAGGGCCAGGCTAAAATTGTAAAACCAATAAATTTTTTTTTTTAAAAAAAAGATAAGATAGACTTCCGTTCTCACACTCTCTCAGACACTCATGTGATTTACACTAAGCATAATAGCAAGCTAAAGCAGCAGAGGATAAATAAAATCCTAGCAACTTCATCCTTTGGTTTGTGTTGGAACCTGAAGGCTGTTACTGGCTCTGTCGCCTCAACCCTCACCGGGATGGGAGCACTGGAATGAGGCTTTGTGGGAAGAACTGTCTGTTCCCCTTGGCTCCTTCCGTCTATGGGGTTTGGGTGTGGGTTGAGCTTTTGATTTCATCTTCCTGCGCGAGGGATAAGGGTTTGTGGGACGGATGGAGGCGATGCCAGGTTGTGAGTTGCTGCCGCCAGCTCTCTATGATCAACCCAGGGGTGCTGTGTATGGCAGGCTGCTACAACTGTGATTCTTCTCTGTTTTCCTTGCAGTTGCACATGGGAAAGCAGGCGGAGGAGCAGCAGAAGTACGGGGAAAGGGTAAGCCTGTTTGCTTCCAGAGTTCTGGGGTGGGTGGGGAACTCAAACTGCTTGCCGCGGTTGATCTCCTGGATGATAAGAGGTGAAAAGATAGGTAAAGGTAAAGGGACCCCTGACCGTTAGGTCCAGTCGCAGACGACTCTGGGGTTGTGGTGCTCATCTCGCTTTACTGGCCGAGGGAGCCGGCGTACAGCTTCCGGGTCATGTGGCCAGCATGACCAAGCCGCTTCTGGCGAACCAGAGCAGCGCACGGAAACGCCGTTGACCTTCCCGCCGGAGCGGTACCTATTTATCTACTTGCACTTTGACGTGCTTTCGAACTGCTAGGTGGGCAGGAGCAGGGACCGAGCAACGGGAGCTCACCCCGTCGCGGGGATTCGAACCGCCGACCTTCTGATCGGCAAGCCCTAGGCTCTGTGGTTTAACCCACAGCACCACCTGCATCCTGGTGAAAAGATAGCCATCTTCAAATACCTGAAGGGCCGTCATGTGGACGATGGAGCGAGCTTGTTTCCTGCTGCTCCAGAGGGTGGGACCGGAACCAGCAGCTTCAAATTACGAGGAAGGAGATTCCGACTCAATATTAGGAAGAATTGACAGCAGGGGGCTGTTTGACAGTGGAACGGGCTCGCTCGGAAAGTGGTGGGCTCTCCTTCTTCGGAGGTCTTTAAAGAGAGGTTGGCTGGCCATCTGTCAGGGATTTTAAGCTGCGGTCCCTGCATTGCAGGGGGTTGGACTAGATGCCTCTTGGGGTCCCTTCCGACTCTACAATTCCGTGATTCTGCAATAGGTGTGGGGTGGAGAGGCTGGGGCAGGTTTTGCACTGTCCGTGGTGCTGAAACTTGTAATACAGGTAAAGGGACCCCTGACAGTTAGGTCCAGTCACGGACGACTCTGGGGTTGCGGCGCTCATCTCGCTTTACTGGCCGAGGGAGCTGGCATACAGCTTCCAGGTCATGTGGCCAGCATGACTAAGCCGCTTCTGGCGAACCAGAGCAGCGCACGGAAACGCCGTTTACCTTCCCGCCGGAGTGGTATGGTACCTATTTATCTACTTGCAGTTTGACGTGCTTTCGAACTGCTAGGTGGGCAAGAGCTGGGATCGAGCAACAGGAGCTCTCCCCGTCACGGGGATTCGAACCGCCGACCTTCTGATCAGCAAGCCCTAGGCTCTGTGGTTTAACCCACAGCGCCACCCATGTCCCGAACCTTGTAATACAGGCTTCTAATTGACCACAGCTGTGAGAGGGTCGTTTGCCCCAAACAGTGAAACCTTCAGCGTTGTCCTTGTATTGTTGATGTTACAATAACTGAAGCCAGCTGTGTTTGGGAGATGGGGTTAGATGGACTCCCGGAGCCAAGGGGAGGAGGCACAGGGGAGAGCGAGGAAGCCCAACCTTCTCTTCCGGGCAAAAACCCTCCCTTGCCAGGATGAGTCCAGAAGGAGGAGCTTCTGTTCCCTTGCCACATCTATGACTACCTAAGGCGCTAGTCCTCACACATGGCAGGTGAGGTGGAAGACCTGTGAATGGACTTCAGGCTGCAAGTGAGGCTTCTTGTGATGAGATGACCCTCTGTTATGGCACTCCCTGCGTGCAAATTCTCTATCTGCAGGGAATTTGTGTGTGTTATAAGAAAAAGTGCCTTATGGGGTACCCAAGAGCCCGTATAGAGTCCTTAAGTGGGTTCCCTATCTATAGGAGAAAGTAACAGAGGCCAACCAGAGTATAATGAGAAGCAAAGCGGCTAGTAAGCCTGATGTTTATTCAAGGAACTGTTGCAACAGGGTCCCCCCTCACCACACGCAGGAGGGAGGAGAACCCTGAACAGTGGTGCGCAAGCCCTTATATAGACCTTTGAAATTGCCCACCCTGTAGCCCAAGACCACCCCCCAAAACATCATACATACATCACAGAAGGGAGGCGGTCTCCAGCAGAAATCCTGTCCCCCAGGATACCTGATAATGGTCACTGATTGCATTACCTGGGCAGCCTGGCCATTTTTTTTGTGATGGTTAATACTAGTTCCTGACTCCAGGTCACAGGCTCACCCTATTCATACAGAAATAGGCCCTTAAGACAGGATTTGCAAGCAAAAAGACAATGGGAAGGTTTTCGCCATTTGCCTCCCTTACTGCAGAGGAATATTGGGAGAGTCAAAATGGCTTCAGGATTGCTCTCCCATACTATTTAAGACATAGTTACAGGCAGCTAGCTGTGTTGGTCTGCCGTAGTCAAAACAAAATAAAAACATTCCTTCCAGTAGCACCTTAGAGACCAACTAAGTTTGTTCTTGGTACGAGCTTTCGTGTGCATGTATCTGAAGAAGTGTGCATGCACACGAAAGCTCGTACCAAGAACAAACTTAGTTAGTCTCTAAGGTGCTACTGGAAGGAATTTATTTTATTTTATTTCAGACATGTGTTTCCTGTATTTAGATATGTGTGCATTTATGAATATTCTGTGTTTGAGACCTTAAAATTCTTATAACGTGTGAGAGAAAGGCTCAGTTTTCTTACTTTTAATAGAAAGCATAGCCAGTTTGACAATGGAATTTGGTTGTCTGAATCTCTGCCTCCTTTGCAGGTCATCTACTTCCAGAGTGCTCTGGACAAGCTCAATGAAGCCATCAAACTGGCCAAGGTACACCTTCCTTCCTACCCCTGCCCAAAAGTGGCTTTAAAAGTCATTTAGTTAAACTGTGGAACTACCTCCCGCAGGAGGCAGTGATGGCCCCCAACCTGGATGGCTTTAAAAGAGGATTGGACCAATTGATGGAGGAGAGAGCTGTCGATGGCAGCGCCCCCTCCCCGCTGCCCCCCTTGCCTCTTAGCTTCACCCTAGAGAATCCCCCCAGTGACTGCTACTGCCTACTTTGGGAATTGTTGGTGTACCCTTATCCTGCCCCCCACCACCACCATCTCTGCCTGTGGACCACCCGCTTATTATGAATATGCTTTGAACTTGACATTTCTTCTTGCAGGGTCAGCCTGAAACGGTGCAGGAAGCCCTGAGGTTCACCATGGATGTCATTGGGGGAAAGTGAGTCGCTGCTGCCCGTTAACTCTTTGTGGGCCTGGGCCCGTGTCACACCAGTTCCCTTCCCTAATCTCAGCTCCGCACCAAGAGAACCTGCCTGGTGCAGAGAGAGAGAGAGAGGCAACACTTGGGCAAAAAAAATGAAAGGCACAAATACAGGATGGGTGACACCTGGCTTGAGAGCAGTACATGTGAAAAGGATCTAGGAGTCTTGGTAGACCACAAACTTGACATGAGTCAACAGTGTGATGCAGCAGCTAAAAAAGCCCATGCAATTCTGGGCTGCATCAATAGGAGTATAGCATCTAGATCAAGGGAAGTAATAGTACCACTGTATTCCGCTCTGGTCAGACCTCACCTGGAATACTGTGTCCAATTCTGGGCACCACAGTTCAAGAAGGATATTGACAAGCTGGAACATGTCCAGAGGAGGGCAACCAAAATGGTCAAAGGCCTGGAAATGATGCCTTATGAGGAACGGCTTAGGGAGCTGGGTATGTTTAGCCTGGAGAATAGAAGGTTAAGGGGTGATATGATAGCCATGTTCAAATATATAAAAGGATGTCATATAGAGGAGGGAGAAAGGTTGTTTTCTGCTGCTCCTGAGAAGAGGACACTGAGCAATGGATTCAAACTACAAGAAAGAAGATTCCACCTAAACATTAGGAAGAACTTCCTGACAGTAAGAGCTGTTCGACAGTGGAATTTGCTGCCAAGGAGTGTGGTGGAGTCTCCTTCTTTGGAGGTCTTTAAGCAGAGGCTTGACAGCCCCCTGTTAGGAATGCTCAGATGTTGAAGGGGTCTGATGGCCTCACCCATGGACCTTTCCTTTGCTCAACTCGGTTCTTCCAGGCATTCCTCCTGTATTTTTGTGATACTGTGAAACCATGAGGACTAGAAAACCTTTTTTTTTAACACACCATGCGTTTGGATTCCTAAGTTACTCTACATCAGGCACCCCCAAACTTCGGCCCTCCAGGTGTTTTGGACTACAATACCCATCATCCCTGACCACTGGTCCTGTTAGCTAGGGATCATGGGAGTTGTAGGCCAAAACATCTGGAGGGCCACAGTTTGGGGGTGCCTGCCCCTACATAGAGCAGGCATAGGCAACCTTGGCTCTCCAGATGTTTTGGGACTACAATTCCCATCATCCCTGATCACTGGCCCTGTTAGGGATCATGGGAGTTGTAGTTCCAAAACATCTGGAGAGCCAAGATTGCCTATGCCTGACATAGAGTAATGAATTCAAGAAACGCACGCATGGGAGAAGAGAGAGACGCTGCCAGGTGAGAGCTGGGAGGGTCCACCCCCTTTTTATGCGAGACAAGGGTTAAGATCTCCCTCTGATAGAGGGCTTTGCGTTATTCCTCTTTTTTTCCTTTATTTGCTTTTTCCACTTTTATTCAGATCTGTTTTTTTATCGTATTCCATGTTGGGAAAGTTTCAGTTGAAAAAGAAAGAAATGCACACAGATTCGCAAGTTTCACTTTGGGCTTGGGAAGGAAGGAGTTACTGACCAGAACACGCACCCCCCCTCCCCTCTTTCCAAGTTTGGCTTTTAGCATTCCTCACATTCCTGGAGCCCCCCCCCCCAAAAAAAAATATGTCCCGCTGTCTGTAGCTGTAGTTTCTCTGCCATTGAATGTGGGCATCCCTAAACATAACCCTTTTCAAAATGTACAACTTTGATATTGGTTGCTTTCTTGGAGCAAAGAGATGTACTTATTCCTGGGCATCTGCCCCCAAAGAGCCCCCCCCCCCAGCAACGCCTTTAAGCCTGTTGTTGCTCCGCAGGTACAACTCTGCAAAAAAGGACAACGACTTCATCTACCACGAGGCTGTCCCTGCTCTGGATACCTTGCAGTCGGTGAAAGGTAAAGTCAAGACACCCCGTGCTCACAGAATTGTAAAGCTGGAAGGGACCCCCAGCGGTCATCTAGTCCCACCCCCGACGTGGAATATTTTCCCCGACCTGGGACTCGAACCCACAACCCTGAGATTAAGAGTCTCCCGCTCTACCAGCTGAGCTATCCCAGCTTTGGAGCAATCCCTATCGCCTTCTCTGCCTGCTGGTCTTGGGTAGGGCAGAAGGAGCCCATCCTTCGCCAACGTGGCGCCCTCCAGATGTGTTGGACTACAACTCCCATCATGCATTTCTTCGCAACATCCATCATATCAGATGGAGCATAGGGCTACACAAAGCATAAATGTGCAGTGGGTAGTTTTGAAAGCTGGTCAGCATCCCTTTTGACCGCCTTTTGATGGCGATCAAAAACTTCCTTATTCTCCCAGGCTTTGAGCAGAGGCTGGCGGGGGATATTTTGGCAGATGTTTCCTGCTGATGCAATGTTACTGGGGAAGGTTTTGCTGCATCTTGATGGGCTGGGCTTTTGTGGCAGTGATTGGCTGCTGCCTTCCCTTGTCTTTTGTTGTGGGCTGTTCGAATTCCTTTGCAACTTGTTAAATCGCTACCCAGAAAAGTGAGGAAGGGTGGGATATAAATGTAGCTGCAATAATAAAAGCCAAATAAGCACGCAGGACTAGCAACTTGTGCCTGGGTAAACGCTAACATTTACAGAAGCTACAAGATTATCAGCACTCCGTGGGTGCGGTGTAGCCTAGGTATCACCTCTAGGGATGCGGGTGGTGCTGTGGTCTAAATCACTGAGCCTCTTGGGCTTGCTGATCAGAAGGTCAGCAATTCGAATCCCCGCGACGGGGTGAGCTCCCATTGCTCAGTCCCAGCTCCTGCCAACCTAGCAGTTCAAAAGCACACCAGTGCAAGTAGATAAATAGGTACCACTGTAGTGGGAAGGTAAACGGCATTTCCGTGCGCTCTGGTTTCCGTCACGGTGTTCTGCTGCGCCAGAAGCGGTTTAGTCCTGCTGGCCACATGACCCGGAATGCTGTTTGCAGACAAGCGTCGGCTCCCTCGGCCTGAAAGCCAGATGAGCGCCACACCCCATAGTTGCCTTTGACTGGACTTAACCATCCAGGGTTCCTTTACCTTTACCTTTTTTTAGGAATCAACTCTCTGTCCTCAAGTGCTTTATTAACCCAGTATTACTTCATCTGCAGGTGCTCCTCTGGTGAAAGCCCTTCCCGTCAACCCCACAGACCCGGCTGTCACAGGCCCTGACATTTTTGCCAAGCTGGTTCCAATGGCTGCCCATGAGGCCTCCTCGCTCTACAGGTGAGCAGCTGCTTTGCATTCTGGGAGACTGTTTGGCCTGCCAGGTCCAGTTGGGGGGGGGGGGGGCTGCAGGAAAACAGGTGGGGATTAAAGGGTGGAGCTGGGAGCCTTGATAACAAGGGAAGGAGAAGAATTTATTATTTATACGAAGGAGGAGGAGGAGAATTTATAATTTATACCCTGCCCATCTGGCTGTGTTTCCCCAGCCACTCTAGATGGCTCCCAACAGAATATACTGACAAACTGGAGCGTGTCCAGAGGAGGGCAACCAAAATGGTCAAAGGCCTGGAAACGATGCCTTATGAGGAACGGCTTAGGGAGCTGGGTATGTTTAGCCTGGAGAAGAGAAGCTTAAGGGGTGATATGATAGCCATGTTCCAATATATAAAAGGGTGCCATATAGAGGAGGGAGAAAGGTTGTTGTCTGCTGCTCCAGAGAAGAGGACACAGAGCAGTGGATTCAAACTACAAGAAAGAAGATTCCACCTAAACATTAGGAAGAACTTCCTGACAGTAAGAGCTGTTCGACAGTGGAATTTGCTGCCAAGGAGTGTGGTGGAGTCTCCTTCTTTGGAGGTCTTTAAGCAGAGGCTTGACAGCCACCTGTCAGGAATGCTTTGATGGTGTTCCTGCTTGGCAGGGGGTTGGACTGGATGGCCCTTGGGGTCTCTTCCAACTCTAGGATTCTATGATTAAAAACACGACAAAACATCAAAGATTAAGAACTTCCCTAAGCAGTAATAGGGTGGGAATATTGTGGGCCAAAAGTTGACATGTGCCTCGATTTTAACTTCTGGGAGAAACTTCGGAAAAGCGACCTGAAATTTACTGCATTTTATTCACTGAAAGAGAATTACCGGTATTTGAAAAGGATCCATAGATGGTATTTAACTAGGTTGGCTAAGATATATGAAACAGAATCGGATATGTGTTGGAAGTGTAAAGAAGCGGAGGGGATCTTTTTTCACATGTGGCAGACATGTAAAAAGGCAAAAGTGTACTGGGAAATAATTTACAGTGAATTGAAAAAAATGTTTAAAAGTACTTTCCAAAATAAAAAAAGCCCAGAGTCTTTTTTGTTGGGGATAATTCAGACGGAAATCCCCAGGTGTCAAAAAAAAGGCTATTTACATATGCCGCTACTGCGGAACGTGTTTTGTTAGCCCGAAAATGGAAAAAGGGTGAGGTCCCAACCAAAGAAGAATGGCAACTGAAGCTGATAGAATACATACACGCAGCTTGCGGACCTAACATACAGTCGTACCTTGTTTTGTGGCCGGGATCTGTTCTGGAGGCCCGGCTGCTAGCCAAAAAGGACACAGGGCAAAGCGCCACATCTGCGCATGCGCACAGAGTGGTTTACGCTTCTGCGCATGCGCGAGCAGCGAACCCAGAACTTAACCCGTTCTGGTGCTTCTGGGTTTGCTGCGGACGTTCGCCAGAATGGACGCTAGACAAGGCAGACGTTTGCAGAGGTATTGCTGTATAGAATAAGCCTCTGTGTTTCCCTTGCAGCGAAGAGAAGGCCAAGCTGCTGAGAGAAGTGATGGCCAAGATCGACGCCAAAAATGAAGTCCTGGAGTACGTATTTAAGGCTCCCGGGATCTGGGACCCCGAAGTTGGGGCGGGGGGAGCCACTGTGGAGGGTGGGGCCAGGAGGGCTGCCTCCTTGCTCATGGGTCACAGGGGTGGTCTCGCCGCATGACCTCCTGCCTTTCATTCCACCCTGAGATAGTAGCATCCCTGGAGCTTCAGTGTGATCATCCTCTTCCACAGCCTTCCATCTTCCATTAGTGCGAGGCTCCTGTCCATATCTTGCTCTGCGGTGCCGGTGGCTCTCCTGCTGTCTGGTTCTGTCTCGCAGCAGCAGTGGCACAGTTGGATTTAGTTTGCTTGAAAACAGGGTGGATTTGATTTAAATCAAATTGATTTAAATCATGATTTAAATCACTAGTCAGTAAGACTTGATTTAAATCATTTCCCCCCCAGAAAGACTCAATCTTGCTGGTATAATCTCAATATTGACAACCAGATGAAGGTTTCATTTTTGGAATAATAAATTTTCAGAGTAGTTTTTACAGTTATATCAAAAATTACTGATTTGGTTGTACTATTAGAAATACATAGACAGATAATTATGAAATTATGGTGAGCTTTAACTGATGGGAGTTGTAGTCCCAAAACATCTGGAGGGCCAAGTTTGGGGGTGCCTGTGTGTTATAGTGCACGTAGAAGCAGCCTTCCATCCTTGAGCCCCACTACTAAATGGGCAGCTGTTAGCATTTGCTTCCCTCGACACCCTCCAGAGACAAGGCAGACCACGTCCAGGAGGGGGCCGACCCACCTGTGACTCCCTGTTGATTTCCAGCCCTTTTGAGGCTCCACCTGGCGATGGGAGCGTCCAGGCTCTGCCCTGTGGCCCCTCCTGTCAACGCTTCTTCCTTTGTAGACAGTTCATGGACTCGTTGCAGCTGGACCCCGAGACGGTCGACAACCTGGACATGTACAACCACATCCCGCCCGTCTTGATGGAGAAATGCGCAGCGCTCAGCGTGCGCCCAGAGACTGTGAAAAACCTTGTTCAGTCCATGCAGGGTACGTTTATGGGACTGGGAATGAGGTGTTTATGTGCCTGCAAAGAAGGGACCACTCAGGTTTTTTATCAGTGATGGAGAACTTGTGATGGAGTTGCTGAGGACTAGCTGCTTGTTTAAACTTACCGTATATAGTCATTGACTGTAAGCTTTTGTGTTGAAACACGTAGTACAACAATATTATACACCGGGGTTGGGAACCTGCCGCCTCTGGGCCAGTCTTGGCCTGCAAGGCCATTTCCCCCAAACCATGCCCATCAGCTGCTCTCTTTGGCGATGTCAGCCGATGAGTGGAGGACAGGATTTTAATCCTGGTTTGCAAGATTGCACAGCCAAAGCAGCAGGATTTAATCCTTGCTATTCCACTGAGCAAGGGACGCGGGTGGCGCTGTGGTCTAAACCACAGAGCCTAGGGCTTGCCGATCGGAAGGTCGGCGGTTCAAATCCCCGCGGCGGGGTGAGCTCCCGTTGCTCGGTCCCAGCTCCTGCCCACCTAGCAGTTCGAAAGCACGTCAAAGTGCAAGTAGATCAATAGGTACCGCTCCGGCGGGAAGGTAAATGGCATTTCCGTGCGCTGCTCTGGTTCGCCAGAAGCGGCTTTGTCATGCTGGCCACATGACCCGGAAGCTGTATGCAGGCGCCCTCAGCCAGTAAAGCGAGATGAGCGCCCCAACCCCAGAGTCGTCCGCAACTGGACCTAACGGTCTGGGGTCCCTTTACCCTTTACCTATTCCACTGAGCAGCGATTACAGCTGTGTGCAAAAGCGCCCTTTGAAGCAGCTCACAGGCAGGAGTGAGCTCTTTCAAAGAGGCCTTTGCAAAGGCTTTTAAGACAGCTCCTGAGCTTCCTTCTCGAGCCTCCAGAGGAGAAGTTGGGAAAGGGCTGCCGAAACGATCAAGGGGATTCAGCAACTCCCCTATACAGAAAGGTGGCAGCGTTTGGGACTTTTTTAGTTCGGAGGAAAGGCGAGAGGTGGCGTGATAGCAGTTTATGAAATCAGGCATGGCATGGAGAAAGTGAATAGATCTCCCTCTCTCATAACACTAAAACTCATAGACGTTCAGTGAAGCTGAGCGTTGGAAGATTTGGGACAGAGAGAAGAAAGGAATTCTTCACACAGAAGCCCAGTTGAACTATGGAACTCCCTGCCACAGGAGGCAGCGATGGCCACCATTCTAGATGGCTTTAAAAGAGGATGAGGCAAATTCCTGGAGTATAGGGCTATCAATAGCTACTAGCAATGAAGTAGGCTATGCTCTGCCCCCACAGCAATGCTTCCGAATGCATTGTTCCTGGAAACTGCAGGAGGGGAGAGGGCTCCTGTGTTCGAATCCTGCTTGCTGGTTTCCCACAGGCGTCTTGTTGGCCCCTGTGAGAACAGGATCCTGGACTAGATGGTCCAATAGGCTCTTCTTCTGTAAGTCCCTTCTCCTTCAAGTCCCCTGTCTTGCAGGCTTAAGGAGGAAGCATTGGGAGATTTGAGAAAGGTCCTGTTCCCTCTTTAAGCCTCCAAGATCAGGAGTGTGGGGAGACTTGCAAGGGATTTTGACAGATGGGCAGCCCCGCCAATCGTGCGACACCTCAAAATCGCTTCCTCTGCTTCCCTCCAGTGCTCTCTGGCGTTTTCACAGACGTCGAAGCGTCTCTGAAGGAGATCAAGGACTTTCTGGATGAGGATTAATCAAATTAATCAAAGATTTCAGGAAGACAAAAAAAATGGATTTGAAAAAGAATGTTCTAAATTAGATGAAATTTTATTGGGAAATAAAGGCAAATTGATAAAAAAAATTATACGAGATATTATTGAAATGGGAAACAGAAGAGGAATTAATGAAAGAATCAATGATAAAATGGGGCCAAGAATTAGGGAAAACAATTATGTTTAAAAAATGGGAAACTTTGTGGCAAAGGGATAACAAATTCACACCAAATTATGACCTACAAGAAAATTTATTAAAAATGCAGCACAGATGGCACATAACACCTGTCAAATTAGCAAAAATGTATAGTGGCACAGATAACAGGTGTTGGAAATGCCAAGAGGAAACTGGTACATACCTGCATATGTGGTGGCAGTGCAAAATGATAAAAACCGTTCTGGGAGGCAATTTACAAGGAATTGAAAAAGATATTAAAATATTCATTTAAAAAAACACCGGAATTATTTTTATTAGGAATGATAGAAAATGATATCCAGTCAAAAGATAGAAATATTATAATGTACTCAACGACAGCAGCCAGGCTACTTATAGCAGCAAATTGGAAATCGCAATATGTACCCAACAAAGAAGAGTGGCAAATAAAAATGTTCAATTATTACAACTTGGCTACAAGACAAGGAGAAATTAGGGGAACAGACCAAGAAAAGAGAAATAAAGAATGGGAAACATTTAGGGAGTATATTAAACAACAAATAGGAAATGCCAATCTTCTAGCAGAAATGTAAAGGCTCAAGCAAAATAAAGTTAAGTATAGAGAGAACTTAGTAAAGAACAGGTATGCATAGACATAGAAAAGTAGGGGGGGAAATAAAATCGTGCAACATCTCAAAATCGCTTCCTCTGCTTCCATCCAGTGCTCTCTGGCGTTTTCACAGACGTCGAGGCGTCTCTGAAGGAGATCAAGGACCTTCTGGACGAGGATGAGGCCCAGGAGCAGAAGCTGCAGGAGGCGCTGGGGGGGAAGCTGCCCCCGCCGCAGGGCTCCCCTCCCACCCCGCCCCCCTCCGGGCTGGCGGAAGTGGCCAAGGAGTGGGCCAAGTACATGGAGGTGCACGAGAAGGCCAGCTTCACCAACACCGAACTCCACAAGGCCATGAACCTGCACATCAGCAACCTGCGGCTGCTCAGCGGCCCCCTAGAGCAAGTGAGGGCCGCCTTGCCCACCCCCAGCCTGACGGAAGGTGAGGAGGACAAGGAAGGCGGTTGGCGCCGCCTCTTCTCTGTTACGGCTTCCTGCCCCTTGAGCCCACAGGCGCCGCGAATCATGGGTTCTTTAGCTGCGGTTCCTGCATTGCAGGGGGTTGGATTGGATGACCCCTGGGGGTCCCGACTCTACAACCCTGTGATTCTACACACTCTGGAATATGGTGGAATCCCCTGCTGCATTCCCCTCCCCTGCTAAGCAGAGCTATATAAAGACCAGGGATGCGGGTGGCGCTGTGGTCTAAACCATTGGGCCTCTTGGGATTGCTGATCAGAAGGTTGGCGGTTCGAATCCCCACGACGGGGTGAGCTCCCGTCGCTCTGTCCCAGCTTCTGCCAACCTAGCAGTTCGAAAGCACGCCAGTGCAAGTAGATAAATAGGTACCACTGTGGCGGGAAGGTAAAGGGCATTTCTGTGCGCTCTGGCTTCCATCACAGTGTCCTGTTGTGCCAGAAGCTGTTTAGTCATGCTGGCCACATGAGCCAGAAAGCTGTCTGTGGACAAACACCAGTTCCCTTTGCGTGAAAGCGAGATGAGCGCTGCAACCCCATAGTTGCACCTTAAAAAAAATTTAAAACCAGGTCTTTGCCAACCTGTTGCCCTGAAGATGTCTTTTGGACTACAACTCCCATCAGCCCCTGTCTGCCTCTTTCCTCCCTAGACGACCAGCAGGCGATGCAGACCCTGAAGAGGATCCTGGCCAAAGTGCAGGAGATGAAGGACCAGCGGGTCTCCCTGGAGCAGCAGCTGCGCGAGATGATCCAGAAGGACGACATCACCACCTCGCTGGTGACGACGGACCGGTCTGAGATGAAGGTGGGCAGCTGGGAGGGAGGCAGGCAGGCAGGGTGTCCACGGGTCGGCCGTTATCGCCACCCAGTTCCTCCTGAAGCTGATGGGAAAGAGAATCACAAGAACATAAGAGCCCCCCCGAAAATTGACAGGCAGGTTATGTAGTTGTGGCCACAAACTGCATGGTGTTCAAAGAGGATTAGTCAGAATCACAAAGGAGAGGGCTGTTGGCTGTTGTCGGCTGTGCTCTGCCGCCATGGTCAGAAGCAGACATTCTTCTGAATCCCACTTTCTGGAAACCGCAGGAGGGGGAGAGAGGGCTCTGGTGCTCAGATCCTACTTGCAGGTTTCCTAGAAAAGGCATCTGGTTGGCCACTGAGGATTGAGATTGAGGTTGAATCCTGACAAGACAGAAGTACTGTTTTTGGGGGACAGGGGGCGGGTGTGGAGGACTCCCTGGTCCTAAATGGGGTAACTGTGCCCCTGAAGGACCAGGTGTGCAGCCTGGGAGTCATTTTGGACTCACAGCTGTCCATGGAGGCGCAGGTCAATTCTGTGTCCAGGGCAGCTGTCTACCAGCTCCATCTGGTACGCAGGATGAGACCCTCCCTGCCCGCAGACTGTCTCGCCAGAGTGGTGCATGCTCTGGTTATCTCCCGCTTGGACTACTGCAATGCGCTCTACGTGGGGCTACCTTTGAAGGTGACCCGGAAACTGCAACTAATCCAGAATGCGGCAGCTAGACTGGTGACTGGGAGCGGCCGCCGGGACCACATAACACCGGTCCTGAGAGATCTACATTGGCTCCCAGTGTTGGTGCTGACCTTGAAAGCCCTAAACGGCCTCGGTCCTGTATACCTGAAGGAACGTCTCCACCCCCACTGTTCAGCCCGGACACTGAGGTCCAGCTCCGAGGGCCTTCTGGCGGTTCCCTCACTGCGAGAAGCAAAGCTACAGGGAACCAGGCAGAGGGCCTTCTCGGTGGTGGCGCCCGCCCTGTGGAACACCCTCCCATCAGAGGTTAAAAGGAACAACTACATGACATTTAGAAAACACCTGAAGGCAGCCCTGTTCAGGGAAGCTTTTAATCTGTGATGTGTTAATATATTTTAATGTTTGCTGGAAGCCGCCCAGAGTGGCTGGGGAGACCCGGCCAGATGGGCGGGGTACAAATAATAAATTATTATTATTATTCACTGGCCTGATCCGGCAGGCTCTGTTACGTTCAGAGTAGCTAAATGCTGCCTTACCTGAAGTTGCCTTTTGGGATTGAACCCAGGACCACCTGCTGCCTAGGCAGCCCCTCTTCCACTGAGCAGTGGCCCTTTCTCCGCACCTCAGATAACCCAAAGGCCTAAAAGATGCTTTGGTGTGCATTTCACACACCCCACCGGCCTCCTCTCCCTGCCTCAACCAGTTCCCAGAATCCCCTTCTTCCTCCCCTGCCTGCCGTAGCTTTGCCTGGACTTCTCCTCTGTTTCTCTCCAGAAACTCTTTGAGGAGCAGCTGAAGAAGTACGAGCAGATCAAGGTCTACTTGGAACAGAACCTGACCGCCCAGGAGAACATCCTCAAAGCCCTGACGGACGCCAATGTCAAGTACGCGGCTGTGCGCAAGGTCCTGGCAGAGGTGGAACACAAGTGAGTGGCCGGGGGGGAGGAGAAGAGGTTTTTGGATTTCTTATGAAATAATCAGAAATCTGCTCTTATTCCCTTATGGGGTACACAAGAGCCTTTTGAGGTTCTCCATCGGAAGGACCCAAGTGGCGCTTGTGGGTTAAACCACAGAGCCTAGGGCTTGCTGATCAGAAGGTCGGCGGTTCGAATCCCCGCGATGGGGTGAGCTCCCGTTGCTCGGTCGCTGCTCCTGCCAACCTAGCAGTTCGAAAGCACGTCAAAGTGCAAGTAGATAAATAGGAACCACTCTGGCAGGAAGGTAAACGGCGTTTCCATGTACTGCTCTCGTTTCGCCAGAAGCGGCTTAGTCATGCTGGCCACATGACCCGGAAGCTGTACACCGGCTCCCTCGGCCAATAAAGCGAGATGAGCGCCGCAACCCCAGAGTTGGTCATGACTGGACATAACGGTTAGGGGTCCCTTTACCTTTACCTTTACAGTAGGGTATCAAAATGTATTTTTTTTATTTGCAGAATATGGATAGATACCTTTTTGAAATGAGAGTATCAAATGATACTGAGGACAATCCTGGTTGTGTTCTCCAATGTATTTCTTATCAATAAAAAATTCACATTTTTATTACTGAAAGTGTGGTCCAGAGAAAAATGTTTGAGAACAACTGCTGTCATGACTTAAGAGTGGTGGACTACGACCCTGGGAGACCAGGGTTTGAATCCTGCCACTCAGCCACGAAGCTCGTTGGGTGACCTTGGTGGGCAGCCAGCATCTCTCGGCCTAACCTGCGTAAAATCATATAAACCACCTTGAGCTCACTGGAGGAGAATGTGGCATATGTGATGTTAATGTACATAAATAGAAAAATGGGGGCTTGACCAGAGTTTGGGAATCCCCTTTCTCCTGGGCTGCACACTTTAGGTTTGTTCACACATGAGACTTGACCCAGGTACAAACCAGGCGCAAGCGTCTGTGTGAAGGGGTGTACACTGGTTGATTGATACAGCTCAGCCATTGTGCCCAGGCCTGTGTGAACGCCTCTCCTGGCTCTATGCCCCTCTTCCTAATCCTAGCCCTTCTTTCCTGCCGTCCCCCCAGGTGGAACACCTCTCTGCAGACCCTGGTGGCTTCCTATGAGGCTTACGAGGACCTGATGAAGAAATCCCAGGAAGGGAAAGATTTCTACGCCGACTTGGAGAGCAAAGTGGCCAAACTGCTGGAGAAATCCCGGACTGCCTGCAAGGGAGCCGAGGCGGCCAGGCAGCAGCTCCTGGAGAGGTAAGGTGGCTTGGCTCTGGGTGCAAGTGGGTGGGGGTCTGTGAGAGCACAGGTTCCTGCTCTGCTTTCCCACAACTCTTCCCCTCCTGCGGCTTCCAGCAACTGGTATTCAGAAGCATCACTGCCTCCAACTGCGGAGGCAGAGCAGAGACATCCTAGCTAGTCGCCATTGTTGGCCCTCTCCTCTGTGAATTGGTCCCTTCTTCCTTTAAAGGTTGGTGGCCATCGCTGCCTCCTGTGGGAGGGAGTTCCAAAGTTTAACTGCCAACTGTATGTTCAAACGGGGGCAATCCGGGATGATGGGAATTGTATTCCGACAATATCCAGGGACACAAGATTGAGAAAGGCTGGTTTAGGTGATGATCGGAACACCAAGTTTTTTCAAAATACATACAGACACCTGGGGTTTTAGGGACCCTCTTGGGGCAAGGGGGTGCTTATCTCACGTGGCTTCTCTGTGGCCTTGCCTTGGCAGGGAATTGAAGAAGAGGCCTCCTGCCAGGCCCACCACCCCCAAGCCGGCGCTCCAGAAGAAGGCCTCCGACCTGGAGCTGCCCGACACCCTGCCCCTCGGCTCCCTCTCCCTGGCCGACCTCCCAGAGGAGCTCCGCAGCCTGCCCCCCGAGGTGCTGGGGGCTCACCTGGCTCAGCTGCCGCCAGAGGCCTTGGCCGCCCTGGGCCTGGACCCCTCCTTCCCCCACGCCGGCCTGCGAGCCGCCCCTGGCCATGAAGCCTTTTCTGCCCCCCAGCCGGGCCAGGCCAGGCTTTCCTTCGGCCCGGGCCAGATTGTGACCCGAGGCGCCCCCCACAGGCACTACCCGCCACCCAGAGTCCCGGCCAGCTCCGCACAAGCCCCTTACCCGCCGGCCTCCCACCAGATGCCGCCTTCTGCCCCCCAGGCAGCCCCACCACCCATGAGCTCTGCCCCCAACCCCCAGGCCTACCCACCCAGCGCCAGTGTCATGCGGGGCCCAGCTGCGCAGCCTGCCTACCCTGGGCCCCCGCAGCACACCTCCCCGCAGCACCTCCCCATGCCCGTCTCCGCTCCCCCAGGGGGCATGGTTTACGGCATGGGGCAGCTGGCCCCCAGCAGCGGGGCGTTCCCGGGCAGCCACTCCACCCCTCTGGCGGTTAGGGCCCCTGCTCCGTCCCCCCACCAGTACGGCGCCGGCAGCTTTCCCCCGCACGCGCAGGGGGTCCGGCCGGCCACCACCACCGTCGACAGCATCCAGGCCCCCATCTCGAGCTGTGCCGCCCCAAGGGGTGTGGCCGGGCCCCTCCCCCCGTGGGCAGGGCCTCCTCCTTCGCAGGGTGGCTTCGCAGGACCCCAAGGGACGCCCGGTGCTCAGTTCTCCTACCCCCAGCCTTGCGGGCCGCCTTTCCTGCAGCAGGTCCTGCCGCCTTATTCCTCTGCTCAAGCTCCGCAGGCCTTCTCCCCCCACGGGCCCCTCCAGCCCCCAATGGACCGGCAAGCCCGCCCCCAGCCCCTTGGCCCGCCCTCCCAGCAGTACACGCCCCAGTTCCTGGCCCAGGCCCAAGTGCCCCAGCAGCCACCCTTCCAGCACCGCTTCCCGGCTCAGCAAGCCGTCCTCGGACAGGTCCCCCAGCACCCGCCCGGCCACCCCGTCCAGCTGGGAGCCCAACACTATCAGCTTGGGCCGGCCCACGACAAGCTGCCTCTGGGCCACGCCCTGCCTCCCCACTCCCTGACCTACCCCACGGCTGTGTCCCACGGCCCCAACATTTCCATGGGCATGATGGGGCCTGGGCAGCAGCAGCAGCAGCAGCTGCCCCTTCGCCCGTCGCTCGCTTCTATCCAGCCTTTGCCCGCCGGGTCGCCGGCACAGGTCGCCTTTGCCGCCGGCCCGGCACCCCGTCCCCTGGGCCCTGGGACCCCCCAGATCCCTCCGGGTGCCCCCATGCCCCTGGGAGGGCAGCCCCAGCCCGTCAGCCAAGCCCTCCCTCACCACGTCCCTCCCGCACCCAGCCCTGCCCTGGCGCAGATGCCGGGCGCCTCGGTGGTCCAGGGCGCTGCCTTGCCCTCCCCGGCGCCCTCCCCGCAGCCTTCCCTGACCCTGCCCCCCTCGGGGCCTCTCCCGCAGCTGCCCCCATCCTCTCTGGCACCCGGCGGTGCCGCCCCGCTGGCGCAGGGCCCCTCCGATGCCTCCCGCTTCCCCCGGCAGAACTCGTCCACCGACGACCTCCTGTCCTCCAGCCCGGAGAGCCAGCACGGGGGCGCCAAGGCCTCGGTGGGGCAGCCCCTCCTGCAGCCCACCAAGGCTGACGCCAAGGACGGGCTGAAGCCCAAAGCCGTGCAGCTGATCGAGAAGGACCCCTACGAGAAGCCCGAGCACATCCGGCGGCTCCTGTCGGAGCTGCAGCGCTTCCAGGACGTGGTGGCCGGCCTGGAGAAGCCGGCCCCTTCCTCGGGGAGCGCCAGCGAGCTGGACGGCATCTGGAAGGAGCTGCAGGACGCCCAGGAGAAGGACGCCCGCCAGCTCTCCATCGCCATCGCCCGCTGCTACTCCATGAAGAACCGCCACCAGGACATCATGCCCTACGACAAGAACCGCATCGTCCTGCAGTCGGGCAAGGATGACTACATCAACGCCAGCCGCGTCGAAGACCTCTCCTCCTACTGCCCCGCCATCATCGCCACGCAGGCCCCGCTGGCGGGCACGGCCTCCGACTTCTGGCTCATGATCTACGAACAGAAAGTGTCTGTCGTCGTCATGCTGGTTTCCGAACAGGAGATCGAGAAAGTAAGGAGCAAGGAGGGGGCGAGGGTCTGTCAAAGGCGAGTGTGCTTCGATCCCCCACTTCCTCTGGTTTAAAAAGACTTTCTCAGGTTTTAGTAATAATAATAATTTATTATTTGTACCCTGCCCATCTGACCGAGTTTCCCCAGCCGCTCTGGGCGGCTTTAGGAGCAACTCAGGTTGTCTTGGCGATGCGGGTGGCGCTGTGGTCTAAACCAGAGCCTAGGGCTTGCTGATCAGAAGGTTGGCGGTTCGAATCCCTGTGATGGGGTGAGCTCCCGTTGCTCTATCCCAGCTCCTGCCAACCTAGCAGTTCGAAAGCACGTCAAAGTGCAAGTAGATAAACAGGTACCGCTCTGGCGGGAAGGTAAACGGCGTTTCCGTGCGCTGCTCTGGTCTGCCAGAAGCGGCTTAGTCATGCTGGCCACATGACCCGGAAGCTGTACGCTGGCTCCCTCGGCCAGTAAAGCGAGATGAGCGCGCAACCCCAGAGTTGTCCACAACTGGATCTAATGGTCAGGGGTCCCTTTACCTTTACCAGTTGGTCTTGTCTGAGGCAGGCCTGTCTGCTTCATTGGGGTCATGTTGAGGGTGATCTCCCCCCCCCCAATGGATTGCACTCAGATCTCCACAGATGCTCCCTGCACTTTTTATGTTCTTTTCCGCCCAGCCCTGAGGACTAGCAACTTGCTGTTTGTTTTTTTAAAAATGCAACCTGAGAGCCCCCAACTTCTAACCCTGTGCACCAGATCTTGTGATTGCAGCTTGGGGGGAAGGAGAGAGACACTCAAATGCTTTATCCTCCTCTAATGTAATGTGTATTGCATATGGACCGCTCAGGCTTCATCATCAAAGCCTTATGGGCATAAACTGTTAAATCCCTAAATAGAATACCACAGGTGTTTGCACCGTGCTAAGCTGTAGTTTAGTATGATATAAATCAGGCAACCCCGAACTCAGCCCTCCAGCTGTTTTGGGACTACAATTCCCATCATCTCTGACCACTGGTCCTGTTAGCTAGGGGTCATGGGAGTTGTAGTCCCAAAACATCTGGAGGGCCACAGTTTGGGGGTGCCTGATATAAATCGACCACAGTTGGCCTTGAGGGACACACACAGCTGGGAGAATTGGAGACGTTTCCGCTTTTGCTGAACTGCAGTTCATGGAATATGAATACGTTGTAGTTTTAGGTTGTGAGCCACCTTGAGATCTACAGGTGTAGGGTGGTATACAAATTTAATAAATGAAATTATTATTATTATTATTATTATTATTATTATTATTATTATTATATTTTATTATTATTATTATTTGTACCCCACCCATCTGGCTGGGTTTCCCCAGCCACTCCGGGCGGCTTCCAACCAAGATTAAAAATACATTGAAATGTCAATCATTAAAAACTTCCCTAAACAGGGCTGCCTTCGGATGTCTTCTAAATGTCAGGTAGTTGTTTATTTCCTTGACATCTGGTGGGAGGGCGTTCCACAGGGCGGGCGCCACTACCGAGAAGGCCCTCTGCCTGGTTCCCTGTAGCTTTGCTTCTTGCAGTGAGGGAACCGCCAGAAGGCCCTCGGCGCTGGACCTCAGTGTCCGGGCTGAACGGTGGGGGTGGAGACGCTCCTTCAGGTATACACGACCGAGGCAGTTTAGGGCTTTCAAGGTCAGCACCAACACTTTGAATTGTGCTCGGAAACGTACCGGGAGCCAATGTAGTTCTCTCAGGACCGGTGTTATGTGGTCCCGGCGGCCACTCCCAGTCACCAGTCTAGCTGCCGCATTCTGGATTAGTTGTAGTTTCCGGGTCACCTTTAAAGGTAGCCCCTAGAGCGCATTGCAGTAGTCCAAGCGAGAGATAACTAGAGCATGCACCACTCTGGCGAGACAGTCCGCTTCCCCATAACCCCAACAGGATCCTAGAGCACAGCATACCGTGGGCCAGGCTATCCCTAGGAGGAGCCATTGCTGGAGGTAGGACACAGCAGGCTCTAGCCTAGGGGTTCCCAAAGTGGGCCATATTTTCCCCTGGTGGGGAGATTACCTGGGGGGGGGTGTAAATGACCTTGGAACAGCTGCTATCCCAGGATCCGGTTCATTCAAGTTTTTTGGAAATAGTTTTAATTGGATTTTGAATAGATGTGCAATTAATTTTTACCGTTTTGAATTGTGTTATCTTCCTTAGCGGGGTTGGGCAAAACCGCTTTTCTGAACGATGCTTTTCGTAGCGGAGGGCAGGCAGGTGAGTTCATGGAACCAAGAAACATTTCTCTTTCTGTCCTGCAGCAAAAGGTTGTCCGCTACTTCCCCACGGAGCGGGGCCAGCCCATGGTCCACGGCCTCCTCACCCTGGTCCTCACCAGCGTGAAGGCCACCCCGACACACGTGGAACGCATGATCACGCTCCAGTTCCGAGACCAGAGCTTGAAGCGCACCGTCATCCACCTCCAGTTCTCCTCCTGGCCGGAGCTGTATGTGACTTTTTCCCCACGCGAAGAGGGCAGTGGGGAGAGGCTGACGATGAGGGGGTGGCCTGGCTGTGGCTCGCTTGCCTGGCCCAGCTAGAGCTGCGTTTCTCAAACTTGGGTCGCCAGCTGTTGTTGGGCTACAACTCCCATCATCCCTAGCTAGCAGGGCCAGGGGTGATGGGAGTTGTAGTCCAACAATGTCACAGACTGGCTGGACGCAGGGGGATGGTGGGAGGAACCAGCTGGGGAGGCTCAGAGCCTAGGGAGTGTTGGCGGGACGAAAATGAGTGGTCTGTGTCAAAAGCTGAAGAGGTAACAGGGTACAGTGAGCATGTAGATTCTGTGGTAGAGAGAAGTCCAGAATCTGAAGCAGGAGGGTGGGAGGAGAGGAGGCTGGTGAAGAGTCACGGGTGTCTCCCACTTCTGCTGTGACAAGCTCCCCTTCCCTGCTTGTCTCCCAGGACTAGGGGAGGCATGAAGTGGGAGGAGCAAAGGCAGGTGCACTGGCATAGTCTCAGATTGCTTGGGAAAAGCCCTGGAGAGCAGGAGATTTCGGCAGCTATGTTGCAGTGGGGATTTTCTGTCTCCGCAACTGCTTCATGGGAGCCAGACCTACCAGAGAGATGGTCTTTTTTATTTTATTTTTATTAGATAATACAAAAGAATACAAAGGGGGGAAAGGAACAGAAAATCTACAATAAACAAATAAACAGATGTAAATCAGAAATATACAGAAATATTTGACAGTACACACATGACACCCCCCACCCGTGACTCCCCTCCACCACGCCTTGATTTCTTTGTGTTATATTAAATATTAGCATTGCATTCATTAGATGGTACACCTCTTATATCCAATTCCAAATATCTTTCTCTCGTATACTCTACAAACTTAATCTATGCATATCAACATATTCTTTTTTTGAACAGTGTTTTTCCATGTATTCTTCGAAGCATTGCCGTTCTAGTTTTAATTTTTGGTTTGACTGTGATCTTATGGCTGCGGTTAGTTTTGCCAACTGTATATATCCACTCATTTTACCTATCCAATCATCCTTGGAAGGGATTGTTTCAGTTTTCCATTAGGCCTGGTGCTCCTGTGCAGATCCTGGTTTTGCTAATAAAGCGTTAACTCCAACTTGCAGGGCGTGATTTACTGCTGGCTCGCTCCTGCAAACAACAGGCGGGGACCCAAGTTTGAGAAAGACTGAACTAGGGGAACAGGGATCATCTGGGAGGCTGGCGGTGGAGTTGGCATGGGGCAGCCAAATCATTTTTGCAAAGATGCCGGCTTCATTTTTTCTTTCTCTCCCTCCTTCCCCTTCCTTCAGTGGCCTCCCGGACAGCAAAGGGGACCTGCTCCGCTTCATTCAGGAGGTGCACAGCCATTACCTCCACCAGCGGCCACTCCACACCCCCATCGTCGTCCATTGCAGGTGAGTAACAGCCAGACTTGGAAAGCAGCTTCTCCCGGCAGGGAGTGCGGAGGACTCGGGGCCTCGCAGGGCGTCAGACCAATAACCCGTCGAGCCCAAAGGTGGCAGCTGTGGGCCCTTCTGCCACGCTGGCTTCGTTGCCAGTGGCTGTGTACCTGTGCCCTGTGTACCTGTGCCCTGGCACCTGATAATCGGAGCCGGCGTGCCTCGAAAAGCAGTATTGAAAAGGATAATTGTAGGGTTGGAAGAGGTTCAGAAAAGGGCGAGCAAAAGGATCGAGGGAATAGAGGAACAATTGCAGCGCTTGGGACTTTGCAGAGGAAAGGCATTTAAGAGGCAACATGATAAGACGTTTGTAAAATAATGCACTGCACGGAGAAAGTCCGTAGTTTCTCAAACTTGGGTCTGTAGCTGTTGGACTACTACTCTGCGCTCTACGTGGGGCTACCTTTGAAGGTGACCTGGAATAATAATAATAATAATAATAATAATAATAATAATAATAATAATAATAATAATAATAATTATGGGCGGCTTTCAACAGAACATTAAAATGCAATAATCTATAGAACATTAAAAGCCTCCCTAAACAGGCCTGCCTTCAGGAAACTACCGGTACAACTAATCCAGAATGCGGCAGCTAGACTGGGAGCGGCCGCCGAGACCATATTACACCGTTCTTGAAAGACCTACATTGGCTCCCAGTACGTTTCCGAGCACAATTCCAAGTGTTGGTGCTGACCTTTAAAGCCCTCAACGGCCTCAAAGGTCCAGTATATCTGAAGGAGCGTCTCCACCCCCATCCTTCAGCCCGGACACTGAGGTCCAGTTCCGAGGGCCTTCTGGCGGTTCCCTCCCTGCGAGAAGTGAGGTTACAGGGAACCAGACAGAGGGCCTTCTCAGTGGTGGCACCCACCCTGTGGAACACCCTTCCATCAGATGTCAAGGAAATAAGCAGCTATCCTATTTTTAAGAGACATCTGAAGGCAGCCCTGTTTAGGGAAGTTTTTTAATGCTGTATTGTTTTAACATTCATTTGGGAGCTGCCCAGAGTGGCTGGGGAAACTCAGCCAGATGGGCAGGGTACAAATAATAAATTATTATTATTATTATTATTATTATTATTATTATTATTATTATTACAGCTCCCATCATCTGTAGCTAGAAGGACCAGTGGTCATGGATGATGGGAATTGTAGTCCAAAAACAGCTGGAGACCCAAGTTTGGGAAACCCGGGGAGAGAGGGAAGTTTTCCTCCCTTTCTCGTAGCATAAGAACTCGCGGACATTCAGTGATGCGGAATATTGGAAGATTCGGAAAAAAGAAAAGGAAGCCCTCTTCCAAACAGCTCAGGGTTAAAATACGGAACTCTCTCCCTCCCCCCCCTCCCCAGGAGGCAGCGATGGCCACCAACTTGGATGGTTTTAAAAGAGGATTAGACAAATTCATGGAGGAGGAGAGGGCTATCAATGGCTACTAGCCAGGATGACTATGTTCTACCTCCACATCTGGAGGCAGCGATGCTTCTGAATACCAGCTGCTGGAAGCTGCAGGAGGGAAGACGGCTCTAGTGCTTGGATCCATCTTGCAGGTTTTCCATGTGCATTCCAGATGTGCACTTTGGGATTACTTGCATGCTGCTTCCTCACCTGTGTTCTCAAAGCAGAACTCTGCAACAAGGGTCGGGATAAAAGCATTGACACCCGGGAGAGAATTAAGCAACAGCCGGAGGGGAGAGGGCTCGTGTTCAAATCCTGCTTCTGGGTTTCCCAAGAGAGGCACCTGGTCGGCCCCTGTGAGAACAGGATGCTGGACTATCAAATCAAATCTTTATTACGGTCATAGACCAGCATTTAAAATCTGAAAAGTGCTTTACAAGGCTAAAGGAGATTAAAACGCAGAATGAATATAGCAGTCTAAAAATTTGAAAGGGGCTAAAAATATCCAAGAGGAGGGTCCAGCTTGCATTTTCCCAGCTTCTGCTCGAGGTCTTCATTCCATTCCCGAACAGAAGAGCTGCTACCCACAGCCCAACACCAGGTTCAATACTCTGGGGAGGTCAGGGACTGAACAAGAGATCTTCTACATACAAAGCCACTGAGCAGTGTCTCCTCCAAAGTAAATGGGGGTGTGGAACCAGAACTGTTTGACCTCCACTGTGCTTCGGAGCTTTCTGCATCAATCACATACAGATTGACCCTATCGCCCCGGGGGCTCACTGTGACCATTTTCCCCGCTGACCGGTTTGTTCTGGGAGGATAGACTGTGCTTGCAAATCTGCGTGCAGAATCTGGCTACCATCCGGGTTATCTTTTGATCTTTGCCTAGTAAAAGGGCATTTAGTTTAGTCTTATCTGGAAGGTCAGCTAACCTCTCCAATAGGGGGGCAATGATGTCTCTGCGCACCTTGTCATAATAAGGGCATCTAAAAAATAGATGCTCGGGGCTACCTACTTCCCCCAGTGGGCAGGAGGGATGCTGGACTAGATGGACCACTTGCCAGATCCAGCAGGCTCCTCTGAGGTTCTTAAATATGAATTGTCCCAGTCTCCTCCTCCATGAACACATCTGAACCCCTTAAAAGTGCTCTGCGGAGGATTTGAAGGCAAATTCATTATGTGAAGGCCCATCATGGGTAGGAATCTTTGAATTGTAGAGTTGGAAGGGACCCCGAAGGGTCATCTAGGCTGACCCCCGCCATGCAGGAATCACAGCTAAGGAGGGAAGTTGCGAATGGCCCACTCTAGCAGAACCTTGTTCATCTTCTGCGTCCCCCACAGCTCTGGCGTGGGCCGCACCGGCGCCTTCTGCCTCTTGTATGCCGCCATGCAGGAAGTGGAGGCCGGCAACAGCATCCCGGACTTGCCCCAGCTGGTGAAGAAGATCCGCCAGCAGAGGAAGCACATGCTGCAGGAAAAGGTACGGGGCGTGGGGTGCGGGTGGAGCTGCAGTGGGTGACTTGACTGGGTGCTAAGATCCTTGGGTGTGTATCTTGTCCCGGTCGCATCGACATTTGAGGCCCGGTCGATTGGTAACACGAGAGGGAGCCTTTTCTGTGGCCGTTCCCATATTGGCCATTCCCTCCCAAGAGAGGTCTGACTGGCTCCCTCCTTGTGATCTTTCCCCCAGTAGGTTTAAGACCTCCCTATTCAGACAGACCTTCAAAAACAAGTGCGGACCATGTTGACAACTGGCCTGCCATTGGTCTCTCAATTGCTGGCTCTGGATGTGTTTTATTGTGCTTTAAACCACTGTTTTTAACTGGCTTTGCATTTTACAATGATGTTTCCCATGGAATCCGGGAACTGTAATAATAATATAATAAATTTTATTTATACCCCGCCCTCCCCAGCCAAGACCGGGCTCAGGGCGGCTAACACCAAGTATAAAAACAATTGATTAAAATACAACTTAAAAAAACAATATTAAAATACAACATTAAAGTGCAGCCTCATTTCAGTAGAAACTCAAATCAAAAACTATTTGGGGAAGAAACCGTCAAATCTTCACCAAGGCCGACTATCCAGACTGGTCCTACATGGGCCAGAAAAATGCCAGGGAAGTCCCCAAATAGGAGTTCCATCACAGGAGGAAAAAGGAAAGTGGGGAGGGGATCAAGTTGATTCCAAGCCAAAGGCCAGGCAGAATAGCTCTGTCTTACAGGCCCTGCAGAAAGAAATCAGATCCTGCAGGGCCCTGGTCTCATGAGACAGGGCGTTCCACCAGGTCGGAGCCAGTGTTGAGAAGGCCCTGGCTCTGGTTGAGGCTAATCTAACTTCCTTAGGACCCGGGACCTCTAGGGTGTTGCTATTTATGGACCTTAAGGTCCTCCATGGGGCATACCAGGAGAGGCAGTCCCGTAGGTTCGAGGTTCCTAGGCCGCGAAGGAGGGTCCTAGGCCGAGAACTGTCGCATCGGACCAGGGACCCAAAGGGTCATCCCGCCCAGCCCCCTGCAATGGGGCTTTTCCGAATGCCGTAAGCCAGGGGTCCCCAAACTTACCCGGCTTCGGGCCGGTTCCTCCGGCGCCAATCGCGCAGTGGGCCAGAGGGCAGGGGAGCGCACGCCCATGCGCGCACACAAGCTATTTCCGACACAGCTGCCCATCTCCGGGATGGCGCAGCACTGGAAATAGCTTATGCACATGCACATGCGTCATTTCCAGTGCGCGCCGACCCGGAAGTGCACCGGAAATTGTTGCTTGCACATGCGCACAAGCTATTTCTGGTGCCACACTATCCCGGAGATGGGCAGCCGTGCCACCGCGCGCGCCGGGAAGAGCGGGCAGGGGCAGCGGGGGGCCGGGGGTCTTCGCGGGCCGGAAAATTGGCTCGCTCGGGCCACATCCGTCCCCCGGGCCGTAGTCTGGAGATGTCTGCTGTAAGCCACCTTGAGAAAAGGGCAGGATCCAGATGCATTTAGGTGAAATGTCTGGCCCAAATACCGGACGGGCCCTCAATCCTGGCTCCTCCTCCTGGCTTCCAGACCTCACCTGGAATACTGTGTCCAGTTCTGGGCACCACAGTTCAAGAAGGATACTGACAAGCTGGAACGTGTCCAGAGGAGGGCAACCAAAATGGTCAAAGGCCTGGAAACGATGCCTTATGAGGAACGGCTTAGGGAGCTGGGTATGTTTAGCCTGGAGAAGAGAAGGTTAAGGGGTGATATGATAGCCATGTTCAAATATATAAAAGGATGTCATATAGAGGAGGGAGAAAGGTTGTTTTCTGCTGCTCCAGAGAAGCGGACACGGAGCAATGGATTCAAACTACAAGAAAGAAGATTCCACCTAAACATTAGGAAGAACTTCTTGACAGTAAGAGCTGTTCAACAGTGGAATTTGCTGCCAAGGAGTGTGGTGGAGTCTCCTTCTTGGGAGGTCTTTAAGCAGAGGCTTGACAGCCACCTGTCAGGAATGCTTGGATGGTGTTTCCTGTTTGGCAGGGGGTTGGACTGGATGGCCCTTGGGGTCTCTTCCAACTCTGTGATTCTATGATTCCTCCTCTTCCAGCTCCACCTCAGGTTCTGCTACGAGTCTCTCCTGAAGCATGCCAAGCAAGTGCTGCAGAGACACGGGGTCACGGCGCCCTCCGCCAGCAAGCCTGCCAGCAGCGCTGCCCAGAAGGTAGGGTGCATCGGAGGGCAAGCGTGGGTGGAGAGTCTGCTAGCACAGAAACAAGAGTGGGGTGGAAAAATGTCATGAGAGCTCGTCAAAAGAGGTGGTTTCTGGCCATGTGCAGAGCGCCTTTCCTTTGCTCCTGTGCGCCCAGCCGTCTCTCCTGAATCTGGGATGACTTGTGCAAAGTGCTCTCTCTCAGAAAAATCTCGCTTAGGCTCGGCTGCACTTGGCTTAATTCTGGCAAGGGGGTGCAGCAGCCCTCCCCGTTTTGAAAGCCCACGTTTGGTCAATAGTTGGGACTTTTAGGAGGAGAGGAGGGGTAGGAGAGGCTGTCTTACCGGATGCATCCCGTGACACGAGAAATGCCATCTCTTTTTAGAAGACAAGACTGGAAATCTTAAATGCAAGCAATTGCATTCATTTTGCTACTTTATATTATGCGTTTTTAATGTATAGCGTGAATGCAACTTGTGCGAGGGCTACGTGCCCAGAAGTTGCGCGTAGAGGCAAACTCGCACTGTCAGAATGATGCAAAGGCTGAGAGCTTAAAAGCGAGAAAACACTTTGCAGAGCTTCCAGGCTCTGGAGTCTCCTCCAGAGCTCAGTAAGCAAGACTGTCCCTCTCCCCATTTATTTCCTCTCCAATGAGGCATTTGGCCGATGGATATACAATGCCTTTTTAAAATGTGCTGCGGGAGAGGGATTTTGGGTTTGTTCTGTTATTATTTTTATTACGCATTTTGTGGGTTTTTTATTGTTATTTTTATATTGTGAACCGCCCTGAGATCTACAGGTGTAGGGCAGCATACAAATTTAATAAATAATAATACAGTGGTAAGGTAAAGGTAAAGGGACCCCTGACCATTAAGGTCCAGTCGTGGACGACTCTGGGGTTGCGGCGCTCATCTCGCTTTACTGGCCGAGGGAGCCGGCGTACAGCTTCCAGGTCATGTGGCCAGCAGGACTAAGCCGAACCAGAGCAGCGCACGGAAATGCCGTTTACCTTCCCGCCAGAGCGGTTCCTATTTATCTACTTGCACTTTGATGTGCTTTCGAACTGCTAGGTGGGCAGGAGCTGGGACCGAGCAACGGGAGCTCACCCCATTACAGGGATTCAAACCGCTGACCTTCTGATCACCAAGCCCTAGGCTCTGTGGTTTAACCCACAGCGCCACCTGGGTCCTAAGAACAGAAATCGTGTTCTGGCGGCGCAGCGGCAGCGGGAGGTCCCATTAGCTAAAGTGGTGCTTCAAGTTAAGTATGCTTCAGGTTAAGAACGGACCTCCGGAACGAATTAAGGACTTAACCCGAGGTACCACTGTATTATTTATTGGCGATCTGCTTGTAAGCTGCTATCATGCAAGCAAAATCAGTGTTGTGATCCTATTGTATTTTAAGTCGCCATAACCTGCCCTGGGACCTTAGGGTGAAGCACAGGTGAATAACAATAATAATGTTATTAGTTGTACCCCCGCCCCTCGGACTGCGTTGCCCCAACCACTCTGGACATCACCCAACAGATATAAAGGCGTAATGATCACCGCCACCCCACATGACCTTTTCAGGGGACACTTGCTGCACCCTCCAAGCCAGGGGTAGGCAACCTAAGGCCCGTGGGCCAGATGCGGCCCAATCACCTTCTCAATCCGGCCCGCGGACGGACCGGGAATCAGCGTGTTTTTACATGAGTAGAATGTGTCCTTTTATTTAAAATGCATCTCTGGGTTATTTGTGGGGCATAGGAATTTGTTCATTATTTTTTCCAAAATATAGTCTGGCCCCCCCACATGGTCTGGGGAGCGGTGGACCGGCCCACGGCTGAAAAAGGTTGCTGACCCCTGATTTAAGCTGCTCTTCTTTTCCCTCTAGCCCTATATCCACCAGGACCCTCAGGATCTGGTCCTGGGTGCCGACATGCCCATCAGCTCCATCCAGGCCACCATCGCCAAGCTCAGCATCAGGCCTCCCTTGGGAGGAGCAGAGCCCTCGTCCGCCAACGGGCAGCAGCTGGAGCCCCTGCCCTTGACCGTCCCAGCGCCCCCTGCCGGCCCTCCTCAGACCGCCTTTGCCGATCTCGGCTGCCCCGTTGCCAGCACGGAGCCGGCCCCCACGCTCTCCCCGCCAGCCACCCCTGCGCCTGAGGCTGCTGGATGCTCTGCAGCCGAGAACAGCAACCACCTGGAAGAGGAGAGTCAGGAAGAGAGCGAAGTCCCGCCGGCGCCTCCTGGGGCAGAGCCCTCTGCCGCTCTGGCCCCGTCCTCCTCTTCCTTGGAGCTCCTGGCCTCGCTGACTCCCGAGGCCTTCACGCTGGACAACAGCCTCAAGGGCAGGCACAAGGTGAGCAAGCAGAGCTTCCTTCAGCCCCAGAACGGGGAAGGCCTCCGCGGCACCCGCCCCAGCGATGACCCCCTCAGCATGCTGGACCCGCTGTGGACACTCAACAAGACATGAGAGGAAGGAGGGCATCACACCGAAGCGAGACTCTGCTGCTGCTGCTGCCAGTACCACCACCGATGCATTTTGAGGACTAGAAACTTGGGAGGGCGAGGGAGGAAAGGTGGCTGGCTCGCACTCCTCAGCATGCAGCTTTTCCAGCTCAAGACTGGCCACGGCCAGGAAGCCTCTGCTGCGCCAGGAGCCACGCAGTGCCCACTCGCCTCGCGTCCTTTCCCCCCCTCTCCCGCCAGTTCTTAGAAGACGGTTTCTGAACGGCTGGAGGTGTGCAGGTAGATTTTTCTGAGCCGATTGTTCCTTTCTCCCACTTTGTGCCTGCCTCCAAGTGCCACGGGAAGGAAGGAATCTGTAAGTTGGCCTTTGGAGGGGCAGGAATCATGGGAGGCGGTTTGGACGGAGCGGGACATGCGGTTTGATTTTCGCTGCGGACGGTTACCCAACTGGAGAAGCCCCCGAGGTGATTTTCCCGACCAGAAGGAGGTTTTGAAACACAGCCAAGGTAACCCTTTCCTAGGTGGACTAGTTCCCTGCATCTTCAGCTAAAGGGCTTCAACCCCCACCCCACCCCGCTGCCACCCTTGGTGTTCCCAAGGCTTTGAGATGTAGCACTTCAGGGCTGCCACGTCCTCCTCTGCTCCTTAAACTGCCTCTGGCAAGACTCCCTTTTGCTCCTGACTTCCACTCTGAATGGGGTATCCAAGACCCAACCAACCCCCTTTGAGCTGGCCGAGAGCCCATTTGGGACCAAGCAGCTACATTTGATCGGCTTGCATGAAAGGTCTGTGGGGTGTCTTTTTAGCTGCTAGGTGAAGGCGCAGGAGACGTGCTTTCTCAGCAACCTCCAAAGCTGCTCCCGTGTCTTGCCGGCTCCACCTTCCGTTTCTGGTTTGGCCAGGCCCTTTTGTTGCCCTTACATTCCAGCTAGGGATCCCTGTCTTGGAATTAGCTCAGAGGTCGTGTCAAGTCACCCAGCAGCCTTGGAGTGGTGATTGACAAGACCGAGCTGTTCCAAATAGTTCACCAAAAATGCAGAAGTCCCTTTATGTGGTTAATTTGGATCATCCGTGTGCCTGATGGTCTTTTACATAGGTGCAAGTGCCGTGCCTCCTGTGCCCAAAAGACAGGTGATGGCATCAAACATACTGCAGCACTATGAGTTATGGGCAGTAAAGGAGAACTGTGTGTTAACTGAGCCAACTTGGGTCCTTGCAGCGGTGTGCTTCCTTAACAATGCTGTCCGACTGTGGCCAGATGAAGGCAGATCACTAAATGAATGGGAATGCTTAAATGTCCATTTCCCCCCTCAGCATTCGCTCTTTCCACCAGCTCCCTCAATTCAAAGGACCATCTTCAGGAGGGTTAAGGTGGGAGAGGGGCCAGGTCTTGGTGGGTTTCTGGGTTTGTTTTTTGCTTTGTACAAATGTAACATTGTCGTCATGTTTCGACTTACTCTGTAATTTAGAACAAACTTTTTTCAGCTCTTTGCTACTAAAATAAATAAACGGGAGCATTGCAGATGGATCCATTGTTAGATTTTTGTCAAAAGCAGCGGAGGGGGCTGCATTTCAGTTTGCAAGTGTCCAAATATGGCAAAATGAGTGTGTAACTTTTTGGCGTTGAGATAATTAATTTGCAGAAGTGTTTTATGATTGAGAAGGGGGGGGGGTTGAGCAGCTGCTGGGCCTTAAGATACGTTAGCAGCATGCAATAGAAAGCGATGCATTTTCTCTTTATCTGTTTTGGCTTGTGTTTTTTTTAAACTAAGTTGCCCACAAAAATTGTATGCAAGGTAATACCACTTGCTTTTTATAAGGTTTGCATTAAAGTGAGCTACACAAAGAGACCGGTTTGCTCAATAGATCATGCCAACTTCTTTAAAGTGCTTAGTTGGGGGTCTTCATATGAATGGTGTTCTGCTGTAGTGCAAGTGAGATTTGTGGGGTGAGGAGAATCTGTTCTTCACAGGTGGGGCAGAAGCAGCTCCCCCACCCCGCTCCGTTTTGCAGACAGCCTGTGTTCAGTGCCAATGACACTGATTTGAAAGAACAGAAAACAAGCTTCTACGTCCAGTAAGTAGTCTTGATTGGGGCCAGCCCTTTGCAGCAGGGTCTCAAAAGATTCAAAGTGTGAGAACGCACCAAGGAGAGGCCTCACTGCAGTCAGTTCTGGGCTTGCAGTACGGCAGATTCCCCCTCCCGCCCCCCCAATCTATGTCTTGGTTACGGCTTGCTAATTATGGGCTAGATTACCTTTCCCTGCTACTGCACAAAACACACAGGGAGGCATTAAGTTAGTTCTGTTTAATGTGTCTGTCTCTGTACACATTATAAAACACAATCTGGTACAAAAGCAGCTGCCGCTGTACAGTCCAAAGGGCACAGCAGAGCTAAGGCCACCTGAGGCATGGTGTGGACACGGACGACAATCCAAGAGGAAGCAGCGGGTGCAAGGGTGCCCGGGGGGGGGGGGGTTTGCTTTGAGGCCCCGAATGGGCCTCCACTGGCCAGCATTGCAAAGTAGTCTCTTGCCCCTGCCAAGCTTGGGGCAGTGGGACAAACAGAATACAGCAGGTTAATCCCCCCCCCCAGCTCCCTTGAGTAGCATACAGTGCACAGGGCTCCTACAGCGGGAGATGCTAAAGTAAAAACACCGTGAACTAGACAAGTCAATTAATGGTATTACCGTCTCAAAAGCGTTGCTTGTTCCAGCAGCTCTTCCTCGATTTCTCTTTCTTCTCTTGCTCATTTGCTTTCTTTCCTCCCAGAGCTGCACACCCAAAAATAAAAGTTGCACACTCTGCTGTGGATTTAGGGGAGCGCGAACTGCTCGGCCGCACAGCCTTGGGGGTGCTGCAACTATTACGCAGAATGGAAGGCAAGAGGCGGCGAGGGGGTTCTGGATTTTGATGCTGCAAAGGGCACCACTGAAATTTGAGACTCCAAGGTCTGCCACTGGCCCTGAAGCTGCAGCCTTTGCTGCTCTGGCAAACCGTTCATCTGTCTCCCTCTTGGAGTTGGGTAAAAAGCAGGGATATTCTGGTGGACTGGGACACGAGATTGGGGCGGAGTCCCCCACCTCGGTGTTGGGTGCAGAAGCCGGGCCCCTGCCTGCCCCCCCCTTCTCTCCACAGTACAAAGCTAGCTCTAGCGACAGCCTCCTGCAGCCCCTTCACTGGCCCAAACCAGGCTGATGCAGAGGGAGTGCAGAGGCCTTCCGCTCCTGGGGAGACAACGGTTTGAGCTTCCCCACTCCCCTCACGCTTGCATGCCAGAATAAATAACTATGTACAGCACATCAATAAATATGGCAGATAGCGCAGTATGCCTACCCTTTCCCATAGCAGGCTGGAGGAGGAGGAGGAGGCTGCCACGAGGACTGTGGCATCAGTAGGGCAGCTATCCCAGGGCTACTGCAGCTGGGGAGACCTCACAGGTGCTCAGTGCGCCAGCTCTCTTTCCCTCTAGGAAAACAGCTTCACAAAAATCCTTCCCACCCGTGCCCAGGGGTAGGAGTCTCACCACAACAGCCAGCCCAGTTTTTTCTCCTTCAAAAAGTGAGATAGAAGCAGTGCCTGCCAGAGGAAGGAAGGAAGGATGGAGCTCAGGGGGGAGGAGGAGGAGGGTGTGTGTGGAGCAACAGCACTGAAGCAGCTGTTCCTCGCTGTCGCTGCACCTCAGGAGGCCACACACAAACACATCCCGTCCAGCAGGAGCTCTCACGGGCATGTGCAAAGAGCTCCTGCAGCGACAGACCTTCGAGGGAGGAGTTGGGCACTGCGGCCAGAGCAAAAGACTTATTGGGGATGCAATGCCATACTCACCCCCCCTCCCTTTTACAGTCAGACAAACAGGGGCCTAGGCTTCTCCCTCAAGACTGCAAGTGGAAGGCAGGGCTTTTATGGAGGGTCTTTCCCTCGGCCCGCAATCTCTCAGCGCTTGCTCACTACCCAACCACAGCAGGGTATTCTACCTCCACAATCCTCTGGGTGCTGCGTTCTTCTTGGCTTACTGTGAGCACGGAGAAAACCATCCCCTTGCTCAACCCCTTCGGATGTCAGCCCCCTTCTCTTCCACCACGGTCAAATTGCAGACCGGGGAAAGAAAAAGGAACTGCTGGGAGATGGGGAGAGGCAGCGGCTCTCTCTTTCTCTCTCTGCTCCCCAAGAGACTGCCCTGATCCCTGCCCCTCCTAGTTAGGAAATCAAGAGGGGTGAGGGGGTCATTTCTGGCCTGTCCGCAAGATCCTGCTTCAGTCTCGCTTCTCCAGCACTGACGGGACGTAGACCAGGCTGAGTTCGCTGCCAAAGTTACAGACGATGGCCGCGTTTTCCAGGACCAGGATCTGCCGAGCGGGCTGCGATTCATTGCTCTTGCCCAGGTAGACTGTCTGCAGCAGGTCTCCGTAGCCGATGTCCCAGAAAGAAACGCAGCCCTGGCCTCCGGTCACCAGCAGGTTGTCAGAGATCACTCCCAGGCTGGCCCCACATCCCATATCCTGTGCAGAGAGCAAAGAGAAAGAGGGTGAGAAGGGGAGGTGCAGCTGAACAGAGCCTGTCACGAGATACGTGGGCCTAATCTTTGCCAAGTGTGTCCACAGCACCAGAGGCACGGATTACAGGCAACTGCTGGCATCAGAACGCGTGTCCCAGCCACCCTCAAGGTGCCGATTCATAAGAGTTTCCTGGATCAGGCCAATGGCCCACCTAGTCCAGCAGCCTGTTCTCACAGTGGCCAACCAGCTGACTCTGTGAAACCAGCAAGCAGGACCTGAGCACAAGGGCATTTCTCCCTTCCTGTGGTTTCCAGCAACTAGCATTCAGAAGCATTGCTGCCTCCAACTGTGGAAGCAGAGCAAAGTCAATGTGGCTAGGAGCCACTGACAGCCCTCTCCTCCACCCCTAGGCATGACTATGGCACTTGGCTCTCTTCGGAAACCAGGAGCCAGACCTAACAAACAACTAAAAGAAAAATCAAAGGAGAAATAAAGTAATAACACTACAGCTAATTTTTCAATTTAGATACATTCCGAAACAGAAAACCATCAAGACTTTAAAATGGCAATCAAAATGTGTTTTGTTCTAAATTGTAAAAAGGTAAAGGGACCCCTGACAGTTAAGTCCAGTCGCGGACGACTCTGGGGTTGCGGCGCTCATCTCGCTTTACTGGCAGAGGGAGCTGCCGTTTGTCCGCAGACGGTTTTTCTGGGTCATGTGGCAAGCATGACTAAGCCGCTTCTGGCGAACCAGAGCAACGCACGGAAACACCATTTACTGCCCACATACCAGTTCAAAAGCATGTCAAAGTGCAAGTAGATAAATAGGTACCGCTCGGGCGGGAAGGTAAACGGCGTTTCCGTGCGCTGCTCTGGTTCGCCAGAAGCGGCTTAGTCGTGCTGGCCACATGACCCGGAAAAACTGTCTGCAGACAAACGTCGGCTCCCTCGGCCAGTAAAGCGAGATGAGCGCTGCATCCCCGAAGTCGTCCGCAACTGGACCTAATGGTCAGGGGTCCCTTTACCTTTAATCTAGGTGAGAAACAAATTGGCAACAGGCGGAACCCCCATCACAGAGCCATTAAAACTCTCCCTACCGTGTTTCTCCTAAAATAAGACACCCTTATATTTTTTTCCCCTCAAAAAAACACAGTATGGCTTATTTTCGGGGGATGTCTTATTTTAACCGCTCCGTGTCGGTACGCTGCATAGCCACGCCTATCCAGGCCATCTTAATGGAGAGGCGCCACGTCACTATGTCTTATTTTTGGGGAATGGCTTATATTTCACAAATGTGTAGAAATCCTGCTATGGCTTATTTTATGGCTACGTCTTATTTTAGGAGAAACAGGGTAGACCCATGGAAACTTCTGCGACATCTTCAAAGGCAGCCCCACGTTCAGCGCATGACTGCAGTGTGGCTGGGAGGTTGCCAGGACAACAGGAGCGCTACTGGATCTCGCTGCCTCATCCAAGCAGCACAGCCCAATTGCCACCACTGTTCTTCCTGGCAGCCGGCAGAGAGAAAAAAAGCCTTGTCTGAGGAAGGCTTGTCCCCCAGCTGCACACCTGCTGAATGGAATAGTGCTTGATCCCGGAGCTTCGGTCCCAGATGCTGATGACGTCGTCCAGGCCACTGCTGATCACGCAGGAGGTAGTGCAAGTCAGGGAGGTCACATCCCCGCGGTGGGCAAACATGTGGCTCACCCTGCTCCCCGTCAGCACATCCCAGAGGCAGATGGCCCCATCCTGGCCCCCGCTGGCTAGCACCATCGTCTGAAAGGCAACAAGGGCCAAGTCACTAGGGTCCCCCAGTCCTTCTTCCT
Organism: Darevskia mixta; assembly: GCA_034641385.1. Taxonomy (NCBI): domain Eukaryota; kingdom Metazoa; phylum Chordata; class Lepidosauria; order Squamata; family Lacertidae; genus Darevskia; species Darevskia mixta. The sequence goes on from JAWWNH010000015.1 coordinate 1,560,074, forward strand.
CAGGTGAGAGTCACGCTGGAGAACTAAGGCTGAAAGCTTCTAACAAGTCAGCTGGGTGAAGATGAGCAAAGATGGGGCCCAAGCAGTGCAGGAGGAAGCCCTGCCTCGCAGAAGATGGGCAGAGGCGCACCCTTAAAGGCGTCCGCCCTCACACCCCCTCCACCAAAGCTCCCCTCTCCGTTCCAAGCGTGAGCAGGGACGGCCTGTCAAGCGGGGAATGCAATGCCATTGTGGTGCCGGGTCTTACAGGTGGGGCAATCCAAACAGGGGAGATTGAAACATTTTACAGCTTAGATTGAAATCAAGGCCATCTGTTACTGTGGCCTTATTCTTACTTATTCCTAAGAGGCACCTCCAGTTAAGTGTGTTCAACTGGAATCCAGGCAAAAGCTGGACCTTCCATGAATTCGTTTATTCTCAGAAGCCATTTTGGCTCTGGTGCCATATGGAAAAATCATACTCCAGATGTCCAAACTGATGAACAGGACAGAGAGTGACCGTTCCTTGTGTGGTTTAAATCCCAAGTTGTGCCCTTTCTTTGTTAACCTCAAAAGGGCACCTGGATTGTTGCTCGGCAAATATGAAGATCTGTTTATAATTAAAATTTAATAGGAAGATAAAGACTGAGTGATCCTGCAAGGCCCAATCCAGAAGTTTTATCGGGAGGCTTTCAAAGCTGCACAGCTATTCTCATTCTATAGAGACTTCCAACCTCACTGTTAACCCTCAAAAAAATCCTAGTCCTCATGGTTTTGAAGGAAACACTGAAAGCATTACATATCTTGTAAATGTCAGGCAAAAACATTCCTCTTCTTCCAGGCCTTTGGTTAAGTAAACAATCTATTGCCTTTTAAACTGGGAGGGGATTGTCTTTGTTTGTTACCATGCTATGCATTTTTTGTGTTTTTATATCGTAAACTGCTCAGTGGCCCTCGGATGAAGGCTGGTATATATAGAGATTTAATAAATGATGATAAATAAAAGTGGTGGGCTGGCTGGCCTTATTTTGCCTGTTCCCCCTGCCTTTCTCCACCTGTGCCCTCCCCTCCTCGCTCTTCTCTTGCAGCTGCAACCGTGTCCTGTGAGTTCCCTCCTACCTGGTCAACGTAGACGGCTGTGATGGCTCCTGAGTGGCCCTGCAGCGTGAAGAGGCAGCAGGAATCTTCCAGGCGGTACACCTGAATGTGGAAGAAGAAGTGTCACCAGCAGTGGAAGAGGGGCCTGTGCAGGAGGGGTGCCTCTCTGTCTCTCTCACACACACACTTTACTCTCCCCACTGCAAGTAGGCAACCCCTGGCCTGTGCAGACAGAGACCAGTTAGGGGAGCTCAAGGGGCAGAAGACACACACAGGGGCTGACAGACCACATGCCTGCCCTTCCTTTGGCCAAGCCTGGCATGAAGAGCCACAGAAACTGTTGGACGTTGTGGTCTCAAGCACTGCTGGTCTTGGGCCAGACAAGACTGGTACATCCTTTCTCTCCTTGCTTGAACCTGGGCTTGTCCAGCTGCTGCCTTTTGCAGGGAAAGAAACATGTACCTGTTATGATATTTGTCCAAGCCAAGAAGCGGCAAACAGCTGCAGCGAGGCTGGTATGACTTGTGCCTGTACCCGTGGGAAAGCTAGCTTATCTCCTTTCTCCACAATGTGATGTTTATGTTTCAAGCTTGTCTTCTTGACTGGGTCATGGTTTGGACAGAACACTCGGTAAATGCCTTGAATTTCATCCGTTTCTATTGCAGCATCATCACACAAAGCACAGAAATAATGGTAACTTCTGCGACAGTTTTTTATCTCACAGCCAACAGTGGCTCGGTGGGGTAAATGCTGACAGTACCACCTGCCACCTCTCAAACGCTCACATGCAAGCAACCTAACCGGGGGGGGGGGGGCAGAATGGAGAAAAGGGCGTAAGAACCTAGGAAGACCCTGCTGGATCAGGGCAATGTTCTATCTGGCCCAGCATCCTCTTCTTACGGTGACAAACGAGATTCCCTAATCCTGAAAGCAGGAATCGAGCATTAAGAGCCCCCTCCTGCGGTTTCTAGCAAATGGTCCTTGGAAGCATTTCTGCCTCCAGCTGCTGAAGGCACAGCATGTCAAGTAGCTTGTTCTCCTCCAGTCTGCCCTCAGAAGCTTCCTTTGGGAAGTGGGAGAGCGCTCACAAAACAACTCGGGCGAGCTCCATCTTGGCCAGCCTCGCTGGCCCTACCTAAAGGCACCTCCTCTTGAGCCACATACCTCAGCCTGCCCCTTGAAGGCTCCATCTCTGGCTGGTACCACCAATAAGTCATGGAACGGCAGCCAGGCCACAGGCAAGGCATGGGCAACATGAAAGAGAAGCTGGAACGAAGAGGTTCTGCAGCCAACGCCACCCCGCAGCACATTTGCCTGCCCCTAGTTACTCACCCTTAGCGTATGATCCTGGCTCCCTGTGACCAGGCGCCCTGCTGCAGCCTTCAGGGCTGTAATTGGCTTCTGGTGAGCGCAAGTCACCGTGTGGGTCAGCTGACATGTGATGACGTCATTGCTGCTGTACATGGGAGAGGATGGGAGGCTGCTCCTGCTGGGTGTTCCTGGGGGAAAGATGGTTTGGTCAGGCTTCTTCCTCCTCAGGGAACAGGTGGAAGAAAGCTCTTCCTCACGCAGCACACAGATAAGCTATGGCAGGGGTCAGCAACCTTTTTCAGCCGTGGGCCGGTCCACCGTCCCTCAGACCATGTGGTGGGCCGGACTATAGTTTTTCGGGGGGGGGGGAACGAATTCCTATGCCCCTCAAATAACCCAGATATGCATTTTAAATAAAAGCACACATTCTACTCATGTAAAAACACGCTGATTCCCGGACCATCCGTGGGCCGGATTGAGAAGGCGATTGGGCCACATCCAGCCCACAGGTCTTAGGTTGCCAACCCCTGAGCTATGGAACTCGCTCCCAAAGGAAGCAGGGATGGCTGCCAACCCAGATGGCTTCAAAAGAGGATTTGGCAAATTCATGGAAGAGGAGAAGGCTATCAGTGACGGCTCTGCTGTGTCTCCACAGGGGGATGCAGCAATGCTTTTGGATGTCCGTTGTTGGAAACCACAAGAGAGGAGAGTTTCTCTTGTGCTCGGATCCTGCTTGCTGGTTTCCCACAGGCATCTATGGCTGGCCACTGGGAGAACACGATGCTGGACTAGATGGGCCATTGGCCTCATCCTGCAGGCTCTTCTTAGGTTCCCAGGGCACTCTGAAAACTCAAGGCAAAACCATCTATATTTTTGATAGTTACCACTTCTACTGCAAAGATCCATGTTCTTCAGGAATCTGAAGATGCGGGTTGTGTATAAAAAAACAAATTCTAACTGGGCGGGGAAATGGAAGGCAAATAAAGGTTACAGTCATCAAGCACATGGAAGCCGTAGGTGCAGGAGACTAGCCAGGACCTGCCGCTGGGGAAGGAATTATCTGCCAGCTCTTCCACTATTGGATCCTGGGCAGATCCAGAGGAAAGCAGAGCAGAGAGCAGCCTGAATCTGGAGGGGCAGTGACCACAGCAGGCAATAAACTTCTGCTTCCATCTGGGGTGGGGTGGGGGGAGCACAACACTCACCTCTGAGCTGGGAGTGATCCAAAGAGGTGTGTGTCCTCAAGGAATAGAAGTCCAGGGAGCCATTCAGCCTAGCAGCAACAATCCTATCCAAGGGGTACAGAAGGAAAAAGAAACATGAGCACTCCCTCATCACACAGGCCCAGCAAACATTTGTCCCTGTGGCCTGAGGCAGAGGAGAGAAGAGGAAGAAGAAGAGGAGGAGGAGGAGGAGTTTGGATTTGATATCCCGCTTTATCACTACCCGAAGGAGTCTCAAAGTGGCGGGTGGCGCTGTGGGTTAAACCACAGAGCCTAGGGCTTGTCAATCAGAAGGTTGGCGGTTCGAATCCCCGCGACAGGGTGAGCTCCCATTGCTCGGTCCCTGCTCCTGCCAACCTAGCAGTTTGAAAGCACGTCAAAGTGCAAGTAGATAAATAGGTACCGCTGCAGAGGGAAGGTAAACGGCGTTTCCGTGCGCTGCTCTGGTTCGCCAGAAGCGGCTTAGTCATGCTGGCCACATGACCTGGAAGCTGTACGCCGGCTCCCTCGGCCAATAATGCGAGATGAGCGCCGCAACCCCAGAGTCGTCCGCAACTGGACCTAATGGTCAGGCGTCCCTTTACCTTCAAGGAGTGTCTAAGCGGCTAACAATCTCCTTTTCCCTTCCTGCCCCACAACAAACCCTCTGTGAGGTGAGTGGGGCTGAGAGACTTCAGAGAAGTGTGACTAGCCCAAGGTCACCCAGCAGCTGCATGTGGAGGAGCGGGGACGCGAACCCGGTTCCCCAGATTACAAGTCTACCGCTCTCAACCACTACACCACACTGGCTCTCTCTTGCCACTGTGGGCCTTGTGCAGAGGTTATTGGGAGGGGGGCGCATAAGGAAATGAGTGCACAGCTCTGGGACTGAGAAGCTGCCCTGGAAGTCACACAAGGAAGGCAATCAAAGCTGCATGGACTGGCTGGCAAAGGGTGGGGAGAGGGGAGAGTCTACACATGAGACCCAAGAATCATCATGTGCCTTGTGGAAAGCCAGGGAAGGCCTGGAGACTCTGCTTGAGGGCTGACTACAAGGAGGAGCTCCTCCTGGGTTAAGGCAGACCAGTAGCCTCACCCTCCCGAGACCTGAGGAATATTCCTGCAGTCAGGAGAGGCGAGAAGTTGCGATCACTTGGGAAAGGCAGGCATGCTGGAGCAGCAGGGGGTCAAGGCAGACTCCTAAATAGAGCTGGTCCATCACCTGGACATGACTAACCATCAGCTACTGTGAGATGCTCTGGGGGTGGAGGAGTCGGGCTGCTTACCTGCTGTTCAGGAAGACCAGGGCAGTGATGCCTGACTGGCCATCTTCGTTACTGCAATGCAGAGTTCCCTCAATGGCATCCCACACCTGCAACACAAGAGGCCGGAATAATAATAATAATAATAATAATAATAATAATAATAATAATAATAATTTATTATTCGTACCCCGCCCATCTGGCCGAGTTTCCCCAGCCACTCTGGGCGGCTTCCAATCAAATATTAAAACAATACAGCATTAAATATTAAAAACTTCCCTATTTTTAAAAGACATCTGCCTTCAGATGTCTTTTAAAAATAGGATAGCTGCTTATTTCCTTGACATCTGATGGGAGGGCGTTCCACAGGGCGGGCGCCACTACCAAGAAGGCCCTCTGTCTGGTTCCCTGTAACCTCGCTTCTCGCAATGAGGGAACCGCCAGAAGGCCCTTGGAGCTGGACCTCAGTGTCCGGAAGAGAGAGATGTTTTGGGATACAACTCCCACCAGTCTGGACAGCAAGCAAATAAAGAACTTTTTTTGGGGGGGGGGGACTTGATTATCTTTCAGTTGCTTCTCATCCCCCGCCCCCATCAGAGTCTGGAGACACCATGCAGGCTGGGTGCGGATAGATGCTCTTGGGGGAACCTCTTGGTATATACTAGTCTTTCTGAAGCCAGAAGGCATTCTGCAGAACTAGGGGTATTTGGGGATATAAGGAAAACAGAGTGACGATTCCATGCCAGGTGAGGATGGGTGTTACATCAGTTGGCCTCTGGCTCACTGGCTTCCCGTTTCCCCTTGCCCTTGCTCAAGACAGATTGGGCCATGCCACCTTCTGAGACAGAGATGGGAACTGGATCCGGTTGGCAGGCCAGATCTACAACTGCCCCCTCCCCGCCGTGGGCCCCAAGGACATCCACCTCTCAATCACCTGATGTCAAGTGATTCCAGCCCCCGCTTGAAAGCAGTGTTCAAAATTAGTCAGGCACATTTTGAACTTGACTACTGGCCACTTGTGACCAAGCGAAGATGCCTTTAAGTTCTCTAATTCTTAACCTAGCTCTCGACTGATAAATAAGACTTTAGAGCTGTCTTGCCCCAAAACGGCAACTACGCATTCCATTTTGGCGACTGTGACCTTGGTTTAAGGAACCATTTGGCGCCTAGCTTATATAGCTGAGTTTCTAACACTGTTTGATAGCATGGAAGCAATAAGAAATGGGGAGCCTGCGCTCTCAATTCCTTCTTTTCCAGCTGTAATCCATTTAAGGTACAAATTCTAAAAGCACTGAACTACACTTGCAACTGGAAATGAAGGTGCTGGAGTGCACTTAGGTTACAGGTAATAATAATAAATAATGATAATAATAATAATAATAATTTATTATTTATAACCTGCCCATCTGGCTGGGTCTCCCCAGCCACTCTGGGCGGCTTCCAAAAGAACATTAAAATACAATAATCTATTAAACATTAAAAGCCTCCCTAAACAGGGCTGCCTTCAGATGTCTTCTAAAAGCCCTAAACAGGGCTGCCTTCAGATGTCTTCTAAAAGAGAACAAAGTTGTTGTTCTCTTTGACATCTGAAGGGAGGGCGTTCCACAGGGTGGGCGCCACTACCGAGAAGGCCCTCTGCCTGGTTCCCTGTAACTTGGCTTCTCGCAGTGAGGGACCCGCCAGAAGGCCCTCGGCGCTGGACCTCAGTGTCCGGGCAGAATGATGGGGGTGGAGTATACTGGACAGGTATACTGGACCGAAGCCATTTGGGGCTTTAAAGGTCAGCACCAACACTTTGAATTGTGCTCGGAAATGTACTGATTCTCTTCCATTTGGCCCCTTGGGTTTACAAGTCTCGCAGCCAACAGTAGGTGGCAGAAAGGTGGGAGGGCCAAATAAGGATACCTGGTGGGCCTGATTGGGCCCGGGGGCCAAAGGCTCCCGAGCAGTGCTAAGCTGTCATGGGCTTGGTTTGTGTGTCTGTGTCTGTGTGTGCATGCTTTGTGTGGAACAGCCTCAGGGCAGAGAGCTGATGCCTCCCATGATGTCCTTTGCGATCAAAACCTAAAGGAGTTCTTCCTTCCCGGCCTTGGGGGGGAACTCTGCAGCCGAACAAGCACAGCTATGGAAAGCTCTGCTTCCCCCAGGCCCAAAAAGCCCAAGGTTAACAAGACCCAGCCTCCTTCCTTACCTCCAGCCTCCCGTTGCTCCGGCCGGCCACAATGAGGTTCCCTTGGAGCTCCAGGCTCCAGATGGAGCTTTCAAAGTCACCGCCCCAAGAGGGAAGGGGGGGCGTCTTCTCCAGCCCAGCATAGAGCTCATCCCCAAGGCTGCACCTGCGGGCTCCGCACTCCCCTTCCTCAGCCCCGCATGCTGGGGATCTGGACCCACTGCCAGCCTGGGGGCTGAAGGCCACCTGTCCGTAGGGGGCAGAGAAGCCCAAGAAGTTCACGCAGTTGGAGGGGTTCTGCTCCTCGCAGACCTTCTCCACCAGACTGCTGAAGTCGTAGCCAGACTCCTGCCGGCCGCAGGTGGCGCGGTGGCGGGGCTCTGGGGCAGCTGCGGCCTTGGCTTGCTCAGAGAAGTTGGTGTCGATGAGGGAGGTGAGGTCGGGTTGGTCGCTGAAGAGGAGGGGCTGCGGGGGGCTCCGGGCCCTCTTGAAGGGGCGGCGGCAGCTGCCGTCAGAGGCGTCATCTAGCCCGTTCTTGCTGTCGGGGCGGTTGGGGTCCCAGCAGTCTTGGTAATCGAAGATACCGCTGTTCTCTCGACGCAGCCTGGAAGGCAGCCAAGAAGAGGAGGACATGGGGTTAGGGGTCAAGCACCTTGGAATGGCCATCTTGGAATGAAGCAGACCCCCCACCCTAAGCCACTCCAGCAGCTCATTTCTTCTGCAAGTTTGTGACTGGGTGTGCAAAAAGGTAGAGATTAGAGAGACTTTCTAGGTCAAAGCCAGGACTTTGAATTGGGCCCGGAAATCAATTGGTGCTCAGTGCAATCAGCCCAGGATTGCTGTACTGTGCTCAGAGCATCTTGCCTCAGCAACATAGCTGTCAACCCTCCCATTTTGTTTGCGGTAAACTCCCTTATTCCAATGCCGTTTCCCGCTGCTATCCCGGATTGTTGATATCCCTTAAATTTCCCGGATTTCAAAGGAAGCAGCTCCTCTCCCTCCCTGGCGGCCAGGGAGGCTCCTCAGCTGCATTGCTCGGCTGCCAATAAGGAGTCTGAGACCGACTGGGGGCGGAGCTTGCATGCCTTGTGCAGCCAGACCCTCACGCCCAACCAGCCAGCCGGCCGGCCTGCCATCTATGCGCTCGCTCTTTCGCTCACCCGTTCGCATGCAGCCTCTGGAGTGCAGGGTGGCGAGGCTACTTGGTGCCATTGCACCGCCCTTGCGGCATCCCTTATTTTCAAATCCGAATGTTTGGAAAAATCCCTTATTTTCAAATCCGAAAGTTGACAGCTATGCTCAGCAAGCAACCTGGCTGCTGAGTTCTGCAGCAGCTGCAGTTTCCAAACCATCTTTCAAAGGCAGCCCCACATATAACGCACTGCAGAAGTCTAACCTAGAGGTTACCAGAGAACAGACAACAGACGTTTGGGGTGTAGCTCGACCACCCGTTGAAGTTGACGCAACACACCTTGCACCACTAAGCAACTTCAGCCAGAAGTAGAATTTTCATTCAGAGACCACTGGAAACGTTTTCTCAAGGGATGTCAGGCAGCCCTTTGTGCATTAGCATTTCTAGAGCATACCCTGGTAGACAACACACTCGTCAGTAGATTACTGATATCTACCCTTTGCGAAACTGATGCTGAGAGCAGGGAAACCCAGAGATTTAGACTGCATATGGATTTGAACCCAGGCCCGCAATAAGGACTGGAGCATGCTAGATCGGCAACTCCAATTGGAGCCTGGCAAAAAATGGCTACAGAGAGGAGGGGCGTCTTCTATAGCCAGCAATCCACAACCAAGCAAGGACTTGTACGCCTTTTCACGATGAACCATTGAAGCCAGCAGCCCATCAGCCTGAACGGCCAGTCGGGAGCGGGACGCCAAACCTACCCTTGCTTCGGAATGACAGTGAGGCAGTCGCCAGTCTGAGCGTCCCACACGCGGATCTGGCCCACCAAGCAGCAGCTCACAAGCAGCATCCCGTCACTAGCCAGGCACTCAATGTCCTGCAAAAAATAAAAAAGAGGTCAAATGCTGAACAACTGATGCAATGCAGGAAGGATCATGCCCTGAGGACAAGAGAACTCCAGTGCATGCCTCCTGGCTTGCCTCCTTAAAAGTCTGGCTGCTGGATCAGACCAGAGCGAATCCATCCAGTTTGGCACCCTCTTTTCTATCCTTTCAACAGTGGCAAACCAGGGGTCTCCAAGAAGTGCACAGGCAAGGAAGGAAGGCAACAGCGCTCTCTCTCTCTCTCTGAAAGCTTATGGGCGAAGACTAGGTCTTTTGGGAAAGATTCCCAGTGGCCAGGCAACTGGGAAAAGGTGCTTTGTGCCCCACAGTTCCTTGCCCTGCTTCGCCCCCCCCCCTGTTAACGTTTCTTGCCCCCACAGCATCCCCTTCTGCGACCCCACCCAGCATGGGCCTGTCAAACAAAGCAGCCTTTAAAAATTCTGCAACAGCATTATGTTTAGATGTGCTTTCTCTATGTGGTTTCGCCTCTGCTATAGTCAGGATGGAGAAGCTGGGGGTGAGATGCCTTCACTACATCAGGGCCCCTGCCTTGCTTCTTACCATCAGGTGGCCCCTGAGGACCAGAGGGATGATCTCTGTCTCCGGCGGGGAGTAGCCATAGTCATCGCAGGGCAGGTCTCCTCTTCTACGCCGGCTGTGGGAGAGCCCGTTCTGCCCATAGTTTTTGGGACACAAGATTTTGTACAGGCAAAAGAGCAGGAGCACCAACAGGATCCCAGACGCCAGTCCCAAAGCAGCGACCCTGAGGGGGTTCGTGGAAAATGGAGGAGTCAGTCAGTCACAAATACGTTTGGCTCCAATCCCATCATTTCAAGTACACTGAGACCATCTGCAGGAGCATGGCTGGTCGTTCCCCGAATTGGTGAGGCTCACTGGACAACAAGAAACCAAGTCTACAGTGACACTGGCCCAGTCCTGTGGAACTCCCTGCCACTAGAGATTCAGCGGGAGCCTTCTGTGCCAACTTCCAAGCACTTCCTTAAAGCTTTTCTATTCTGCCAGGCCTTTACAGCGTCTCCACCCCCATCGTTCAGCCCGGACACTGAGATCCAGCGCCGAAGGTCTTCTGGCGGTTCCCTCACTGCGAGAAGCAAAGCTACAGGGAATCAGGCAGATGGCCTTTGCAGTAGTGGTGCCCACCCTGTGGAACGCCCTCCCAGCAGAGGTCAGAGAGATAAACAACTATCTGACATTCAGAAAATACCTGAAGGCAGCCCTGTTTAGGGAAGTTTTTAACCTGTGATATTTTAATGTATTTTAATATCTGTTGGAGGCCGTCCAGAGTGGCTGGGGGGACCCAGCCAGATGGGCGGGGTACAAATAATAAATTATTATTATTAATTATTATTATTATTATTATTATTATTGCAGGCAATTAAGAATGCATCCTTCCACAAGGGGTAGTTGATGTCTGTTTTTAACTTCTTTATTGCATGGCTTTATGGTTTTACTGCTGCAAACTGCTTTGATCTATATCTTTTTATGACACGGCATAAAATATTTCTATAAATAAAGGAAAAGAATACAACAGATCCAAACAGGTGCCAATGGCTACAGCAGGGTCACCTAGCACTTGAGTCAGTGCAGCTGAGAGAGAACGCAGGGCTATGCTCTGTTATAGTAATTTTAAGGTGCACACACATCTCGGATAAATTGTGCGGGATAAAAGCAGATCTTTCACCCAACTCACTAGTTTCTGTTCTGCAAGATACTGAGAAACCAGCCACTCTGAAGCAGGAGAGTGGCATACCATGCCCGGCAAAGGCTTACAAAGACAGTGGGTGTCTTAATGGCCCCCCTCAGATCCCCACTCTTCACTTTGGCAGCATCTCCCCCCCCCCTCCACCCACGATCAGCTCTCTTACTTGTACAGCGTGACGTCTTGGTGCCCTTGCACTTTGGGCCCACCTTCCACCACCTGCTCCGATTTCTCACTGCTCGGTGAGAAGAATGGGTAGTATCGATTTGCCTCGTGAGGATGCCGGGCCTCCAAGGCCTCCTGCGGGTTCAGGTACAGCGTGACTGGGATCACTGGAAGGATGCTGATGTACCTGCAAGAGCGGTAAGAGAAGCCATGATGACAGGAGTGACCGGCCAACATAGAAAAAGCAGGGACAAGAGGCAGAAAGGCCTTATCGGAGGACACCAATCACTCAGTTCATGGCTTTTCGCTGCCTGCGTTTCTTAGCTCAATGCAATGTCCAGTACTGTGTGAATAAGCCAGAAGGCAGCTTTTAGCTACAATTTTTAAAGGACTGTAGATTATCAAAAACAAAACTGTGATATGGCACTGGGGGTGCCTCTATTAATAAGAGTTCCTGGCCCAGCGAGGTTTGCCTGCCCATTTCCTTTTTTTTAAATTAATTTTTATTGATTTTACAATTTTATAAGCACATCACATCATGTTAAGGTTAAACTTTTACATGCTTCCTTCCCTCTCACCGTGGGAAGCTTTAAATCATCCCCCCCTCTCACAGGGGTTACCCATTCATTATACATTTAACCTTATTATTATTATTCCATAACATTACTTGTGCCTGGCCCTATTTTTGTAGGCCCGGCATTCTAATTTTCCTCATTGCCTGCCCATTTCCCTCCCTCCCTTCAGAAGGTGGCAGGAACAGGCTGCCCTATGCTGGAGCACAAGAGCCTTAACAGGATCTTTTTTTACTACAGTGGAACCTCGGTTTTCGAACATAATCCATTCCGGAAGACCGTTTGACTTCCAAAACGTTTCAAAACCGAGGATCAAAGGGCTGTGAAAGGGAAAAAATGAGAAACACGCTTCAGAAGCCGTTCAACATCTGAGGAGCGTTCGAAAACGGAAGCATTCACTTCCGGGTTTTCGGCGTTCTGAAATGTTCGAAAACTGAGTTTCCACTGTACCTGCTGTTCTTTCTGAATCTTTGCTTAATTCTCTCCTAGGTGTCAATGCTTTTACCCCCACCCCTTGTTGCTGAGTTCTGTTTTTTCATAAAATACTACTGCTACTTTGAGAACACGGACGAGGAAGCAGTGTGCAAGTAAACAAAACAAAACAAATGAAATAATTCCAAAATGCATGGCTGGAGGGGAAAGAAGAGCACTCCGTGTTATCAGAGGACACAAGAGCACAGAACGTAAGAAGAGCCTGCTGGATCAGGACAATGGCAGATCTAATCCTGCACTGACTCTGGCACTGACATTCCCTCCCTCTGCTGAAGAAGAAGAAGAAGAAGAAGAAGAAGAAGAAGAAGAAGAAGAAGAAGAAGAAGAGTTTGGATTTGATACCCAGCTTTATCACTACCGGAAGGAGTCTCAAAGCGGCTAACATTCTCCTTTCCCTTCCTCCCCAACAACAAACACTCTGTGAGGTGAGTGGGGCTGAGAGACTTCAGAGAAGTGGGACTAGCCCAAGGTCACCCAGCAGCTGCATGTGGAGGAGAGGAGACGCGAACCCGGTTCACCAGATTACGAGTCCACCACTCTTAACCACTACACCACACTGGCTCTTGTAGTCCACAGATGCAGCAGAGAGACAGACTTTGGGAGCATTCTGCCCCGGCAGAAACATCAGGGCTGTCTTCTTGCCACTCACCGTTTGGCCAGCGTGATGTTGTAGTAGCTGAAGAGAGAGGGCCAGTGCCGGAAGGAGAGCTTCCTCCAGATCTCCTCATCTTCCACTCCCCACGTCACTTCCGCCTTGGGGCCCAGATCCAGCTGCCCACTGCTCCCCTGGCTCTCCTGCTCTTCAGCCTTGGCACGGTGGCTTGATTCTTGCCTGCTCAGCGAATCCAGCGTCTGGTTCTCTGACAGCTGCTGGGCGGGGTCCGAAGCGAAGACAGAGAGGGACAGCTTGGCGTCGCCGGTGGGAAGGACCTCCCCAGGAACCGGCATGGCGGGCAGCCCTGCCTCACCCAGCGGGCTCTGCTCTGTGACTTGAGAGGCCAGGTAAGGGCGGAGGCCGGCCGGGTCGGTGTAAAACAAGATGCCAATCCACACCATGGTCCCCGTCTGCAGGGAAGGCAAGGCAGGGGGAGAGCATTACAGCATGCAGAACCCTGCTTTCCCTGACACAAAAGTCTCCCAGAACCAAAAATCCACGTGTTCTAATCAAAGGAGGCTTTGTGGGCCTCAGAAATCCACAGGCCTCTTCTGGATTGAGTCCACTCCCCAATTTGTTTCACTTCCCTGAACCGATCTGCTGAGGGAAGAGCCAGAAGCAGCGTAAGGGAAACCAAAGAGATGTAGTTCTCCATGCAGGGAAACCAAAGAGGCGTAGTTCTCCATGCAGATGGGGAACCCAAGACACTCCAGCTACTTTTGGACCCAGTCGACATGACCAATGGTCAAACACCCTTCTGTGTGCTGTTCATGCGCCAGAAACAGTGGCCAACTCTAAACACTGCCTAAGGACTCATCTCCTGGTATGCCCCGCAGAGGACCTTAAGGTCCACAAATAACATTTTGGAGGTCCCGAGCCACAAGGTTGTTAGACTGGTGTCAACTAGGGCCAGGGTCTTTTCAGTACTGGCCCCAACTTGGTGGAACGCTCTGTCACAAGAGACCAGGGCCCTGCGGGATTTGACATCTTTCCGCAGGGCCTGCAAGACAGAGCTGTTCCGCCTGGCCTTCGGGTTGGACTCAGTCTGATGTTTCCTCCCCTTATGGTTTTGATTATGGGTGATAAATGAAGCTGCATTTAAATTTTAAATTTTAACCTGTATTTTAATTAACGGTTTTTCTTTCTTTTATATTTTGTTGTAATTTTTATTGGTGTTAGCAGCCCTGAGCCCGGTTTCAGCTGGGAAGGGCGGGGTATAAATTATAATTATAATTATAATTATTATCCCACAAGATTTATCACACTGCCATGCTGATTATTTAACTGAATGTTTTGTTGATGGCTTCTCTGTATTTTCTGGTGTCGTTCTTTGTATTTTGGGTTTTAAACATTAAATATGCTTTATTTTTAAAAAGCTTCCTGTGTTTTACATAAACCACTTAGGAATCTTGCATATTAAGTGGTATAAAAATACTACTGATGATGATTATCTGCCCCTCCAAAATCCCAGTCCTTAGGCATGGCCTGGGCAAGCGCACCAACGTCTATCCTCCCAGCTGGCTAGGCTGCCTCAAGTACTGCTAATATAATAATAATAATAATAATAATAATAATAATAATAATAATAATAATAATAATAATTTATTTGTACCCCGCCCTCCCGGCCAGAACCAGGCTCAGGGCAGCTAACAGCAATAAAATTACAATAAAATGTAAAAGAAAGAAAAACAGTTAATTAAAATACGGGTTAAAATAAAATTTAAAAAATGCAGCCTCACTTTAGTAGTAGCCCATAAATCAAAACCATAAGGGGAGGGAAACATAAGGGTCAGACTGAGTCCAACCCAAATGCCAGGAGGAACAGCTCCGTCTTGCAGGCCCTGTGGAAAGATGTCAAATCCCGCAGGGCCCTGGTCTCTTGTGACAGTGCATCCCACCAAGTCGGGACCAGTACTGAAACGGCCCTGGCCCTAGTTGAGACCAATCTAACCACCTTGTGGCTCGGGACCTCCAAAGTGTTGTTATTTGTGGACCTTACGGTCCTCCGCGGGGCATACCAGGAGAGGCGGTATGCCGCTTTTAAGGCATAAAGGGATTTGCAATCTCTGTAAATTTTAGCCCTCAAATGAAGCAGCAGCGAGGTCACCATGATTTCAGAGACGGGGGAGGAACGAGGCCTGATGTCAACTCCCCACCCTCTGGGCTCATGCCATTGTTCCAGCACCCACGGACACCAACCCAGGCAGATGATGGGTACAAGGAGCCGGCCATGCTAGCCAGCTAACCCTACAGCCTTGGCTCTCTCCGCCTCCCAGCCCTGCCCTCAGCCCAACAGGGCTTTTCTGCTCCACTTCCCAGCTGTCCAAAGCCCTGCCTGCTCCTCCCACGGGAAGCATCCCACTTCCTGCAGCACCGCCCGCAGAGCTGCTCCGGCGGAGGGCCTACCATAATGAGTCTCTGCGCCAGCCGGGTCCTGGCGAAAAAGTAGATCACCCGCAGGCGCTTGGGCAGGCGCAGGTTCCTGAAGGAGGAGGGCTGCAGGGTGATGGTGTGCGGGGTGGCAGGCCGCATGGCTGGCTGCCGCTCATACCGCTGGGAGCGGCTCGGCGGCTTGGTGGAAGAGGGCATGCAGGCTTCAGCCGGGAGGCGCCTGTTCAGATCCGCAAGCTGCCAAGAGAGGGAAAGTGGTGGAGGGAAAGTTAACCATAGTCTGAAACACAGAGTTGCCAGAGAAGCTGGCCATCGCTGTCCCACTGTGGCAAACAGAATCCCGAATCTGTGTTCAGCGAATTGCCTCCAACAACACGTGCCAGTTTCAGTCATCCACGTACAGCTGACTTGATCCTCTATATTCAGAAGTGCCTGGGCTTCTTATCTTGCAATCCCTGCTCCTCTCAGCTCATAAGACACCCAGCCAAGCACACAAGGGTTAGCCCACCCCCCTTTGATTCCGTAAACTCATCCCCAGTGCCCCCTTCCCTGTAAAAAGCATTTCCCAGAACATTTTGCACAACCAACCAAGGAGGATAACAACACAATAAAATTCAAAACGGTGGCAATTATTTGCACATTTATTCAAAATCCAATTATAATTACCTAGCTCAATTCGTTTGAAGGCATTGATAAACCTGATTCAGTGATGGTCAGATAGTCATTTATACTTCCAGCACCCCCTGCCTCCCCTCTAGAGAATCTCATGGCCCCCTCTGGGAACCACTGCAAGTAATAAACAATTATGTTATACAACCTTCCGTAGACATCTGAAGGCAGCCAAGTATCAGGAGGCTTTTAATGTCAGATGTATTGTGTGTGTGTTTTTAGTATTTTGTTGGAAGAGTGGCTGGGACAACCCTGTCAGATGGGCAGGGCACAAGTGATAAATAATAATAATAATAATAATAATAATAATAATAATAATAATAATAATAATAATAGCAGCCCCATAGCCACTACCTTGCACCTGACAGCCCTGCCTTCTTTTACCTCCATGCGGCGGATGTCAATGGACAGGACGGTGGTGAAGAAGAGCATCTGGAGGAAGAAGTCGGACACCAAGCCAACCACAGCAAAAAGGCAGAATTCCTGCAAGGCACAAGGGTGTTTGTTAGCTGCTGTACTAAGCTCCCAGCAGGGAGAGGCATCCCAGAGCAGGCAGCAAATGCAGATCTTTGTGCAGCAAGAAACACTGCGCAGCTGGGAGCTGGTCATGCCAGACATGACTCAGCAGTTCTCGCCCAACAACGAGAGCAGCTGTTTTAGGATCTGTGCTGCCCAGTGCAGGGGACAGGAAGAAGGTAAGGGTAAGTGTGCACATGTGTGTTCCCACATCTCTCGACACAACGGGTCACCTATTTGAGGGACCAATTCTACCTTTGGAGAGCAAGAGGAGCGCCAAGGCTGAGCAGGCTAAACCCAGGGGGTAATGAGGTAAATGTCCTTAGCCAAAGAGTGCAGCACCAGACCTCAAGCGAACAGGGCGAGGGTCAAAAGCACATGAAGCCGGCAGCAACTTGGCTCCCTATTGCCAGCATTCCTTGGACTCTGTGACAAGCATGCTGAGCATTATCTCTTCTGCGTCCTTCAGGTTCAGGGCCACAGATAAGGGGCAGGCAAGCAGACCTGTTCCAGCCACCGTTATTGCAAAGATGCAGAAATCAGGGCTGGAAGGTTTGGATTTCAGGCACCAGGATCTGCCGCCATTCTGCTGCTATAGCACAGGAGGCATAAAGGTTCTGCCTATCAACTGCGGCTAGAATTTTGCTAGCACAAGGATGGAAGAAGGAAGAAGTACCAACGAAAGAACAATGGCAAGAGAAATTGATGAACTATGCGGAGCTGGCAAAAGTACCTAGCAAATTGCACGAAAAGGACAATCGGGACTTTAAGGAAGATTGGGAATTATTTATAAACTATTTGAAAAAATAAAGAGACTTGGATTCGCTGGGAGGGTTTGAATAAACATACACAATTTTTTTTAACAATTAGGCTGCTCTGCAGATGGTGGGTAATTGCCAGGTTAAACCAACCCCCCACCCCAAGAAGCCAAGCGGGGCATCTTCCCCACGGGAACCCACCAAGTACCTGGATAGCTGGGACGAAGGTGAAGTAGCCAATCAGAATGATCCCCAGCTCTGTAGCCATGTTCTTCATAATTGACCAGCTCTCGTTGCTCAAACCTGGGGGAAAGGGACACATGCAGAGGTAAGGTTAAGGTCGGTGATTGGAGGCCGGGGGCCTGCTTGACCTGCAGTGACTGCCCAACACACAAGCATTTTAAGAGGGCAGTGACTGCCTCATCCCACCCCAAAGGCCAACTTTGGCAGATCAGCAGGACCACCCGCCTGCCACTCACAGGACATTGTTACATTAGATGACTGGCAAGTGGGTGGTCCCACCCAGCTACCAAAGTTGGACCAAATGGCGGGGGGAGATAAAGACCTGGCCCTCCAGGCCAACAAAACTCCCCTGTTTTAAAACAATGCCACTGACCTGCCCAAGGCCACCCAGTCGCTCATTACCGAGCAAGGATTTGAACCCTGGTCTCCCAGGACTAGTACATACATTGTTAAAATAAGCTTAAATCAACCTCTACACACACACACAGACACACACACGACAAAGGTCTCAAACTGCTTGCTTTCTAATGGGGTCTTCTGTGTCCCCTAGCTGTGCATATTGAGACTGGATTGCACAGCAAGATTGCTAGGTTCCTCCCGTATTTCCTAATGAGTGCCATGCAGTAATCTTGGTGTGCTTAATCTTGTGTCAATTGAGCAACAGGCTTAAGTCTGTCATGGGGCCTGACCCCCCATTTCAATATACTCCCCCGTGCTTTTGACACACCTAAGAGCCAGAGTGACTGCTGGGGCATGGATTGTCACAGAGGAAAGGTCACCGCTCAGCAACAGAGGGATTACTTTGCATGCAGAAGATTACCAAGCACTGATCTCAAGCCACTGCCAATCAGAACAGACCAGAGATGGGCCAATGGTCTGGCAGAACTTGCCGGCTTCGTTCCACGTACCTTGCGCAATCCTCAACTTCACTTCCAGGTCGACGGGCGTGGAAACAACCGATTTCGTGAGGACCAGCACATTCTCTAGGCCAATCACTACCACCAGGTAAGGGAAAATCTCTCTAGAAGAAAAACGGAGGGTGAACATATAGAAAGTGGAATTGTCTGGCCTAAGTAACCGGAGCAAGTCTCATTCTCAGAAGAGAATGGCTGGAGTGTTGGACTAGTCCTGGGAGACCAGGGTTCAAATCCTCGCTCGGTAATGAGCGACTGCGTGGCCTTGGGCAGGTCGCTATCTCTCAGCCTAACCTACCTCACAGAGTTGTTGTGGGGATTAAATGAGAAGTGGGGGGACCACCTTGAGCTCTGGGGGTGGGGGGGGAGGAAGGCAGTATAGAAATGAGATCAAACAATCCTTTAAAAGATTGTGTAGTGGGGTTATTGGAAAATAGGAGCTATTGGAAAATCGATATCTTTAGGAAGGCAGGCAATAGTATTTACTATGAACACATCTGACAAAACACACTTCAGATGCCGGCATTTACCATTCCCCCACAAGCAACGAGAAGAGCAAACAAGGCAGCTGGGCTCTCAGATCAACTTGGCATGGATCCAAAGTGACCGTCCAGTTGAGGGAAGCCTGGCTCTCCTATCAGAGACAGCGGTGTGGTGGTGCTACAAGAGGAAGGTCATGGGGAGAGATGTCGTAATGCTCTTCTGTGTTTGCGTGGGAAGATGATGCAAGGCTCCGACAAAGGGCAAGCAGGGGCAAAAGAAATGCTGAGTGCATCTCAAGGCCCCCCAAGAGAGAGGGGTCCTCCTCTTCCCTTCAACTCTTAGCCTTGTGTGATAAATAGCAAATCCATGGGGCAGAATATGTTAAACTTGATGAAATGATTTCTGCTGCTTTCCAACGTTGTGATGTATGATTAAGCTAATCACCCCAGCCACGGGGACTAGAAAATTGCTCTACAAAAAAACTGCTCCACGAGGGCTAGAAAATTCCAAATGCTAAAACATGGGAGACTGAAGAAAGTACTGAACGGGCTTCTTGGTACAGACTCCACATCCAGCGGTTTGCAGGTATAATTGCTGAAGGAATCATATCCCTGTCTGCATAAAAGCTAGCTCTGGCCTGTAGGAAAAAAATTATACAGGGTGCAATTTTTGTCAAGCACACAAGGCTTAAAATATCTGGATTTATATCGGAGAGCTACCTTTTTACAAGAGGTTATTCTGTGGCTTCCGAAGATTACTGTTGTTTTGGCGAGAGCCAGTGGAACTACTGGTTTCTATTGGGACATTTTCTGGCAAAACCACGGTTAGAACAGGTGTTTCTATCAATCTTTGAACTGTCTCTTAATCTAAAGATAATCTGGTAGGTATTGCGGTGTGTTTGTTCGACTAATGTCCCTACCTCTGAGCCGATTCACCTGCCAGAAAGACACAGGTAAAATCCCAGTTCTGATCCATGTTTGGTTTAGTTGAAGATGTTTGCAAATGAATTTGTTGTACAGTGGTACCTCTGGTTACGTACTTAATTCGTTCTGGAGGTCCGTTCTTAACCTGAAAACGTTCTTAACCTGAAGCACCACTTTAGCTAATGTGGCCTCCCGCTGCCACTGCGCCGCTGCTGCACGATTTCTGTTCTCATCCTGAAGCAAAGTTCTTAACCTGAGGTAATATTTCTGGGTTAGCGGAGTCTGTAACCTGAAGCGTATGTAACCTGAGGTACCACTGTACTCATATTGTGCATTTTCAGGATAATACAGTTTGCTCAGGCAGGCATGAGACATTGCTTGAAAAGGAGGTCATTAATACAGCAGCTGTAGGGAGGAACCTGCAACATCCAGTAGATAAAGGAGAGCAGCAGCTCTTTCGCAACCATCTTAACCAGCTTCTGCCAGTCGGATTAATTTAGATGCTTACCCTCCATTGAGCGTAGGTGTCAGGCCAAAGAGTGTGCACAATCCAACCGACATGAGCAGAGAACTCAGGACCGTCACAACCGCAGCCAGAGCCAAGCCCCATTTTGATTTCACCATGTCAATCTTCCCTGAGGGAGAGAAAGCAAAGCCTCCACAACCGTTGGATGAAAGTAAGACACAGCAACAAAGCTGCGGAGGCAGGGCACACACATTCGCTAGCCAGACCATGGGAAAGGGAGAAAAGGTGGCATCCACGGGTTGATGTGCAAATGCACAAGCGGGTCTGCATGTCTCTCTCAACACACAACATCACTCTGAAATGAGGTTCACACCAGGGCGTGCAAAGTAGCACCTTGAAGGATGGGACACAACCAGAAATGTCACCTATCCCAAAACGGTGTTTCTTTTTCTTAAGGTTCCAGAAAGTCTCTCTCTCTCTCTCTCTCTCTCTCTCTCTCTCTCTCTCTCTCACTCACACACACACACACACACACACACACCAAGTACTGCCCTGGCTATTAAATAAAGGGTGCTTAAAGGGTGCTGCATTTATAAACAGCCTCAGTCCAGTATACCTGAACGAGCGTCTCCACCCACATTGTTCTGCCCGGGCCCTGAGGTCCAGCTCCGAGGGCCTTCTCGGTAGTGGCACCCACCCTGTGGAACGCCCTCCCACCAGATGTCAAAGAGAAAAACAACTACCAGACTTTTAGAAGACATCTGAAGGCAGCCCTGTTTAGGGAGGCTTTTAATGTTTAATAGATTATTGCATTTTAATGTTCTGTTGGAAGCCGCCCAGAGTGGCTGGGGAAACCCAGCCAGATGGGCGGGGTATAAATAATAAAGTATTATTATTAATTAATTAATTAATTAATTAATATTATTATTATTATTATTATTATTATATACCCTTTCCCCCTGCAAAGTCAGTTTGCTCAGAGACACAACTCCAAAGGCTCTTCCCCTCTCTGCTGCTGCGTTAAAACCGAGGGGGGGGCGCACAAATGGTCCCTTGAGCCCTCCTCCTCGCAATGCCCTAATCTGCCCTCCCCACTTACGCGTGGAGAAGTAGATGTAGGCGAACAGGATGATGTAGGTGGTCACAAGGGGAATGAGTTCAGCGATGCCTATCTCTTCCTTGAAGTGGACGTGGGTGATGTGCTCTTCCCGCAGGGTGCAGTTGGGGCTGGGGTGCAGCGCCTTGAGGCGGGAGCGGAGGCTGGCAAGGAACCTGCCGTAGAAAGCAAAAGGGAAACTCATAGCTCCTACAAAGCACATGCATGCAGTGCTCATTGTCTTAAAGAGAAAAAACAACTTTCACATAAGTTACAGGGCACACAGCAAAGCTGCCCTATTTTTGTAACCTGTGTAGCGGCCGTAAGAGGCTCGGTGTTTCACAACCACAGCTACTATTCTAATTCACTGGTTCTCAATTGTGCCTCAGTATTTGCATAGACAAAGGAAGGTTTTGCATATAGGCCAGGGGTCAGCAACCTTTTTCAGCCATGGGCCGGTCCACCGTCCCTCAGACCATGTGGTGGGCCAGGCTATATTTTGGGGGGGGGGGGAATGAACGAATTCCTATGCCCCACAAATAACCCAGAGGTGCATTTTAAATAAAAGGACACATTCTACTCATGTAAAAACACCAGGCAGGCCCCACAAATAACCCAGAGGTGCACACATTCTACTCATGTAAAAACATCAGGCAGGCCCCACAAATAACCCAGAGATGTATTTTAAATAAAAGGACACATTCTACTCATGTAAAAACACGCTGATTCCCAGACCATCCGTGGGCCGGATTGAGAAGGCGATTGGGCCGCATCCGGCCCCGGGGCCTTAGGTTGCCTACCCCGATATAGGCTTTCCTAGTGTATCAAGGGTAAAAAGAGAGGCTAACATGACATTTTGAGATGTGGTCATTCAGGGGAGAAAGTGACATGGATTTAACAATCCCCAATAGGAAAACATGCTAAAGGCAGCCTTGAGAAAATGAAATACAGTCCTGGAGTATGAACAACACAAGGAATAAGGGAGAAGCATTTTCCAAATCTGGAGGCGAAGTTTCATCATCGTCTGGATGAAATCGCGAAATACCTGGAATCATAGCGCTGAAGACCCAGGGTAATAGTATAGGTCACCACTCGCTTCCGGTTATATAGGCTCACCCCGCTGTACTTCCCTGGGACTCCGAACAGCAGGTCTGAAGAAAGAAGAGGGACGCATTGTGAGGTTTCAAAGTCACACAACCGGGAAGCAAATGAGGCTCCCCAAGCTTAATGAAGACTATCACACACTGCTCTGGTTGCCACATCTCCAAAAAGATACAACAGAGCTGGAAAAGGTACCAAAAAGGGCAATTAAAACAAGCTAGGAACTGGAGCATGTTCCAGACAACTTAAAAGATTTGTATCATGCTACCTCCAGGGTCAGAGGCATCATGTCTTTGAATACCAGGTGCTGGGGATTAACAGCAGCAGGGGAGGGTGGCTGCCCTCACGTCCTGCTGATCAGCTTTCCACGGGCATCTGGTTGGCCACTGTGGGGAACAGGATGCTGGGTCAGCTTTTGGTCAGATCCAAAAATGCTCTCGTATTGAGTTGATGTCAAAACCCTCTTCCTGGCTCTGACACGGCAGAACGGCTGTTCTCCTATATTCAGGCTACCCTCCCAACACCTGATCAAGGACAACCTAGATACCATTATGTAAGAAAGCTGAGGGCAAACCAATTCCATTACACTATGGTGTTGTTGTTGTTTTCCATGTACAATGGTCCCTCAACTTACGAATGACCCGACTTTCGTATTTTTCGAGTTACGAGTGAAAAAAGTGGCCGTGCGCTTACGAATTTTTTCGACCTCCAAATGGAGACCGTTGCCGTTTTAGATGCGGTTTCCTCGACTTACGAAGTTTAGATGCGTTGGTTTTTTTTTTACGTACGAATTTTTTCGGAAATTTTTCTCCCAATGCATTCGTATGGGGACTCGACTTACGATTTTTTCAATCTACGAATGCCCACTCAGAACGGATTACATTCGTAAGTCGAGGGTCCACTGTAGTTGTCAGGGACTGGCCCGAGCCAGGAGGGGTGGCGCAAGGGACAGAGGCATCCGGAGGTCACCCATGGACGCCAGAGGAGGTATTGCGAGCATGGGAGCAGGAAGAGGCAGCACCTAGGCTGTCGCCAGAGACAGGGAAGGAGGTGTGGAGAAGTGGGAGTGAAGAGGTGTCGCCACCTGTGCTGATGGAGGAAGAGCGGGTGGCGTGGGAGCCTATGGGAGGAGAGGAGAACATGGAGACGGAGGGAGAGCAAGGGGTCGAGGATGTAGCCGGAGCCTCTGCAACAACTTCCAGGGAGGATGAAAGTGAAAGGGATGAGGGCAACGCAGGGGCCGGCAGAGTCAAGAAGCGGAAAAGGAGGAGTGAGAGGAGGCGTTGGAGTTTTAAGAGGCTTTTATGCTGGGGGGAAAAGCGGAAACCCTTACTTGGAGAATCTGGTTCCTCGGAGGAGGATGATGAACTGTAAAGCTTGTCGGTGAAATAAACTTGTACATAAGTTAAACAGACTGTCGAGTCGCTTACTCTTGAGGAGGACACACACATCCCCCTCACAGCATTCTCCAAGTCATCGCAACCTCCTCAAGGAGTAAAAGGCTGCCGGGATGACTGAACGCAAGGAAGAAGCGGATGGCACAGGGCTGTACGTCGACTGGGAAGAGCGAGCTAGGGACCTAACGATAAGGTACGAAGTAGCTCAAGCTCAACTCGAGGAGGCGAGGCGGCATGCCGATGCAGGGAGAAGGGCAATGGGAGGAAGGAGGATGCCTTCCCACGGCAGCAGATTCGATGGGCAGCCGGAAAATTATTTGGGTTTCAAAACGGACATGCTTTACATTCTGGGGCTGCACAAAGAGGAGTTCCGAGACGAAGCGGAGCAAGTCGGTTTCGTGATTGCGCATTTTGATGGCGCTGCGAGAGATTGGGTGCGTCCTTTGATTTTAGCCGGGAACCCTGCGTTAAAGAGAATTAAGGATTTCTTTGAGGGCATGGATATTGTTTATTCTAGCCGGAGCGCGCAGGACGTGGAAGCAAGAGAGCTCTTGTCACTGAGGCAAGGCAGCATGACGGTCAGACAGTACCAATCCAAATTCTCTCTTCTGGCACACCGTCTAAATTGGGATTTGAAATCACCACCCATGCTGGCCATGTTTAAAATGGGGCTGTCAGAAGAGGTCCAGGATGCGTTAGCGAAATCAGGACCGTTGGAGGATCTCGACAGCCTCATGCAAGCCGCTTTAGCGATTGGAGTGCGTTTGGAGTGCCGAGACAAGGTGAGACGGGAGGGGAAGCCTGGGAGGTGGTTCAACATCCGGGCCCCTCCCCCGGGAGAGAAAACCTTCGGCGCGCAGCCCCAAACCCGGCAGGAAGTGCCCATGGAGTTGGGAGGAGCCCGCGCGCGCCCTTTTTCAAATCAAACCGTGGGCAAGGGCAGTGATGCGCAGGGCGGGAAAGTCCCTAAGAAATGTTACGTATGTTTAAGGAGTGGCCACCTAGCAAAGCACTGCGATCAAAGGAAAATGTGGCAGGGAATGGCAGGAATGGCTGTAAAGGAGGGGGTGGAAGAAACGGCGGTGGCGGGAAACGGAAATGCCTGGCGGCAAGACGAGGGGACCAGCAGCCAGGCGCAGTTACAGTAAAGAGTCCTCAAAGCAGCACACCCCCACAGCCCTCACCCGTTCAGCTTCAAAGCAGCACACCCCCACAGCCCTCCCCCGCTCAGCCTTCCCAAGCCCACCCACCCAACGCTCCGAAGCCAGGGATTGTGTTAGAGATAGCGTTGCAGCTACCCAATGGCTGCACACTGCAAATCCCGGCGCTGGTCGATTCAGGAGCGAGTACGGATTTTTTTGATAGAGACTTTGCCCTGCAGCATCAGATCCATCTACTGGAGGTGGATTTTCCGCTCCAAGTTACCACCATAGATGGAAGAGAGCTAAAAGGGGGGGCGGTCACGCACAGTACACCCCCCATGAAGATGCAAATAGGCAGGCATTCAGAGGTGCTGGCGTTTCATGTCACCTCTTTGGCAGGTCCCCCCATCATCTTGGGAATGGGATGGCTCACTCAGCACGACCCTGTCATCAGCTGGAGCCAGCGCTCTCTAACGTTTGGATCGGCACATTGCATGGAGAACTGTTTGCAGCAGTTATACCCCCAAAGCCAGATGGCAGCAGCAGTACTGCAGGCGGGGGAAGTGACGCTTCCAGAGGAGTATGCAGAGTTCCAGCAAGTGTTCAGCAAGAGAGAGGCGGACAAACTGCCACCCCACCGCCCCTATGACTGTCAGATTAACCTGTTGCCAGGAGCGCAGTTGCCACCAGGCAAGCTCTACACGATGTCAGAGCAGGAGTTGGCAAACTTGAAGGACTTTATTGCCAAGAACCTGGCCAGGGGTTTCATTCGGGAAAGCAAGGCAGTAGGGGGCAGCCCAGTGTTCTGGGTGGACAAAAGGAATACGACAGAGAAACGCTTGATTTGTGATTTCAGGGTCCTAAATTCCATCAGCCAACCAATCTCTTATCCCATGCCCAGAATTGACGACCTGCTGGCGGCAGTACGCAAGGGCAAGATGTTCACCAAGCTGGATTTAAGGGGAGCATACAATCTCATAAGAATCAGGGAGGGTGATGAATGGAAAACAACCATGTACACGCCTCTAGGAGCTTATGAATATTTGGTAATGCCTTTCGGGTTACAGGCAGGCAGCCAATGCTTCCAGGCGTTCATGCATCATGTCCTGGGTCCTCTGTTGTTCAAGCATGCAGTCGTGTATCTTGATGACATCTTAGTATACTCCCAAAACCCGGAAGAACACGTGACACACGTCAAGGAGGTGTTAAGACGACTCCAGGAAAATCATCTATGTGTCAAGCTGGAGAAATGTCAGTTTCACGCGACGGAAGTGGA
Organism: Darevskia mixta; assembly: GCA_034641385.1. Classification (NCBI taxonomy): domain Eukaryota; kingdom Metazoa; phylum Chordata; class Lepidosauria; order Squamata; family Lacertidae; genus Darevskia; species Darevskia mixta. The sequence continues at coordinate 1,586,093 of JAWWNH010000015.1, forward strand.
CTTTTTGGGCTATCGTCTTTCTGACAAGGGGATTGCCATGGACACTGATAAAGTAGAGGCAATCCTGCAATGGAAGAGCCCCAAAACCAAGAAAGATGTGCAGCGTTTCGTCGGTTTCGCAAATTTCTATCGCAAGTTCCTACCGGCATTTGCAGACATGACAGCGCCAATCACGGACTGTTTGAAAGGCAAGAAGAAATTCCGATGGACGGAGGAGGCGCAGAAGGCTTTTGAAGCCCTCAAAGGGGCCTTCGCTTCAGAGGCGCAATTGCTGCATGTCGACTCCACCAAGCCCATCAGGATAGAGACAGATGCCTCAAATAGAGCAATCGCAGCAGTTCTACTACAACAAGATCCGACGCAGGAATGGAGGCCATGTGCGTTTTATTCCAGACAGCTGAACAAGTCGGAGGCCAACTACGCAATTTGGGACAAGGAGTTGTTAGCAGTGGTAGCGGCTTTCAAGCATTGGCGCCATTTTTTGGTGGGGGCGCAGCATCAAATCCAGGTGTACACGGACCACAAGAACCTGGAGTACTGGCGCACGGCCAGAATTCTCAACCAGAGACAAATGAGATGGGCAGAGTTCTTTGCTAACTTTAATTTTCATATCCAGTATGTTCCAGGTGACCAGAACGTCAGAGCGGACGCCCTATCCAGAAAGCCTGAGTACCTGGAGGAGCAAGGGCCTCCAGTGGCAAGAGCGATCTTCCAACCTGAACAATGGAGGTGTGGCGCAACTCTAGGGGGGCGGGAAGAACTGGTGCGCCTCACCCTAGCCGATGACTTTGCACGGCGCAAACTGAAGGAACTGAGGGAGGGGGATCCCAAGGCGAAAGGGTTTGAGGAAAAGGAGGGGCTGCTGTTGTTCAAAGGGGCACTGTATGTTCCTGGGGAGGAGATGCGTGCTAGAGTTCTCAGACAGCTCCATGACAACCCCACAGCAGGGCATTTTGGGCAGTTCAAAACCACGGTGTTGGTCACGAGAGAGTTTTGGTGGCCCAGAGTCAGGCAGGAAGTCAAGGAATACGTCAGGGGGTGTGAGGTGTGCCAAAGAGCCAAAGGGGAGCGAGAAAGGCCGGCTGGGTTGCTAGAACCTCTCCCCATCCCCAGTAAACCGTGGGAAGCGGTTTCCTTAGATTTCATCACCGACCTACCCCCATCCAAAGGCAAAACTGCAGTGTTGGTGGTAGTTGACCTTTTGACCAAGATGGCACACTTCATTGCATGCCCTAAGGTAGTCTCAGCTGAGGAAACGGCCAAGCTGTTTGTACAGCATGTTTTCAAGCACCATGGCATGCCAGAAAGAGTAATTTCAGATCGTGGAGTTCAGTTCACCTCACGGTTCTGGCGTAAGCTCGTGCAAATCTTGCAGGTGCAGGTGAACTTGTCCTCTGCTCGCCATCCTCAGTCCAACGGGCAATCGGAGCGGGTAAATTCGATTTTGCAGCAGTATTTGCGCTGCTACGCATCTCAGCAACACAGTGATTGGAGTGACAGGCTCTCGCTTGCGGAGTTTGCGTACAATAACGCTCAACAGGTGTCCGCAGGCATGTCTCCTTTCCAGGCAGTCTACGGCAATCACCCGAGAGCCTTTCCAACGGGGGGAGGTGAAGGGAAGGCGGGAGACGTGCCAGCAGCGGAGCAATTTGCTGAGGAGCTACAGGCTTTGCACCAATTGCTCAGAGACAATCTAGAAAGGGCGAAAAGTGCTTACAAAAGAGCAGCAGACCAGCACCGAAGGGAAGGGGAGAGCATCAAAGTGGGAGACAAAGTTTGGTTGTCCACCCAGGGATTGCCCATGCCAGGCAGGGGCAAAAAGCTGAGGCAATGTAAAATTGGGCCTTTCGAAGTGGTGGAGCAGATCAACCCAGTGGCGTTCAGGTTGCAATTGCCGGAGACCATGAGAATTCACCCGGTCTTCCACAGGTCGCTCCTATCCAAGTTCAGAGAACCGCACAGGTATCAACAAGGGGACCAGAGGGGGTCGCAGGAATTGCCGTTGGTAGACATGGAGCACTTCAATGAAGCCACGGCCATCCTGGATTCCAGGTGGAGAGGGGATGAATTGCAGTACTTAGTAGCATGGGAGGGGGAGCCAGAGTCGGAGAACACGTGGATTCCGGCGGAAGATGTCACCAAGGAGTATTTAGTGTTGGAATTCCATGCACTGTATCCCGACAAACCGAAGCCGTACAGATGGCAAATGAGAGAGGTGTTTCAACCCACAGATTCAGAGGAGGGGGACTTCTGGGGGTTCCCATCCTCGGGTGCAGACAGTGGTGGGGGTGGCAACGAGTTGCAGAGTAGCCCTCATTCACCAACGGAAGGAATGGAGGTGGAAGGGGATATCGCGGCAGCAGAAGAATGGGGGTCGCGATGTCTCCCTCCTCCCTGGGGCAGGAAGGATTGGGAGGAGGTGTTCCAGTCCTCGTCGTCATCATCCAGTGCAGACACCACCATCTTCTTGGGATTCCCCTCTTCACCAGGAACGGCAGGAGAGAGTGAAGGAGGGGAATGGGATCCAGCCGGGGATCTTGGCTACCCTGGGGTAACACCCACCGAGCCGCCTCAGGAGGGGAAGGGGGGCTTGGGAGGGGGGATGGATGTCAGGGACTGGCCCGAGCCAGGAGGGGTGGCGCAAGGGACAGAGGCATCCGGAGGTCACCCATGGACGCCAGAGGAGGTATTGCGAGCATGGGAGCAGGAAGAGGCAGCACCTAGGCTGTCGCCAGAGACAGGGAAGGAGGTGTGGAGAAGTGGGAGTGAAGAGGTGTCGCCACCTGTGCTGATGGAGGAAGAGCGGGTGGCGTGGGAGCCTATGGGAGGAGAGGAGAACATGGAGACGGAGGGAGAGCAAGGGGTCGAGGATGTAGCCGGAGCCTCTGCAACAACTTCCAGGGAGGATGAAAGTGAAAGGGATGAGGGCAACGCAGGGGCCGGCAGAGTCAAGAAGCGGAAAAGGAGGAGTGAGAGGAGGCGTTGGAGTTTTAAGAGGCTTTTATGCTGGGGGGAAAAGCGGAAACCCTTACTTGGAGAATCTGGTTCCTCGGAGGAGGATGATGAACTGTAAAGCTTGTCGGTGAAATAAACTTGTACATAAGTTAAACAGACTGTCGAGTCGCTTACTCTTGAGGAGGACACACACATCCCCCTCACAGCAGTTTTTTAAATTAATTCTCCAAAGATATTTCAACGCAGTTTTTTTTAACATAGTTTCTTCTGGACTTCCCATCACATCTCTTCTTATGGTTTTTTTTTAACTCCTTTTTATTTGTTGTCCTATATCACGTATGTTTTTATTGCCTAAACCCCAAATCACTGGTTCTTTCAATAATCCACTGTTCATACTTCGAATCCTGCCTGCGACTTCATGTATGGGTGACAGTTTGACTTGTAACCCATCCATGATCTCTGTTCCTCCTTAAACGTTTCATCATTACGCCCTCTTAATTTAGCAATTTCGCCATTTCAGCATAGTCCATCAGTTTTATAAGCCATTCCTCCTTGGCTGGTGATCCTTCATTCCACTTCTGTGCATGCAAAGTTCCAGCTGCCTGTTGTTGCATTATTCCTAGTGAAAAGGCTTTGGCTTTTTTAGGGACTGTCAGTTTAAACATCCTTTTCAATTTATTATACATCATTTCCTCCAAAACCCTTCGCCTTTTCACAGGACCACCACATGTGGCATTGCTAAGCTGGCTGTCAGGGGAGACATGAGTCGGGGGCCATTGGATGTCCCACAAGTAATTCCCCTACTAATCTCCTCTCATGTAAGATCTCATACCTTTGGGGGTAGCCGATGTCTGTAATGTCTTTGGTTCATGCTGGTGGATCGTTCTGATGACGTCCGGGTCAGCACTGAAGAGTTCCTGGTCATTCTGCCAGAAGTTTCCCGGGGACAGCAGCAGGCAGCCATGTTCAGGAAGCAAGCCTCGAAGCTTCTTTAAATTGGGCAGGAGATCTGTTACCTGAAGGCAGATTTCTTCCAGGCTTTTGATTCTGGAGCTGAAAAGTGGGGGAGGGAGAGAAAAACCAAGAGCTGCAGCAGATCAATTAGATCAAGAACAAATAGATTGAAGAACAGTTTCTACCCAAGAGCTATAACTATCTTAAATGCTGTAATCAGATAATATGACCTTGGAGAGTTGTGATGGGTGTGTACGTATGTGCATGTGTGGCTGAAAATGTGTTTTTTGTTTGTTTTTTGTGCTGTTTTTGTTTGTTTGTTTTTATGGGATGGCATCCAATTTCGTTGCACTTGTACAACGTTGTACTTGTACTTGTACAATGACAATAAAAAAATCTAATCTTATCTTATCTTATATTATCTAATCTTATCAAGAGTATCCGCAAATGGTCAAAGCAGAAAGGGACACTGCAATTCCACTGATTATTCATCCCAGTGATTCAGAAAGCGGCCACAGATAAGAAACTCATTTTTGCAAGTATCCATCAGTTCTTTGAAGCGGCAAATTTCCTGTGAGCTCTCGTATGCCTATGGTTAGTTTATATTTATATGCTCTACTGTTAAAAATTATGGTCTGGGCTCTGGTGGTTTTCCTTTCAGAGATATTCCCTCTCTATGGTCATTCCAAAACACCTTAGCCAAAGTCATTTTTCCTCTTCTCCTGCTGTTACCATGTCACCATCACTTCTGCATTACTAGCTACATTGTCCTCAAGCTCCCAGCCCTTACATTTGAGGTAATCCACCTCTTCCGTCTCTCACTGTTCCTATTCCTTGCAACTCTGCTCTGCAGACAAGCATAACTGCCACTAAGGGACTCATGGTCAGTTAACAGCTTCAAAAGCAGGTAGGTCTACCCAAAACAAGGGGAAGGAATCAGCAATCCAAATCCAAGTTTTGCATCCAGCACAACTACAGGATACGTGGACTGACCATACAGAAGCTGAGATACATGGTTCCAAATATCTCCACATACCGCACAAGGTCGGGAACAGAAGGTGCAAACAGAATCAAGGCTCTTGGAGCTCTGAGTCAAAGAGCGTTCATATTTATTGCATTATTATTATTATTATTATTATTATTATTATTATTATTATTACAGTACAGCGCAAATACTACTGCTCTGGTAAAGAAGGCCCAGCAGAGAATTTATTTCCTCAGACTTTTAAAGAAGAACAATCTGAGTGAGAGACTGCTGGTGTCCTTCTACCGAGGCTCCATAGAGAGCATTCTTATATACTGTATTTGTGCTTGGTTCTCCAGCTGCACAGCCAGGGAGAAGAAGGTACTTCAGAAGGTCATAACCACAGCCCAAAATATTATTGGTCATCCTCTCCCATCTCTGGAAGAACTATACAGTTCCCGGTGCCTTAAAAAGGTTAACAATATTTTAAGGGATCCATCTCATCTGGGATATAGTCTCTTTGCACCACTGCCTTCGGGTAGAAGATATAGAACAATTAGATCAAGAACAAATAGATTGAAGAACAGTATCTACCCAAGAGCTATAACCATCTTAAATGCTGTAACCAGATAATATGACCTTGGAGAGCTGTGATGGGTGTATGTGTGGCTTTTTTGGTTTGTGTGTGTTTTGTGCTGTTTTTTGTTTTGTTTTTTCTTTCTTTCTGTTTTTACGGGATGGCATGCAATTTCGTTGCACTTCTATAGCGTTGTGCTTGTACTTGTGCAATGACAATAAATTATCTTATCTTATCTTATCTTATTAATTACACTTATCTACTGCCCTTCATCTGAAGATCTCAGGGCGGTTCACAAGATAAAAATTCTTTGTACAAGGTAGGAATGCTGGCTCCCTGCACCAGCAAACACCGACCAACATGATCAAGAGCATATTAGGATGAAGCCCAACTGCTTTCCTGCTATCGTGCTAATGTGCGTTCTTCCTATAGAAATACAAAGTGGCTCACACTCATTGCATCCAGCTCAGATATAAGCTAGAACCTCTGACAAGAACATTTAAGGGTGCCACAGTCAACCATTTTTATCTGGCAAACAACTGGGGTTCTGTAGCAGATCGTGAAGACTAGGTTTAGTTTATATAATTTACAGTTCAAGCTCTCACAACAGTATTTTGAAGAGATGGGGGATCAGTTGGCATCAGATTAACTGATTCCCATCAGCTTGGGAAAGGGAGTCAGGCCAAGGGCGGAAAAGCCTCTGACCCTCCTCTGAACAAGAGAAGCTCTCCACAAATACAAAGGTCAAGAGATCCCTCTGAAAAGCCAGGAAATCAGCAAGTCTCAGGCTGCCCAATTCTGGATCCGATACTCTACGTCCTACCAGCATGATGAAGCTCCTCACATATTAAGCACGTGCAAGCTTGTCTATAGGCAGCTGGCTGTACACAACATGCTAAGTGTCAAGAAAAACAGAAGGGAGCGGTTAGCTAGCCCATCCTCATTCCTAATGGGAATCTCTCCTCGGGAGGCTCACTTGGTGCCTTCATTACATATTTAGGAGATAGGCAAAAACATACTTCTTCTCCCCCGCCTTTGGCTAATTATGGCCTTTTAAATGGGGGGAGGGGAGGTATTATTTTGTTTGTTATTATTTTATATATTTTGTGTGTTCTTATACTGTAAACCGCTCTGTGATCCTCAGATAAGGGTGGCATATAAATTTAATAACAAACACACAATTGAGGTCCACCTACCCGTCTTGCAGGGCATGGTTTCTGATTTCCTCCACTAGCTGGAAGACACGGGAGAGCGGGGACCGAAACACATCAACAGCCAGGAATGTCTTGGGCCATGGAGAGACAGTGGCTTTCACCAGGACCTGCTGGATGTAGGCGACAGGAGCACCTGTGTACTGGGAGGGAGAAAATGAGATGAGACAAATTTATGACAGGAGACCAAAGTTGCAGCAAAGTACTCTTCAGTCAGCTCCTTTCCCTATAGTACAGTATTTTCCTGCGTATAAGACTACTTTTTAACCCAGGAAAATATTCTCAAAAGTCGGGGGTCGTCTTATATGCCGGGTCGTATTTCTTATACGGCAAGTATATCCCAACCTCTATATTTTAACTGGAAAAATTGGGGGTCGTCTTATACGCCCAGTCGTCTTATATGCCGGAAAATACGGTAGTTTCTATGGGCCATTTGTTTAGCTAACTGCATCCAAGCCTCAGTTACAGGTAGGTAGCCGTGTTGGTCTGTCATAGTCAAAACAAAATAAAAAAATTCCTTCCAGTAGCACCTTAGAGACCAACTAAGTTTGTTCTTGGTATGAGCTTTCGTGTGCATGCACACTTCTTCAGATACCCTGAAACAGAAGTCACCAGAATATATATATATATAAGGGTCTGGTGACTTCTATTTCAGTGTATCTGAAGAAGTGTGCATGCACACGAAAGCTCATACCAAGAACAAACTTAGTTGGTCTCTAAGGTGATACCGGAAGGAATTTTTTTATTTTTTATTTTGCATCCAAGCCTCTCTGTGTTGCAGCTCTTTTGCTACAAGGGTGGAACAGAAGCTCAATGCAAAGGACACATGCTTCAGAGCTATTCTGGGCCTTAGGAATATGAAAGTTAATGAAAGGTAATACCGATTAAAATATAAAAACGGTGGCTGTGCTTTCTCTGAGCTAAGCCACCCCAAATGCTATCAGGCTCCTCCTCTTCATTTCATGCATGCTCGTTGCACACACTGTGGTAGTAGCAATAGGAACAGTACCCAGTCAGGCCTCTCGCTCGGCTCTCCTTGCTGGTGGGTTGGGTAGGCTGGAGGCTGTGCGTAGTCCTTCACAGGGGTGGTGTATTCAACAGGTCCAGTGCCGGGCAATGGGAGTTTCAGCAGTGGGTAGCTGCAAGGCAGAAGACAGGCAGCGAAAGATTTTTAGGCAAGCCCAAGCGATGAAATCAAAAAATGGGCAAAGACTTTGCGTCCTTTCTCCTGCCCTGAAACTGAACATCCATGACAAATGCCAGAAGAGACGTCATGCGCAGAAGGCGCAAGGAACAGCCCTGTGGTGCTTTAAAAGACCTGCACATTTTTAAAAAGCAGCATGAGCTTTTTGCAGGCAAGAGGCCTCAAAGCAAACGGATTCCACTTCAAGGCAGCCCTGTCCCATTGTCACACAACTCTCACAGATACAAAATTTTCCTGTTATCTGACCTCCAGCTACTTCTGCACTTCCAACATTTCCTTCAACTGTGAACTAGCGAAAAATGCCAAGGCCTTTTCTAAAGATAAACAGAATGCAGTATTGCTCTGTATGATTTAAAATACAGGGAACACAGACTCTGAGAACTCTGGGAATACACTCCCCACCACCCTCAAATTCCTTCCCCTCAAATAATTCCTTCAGACTGCAACAGCAGAAGTAGCTATGGCCGAAATTTTAATAGGCAAACCAGTTTGAGAAAACAGACTTTCTGTTGAAAGAAAATTAATTCTGGCTGCATCTCTTCTGTGTCTCTTCTCTTGCAGCGGTTTTCCATATGAAAGAGAACATGATGTTTTCTCTTGCTGCCAAGTCCTATGGCAAGGTCACAATCCTGTTTATTAGTGACCAATACCTTCTTACACTCATGCCAAATGTTTCATAGCAGCAAGACACCGTTGCTATAACACTGCCAGCCACATGACTACCTAGTCCGGCATTGCAAAGGCACTCCAGGACTAAAGGAGACAAAGAGAGCAGGAAAAAGTTTGGACAGAATAAAATATTTCTTCCTCTTTGAAAGTTAATGGAAACAGGAGTACATCCCACACAGCTTCAGAGCCTTACTAAGCAGCCAAGCCTACACAGCGATTAAAGAATAGCCCTTTCATGTCAGACATTTTAGCCCACTACTGCAATTCTGCACCTCTCAAAAGATCTGCTAACCCAAACCACAAGTATTGGTGCATTGAGTCAAAGGTATCTAAACTTGCCCCATCTGGGGGTTCTTTGCAGAAATGCAAGTTTCCTCCTGGGCCCTTTGGCCTCTCAATACTTTCACAGCGTTTTTGAAATGAAAATGCACAACCATGTGGTCCACTTGAAGACAAGGCACACATGGATGGATACTGCAGAAGAGAGACTTTACCAGCAGGCCAGGACACAGATGCCGGTGAAAAGGATGATAGGGATGGGGCAGGAAGCACACAGCAGCCCGTGGTTGTAGAATGCCCGTGATATCTTCTCCCGCAGTCTGTCAGTCAAGGTCATTCTCAGCTGTCCATCAGCTAACTGCCATCCCGGAATGTATTAGGGCAGTTTCATCAGAGTCCACCATGGGTGGCACTTCAGAAAAGGCACGGCATGCAAAACAGAATTCTGGAAGGGAGAGAAGAGAAGGCAGCAGCTGGTCAGTGCAACGGGCAAACTGTCGCCAAGGGGTAGAGAGATTCCTTTCCCACATGAACAGTACCATCCTGTACATGTTTACTCAGAACGAAGGCCACACTGTTCAGGGAGACACATGCTCGAAGAAATGTGCACACAAGACTGCAAACAAAGAGCACTCCCGCAAGGAACTCTCATGCCTGAGATTAAAACCTTTTATGTCTTGGCAAAACCCTCTCATTCACAGAAAATGGCACATGAATCAAACATCTGTGTACTACATTTTAGGTACAAGCTCCAGGGGCTTACAAATGGACAGTGGTGCTCAGACACAGGACTCAAACCACACATACCTGGGTTTATCAAGTTTTCTAAACTTGTCCTGATTTTACAACCTTTCTTTCCTTGATTTTTCTTTCAGATCTTTCTTACAGCCCTTCTCAGAATTATTTTCCATTTTTTCCTCAGTGGCCTTCTGGATTTATGATTCCCAAAATGGGAAAACACATGATTTCTGTAAGTGATCCTGGGACCTTTGGTGTTTGTGGCAGGTCTAACAGCAACAACAACTTTGGAGGAGCTGTGTCTGCCTGTTCTATTGGGCTGCCAACAAACCCAGGAGGAGGAAAGGCATTACCTGGGCTGGTCTAGTTGACCTGACATCAGCAAAGGCAACATGGAGCAACTAACCCTTGATTGCTACCGGTAAGCAGGTCAGCCTAGGAAAACAGCTGTGCCATCTGACTCTTGTGATCATCATAGTCTTCAGCCTTGAATGCAGTGCATTTACCACCAGTTGTAACAGGAATGGCCTTGAAATACCAACCAGAAAGAGGAGGAAAAGCAAAGACAAAGGAGACAAAGACAAAGCCTTGCCAGGAAAAGGCAAAAGAATGCCAAGGATTCCAGGAGGAGATGTTGTCTCAACCCCTTGGGTGCCAACATGTGAAGCACACTGCTCAGTGGTTTACTACCAATAATTGATTAAGATATCAGGCAGCAAAGACCAGGAAGCAGATGGCATCATCCACATACTCTCCTCCCACAACACATGCTGATTATCTGCAAAACCACTAACAAGCCGAGCTGTATGAGAGATGACAGAGACAACAGTTTGGCAGAACAGCTATGGTAGAAATTATTTGTGCTTTGCCATGTGCACGACTGCCATGGCAATCAAACACAGGTGGAAGGGGAAATATATTTCCCACCCCCTCAACTTTAAAACAAAAACAGAAAACCATAGCATGTTACATGTTAGTAAGCATCTTGTATTTTCAGATAGTGTAAGCACACAATGTTCCTTTATTTCCACCATCATATTCTGATAGGGCTCCTGCCAACCTAGCAGTTCGAAAGCACATCAAAGTGCAAGTAGATAAATAGGTACCGCTCCGGCAGGAAGGTAAACGGCATTTCCGTGCGCTGCTCTGGCTTCGCCAGAAGCGTCTTATTCATGCTGGCCACATGACCCGGAAAAACTGTCTGCAGAAGCGGACAAACAGCGGCTCCCTCAGCCAGTAAAGCGAGATGAGCGCCGCAACCCCAGAGTCGTTCGCGACTGGACCTAATGGTCAGGGGTCCCTTTACCTTTTTAGTCTGATAGAGTGTTGGATAATTCCACGTGAAACAACATCACACAAACATGGTCTTCTTCTTCTTCTTCTTTGGCGATCACTCGTAGCCGAGTAAGATTGTCTTCCATAAACACAGTTTAACAATGAGTCCGTAAGTGACTGTGGAGGCCAATTCTGGATCCACATGTCCTTCCAGGTCGTAAAATGCACCAGGAAGAGAATTCAGAAACTAAGCGCCCCCTTATTTGTCAACACATTTGCTGTTCCTATGTTTGTTGTGTAGATCTGAAAGACCCTGAAAGTAACAAGTTGTACAGACACGCAGAGCTGGATGAAGCCAGAGAACTTTAGATAATATTCACAGCGGAGCCTTGGGTACCTCTGAAGGCCACCTGGTGAGGAAGTCATACGTCAGTAGTAAAAGGCCCCAGGCCTTGATTCCCAGAAACTCAAGTTTAAAGTATTCTGGAAAACATATTCCTCTGCCTGGGACACCACAGAGATGCTCCCACTCAGAGCACATGATCCTGGGCTGGGCATGCCAATGGTCTGACTCAGCAGAAAGCAGCTTTATGCATTTTAGAATAAACCTGGACAAGGTCAGGGATCAAGAGGTCAATTTGAGGTTTTTGGGACATGGGTAATGAAGGTGTCGATTTTTTCCAGTTTCTACCAGGCCACGTTTAGACAAGGTATTGTCAAAGATGTTACATGTGTGGCCTTTTACCTGGGTCTTAAAGGCTCAGTGTCTTAACAGCTTATCAAAGGCTTACACAGTAGAAGAACTGAAACCAACCCAGCCAATGATGCAACAACACAATAGTGAGATTTGGTGCTTAGTGCTGCAACAGCCTTGATTATAGATCTCATCAAGAGTACTACTTGTTCCCCCTCTGCTATCAAACAGCAATTGCTACTCATAAGAAGACAGAAACTGAGACAGGAAAGCTAGGAGCTAAATGGCACCTTAAACCTAGGTTATGGGCGCAACGACAGGATGTCTAGGAGTGCTGTTTTAATAACAAGAATACAAAGCTGAAAATGAATGAACTGCAGCTCAAATATTATGTTCATTTTTCCACACTGTCTAGTCATTTCCCTGCCCACCCCCCTAATATTCTTAAGAGGGTCTCTTCTCCAGTCTTCAGAGGGTAGCTGGAAGTGGGGAGGCAGAAAAAGGTCCTTCTTTCCTTCCACTCTGCAGTTTTAATGTGAAATCTTAGGTCCAGTACTGCACCCAGAGCTCAGAAACTGCTTGCGCTAATGAAATTCCCTGTCACAAAATGCTCCTAGAACGATGGGAGTTTTGAACACTGCTCCTAAGGGACCGGAATAATGTTGTTTGCAGATGACTCAGCCTTGACAGCACACTCCGAGGACGCTTTACAGAGTCTCATCAACTGTTTTGCCTAAGCCTGCATGGAGTTTGGCGTTACCATCAGCCTGGCAAAGACCAACATCCTGGGTCAGGATGTTGCCAGCACTCCACACATCAGCACTGGTGGCAACCCCCTTGAGGTGGTAGAAAAGTTTTGTCTACTTGGCAACCTCTCCATTGACGGTGAGCTGGACAAATGTATCAGCAAGGCAGCTATGTGTGGTGTAGTGGTTAAAAGCGATAGTCTCGTAATCTGGGGAACTGGGTTCGCGTCTCCGCTCCTCCACATGCAGCTGCTGGGTGACCTTGGGCTAGTCACACTTCTTTGAAGTCTCTCAGCCCCACTCACCTCACAGAGTATTTGTTGTGGGGGAGGAAGGGAAAGGAGAATGTGAGCCGCTTTGAGACTCCTTCGGGTAGTGATAAAGCGGGATATCAAATGCAAACTCTTCTTCTTCTTCTTCTATGGCAAGAGCTTGCCTCTCCAAAAGGGTATGGGTGAATGCGATGATAACAATCAATACTAAGATGAAGGTCTAACATGCTTGTGTGTTGAGCTCACTGCTTTATGGGCAACTTACACCTGCCAGGAGCAATGCCTTCCACATGCGCTGCATTAGACAGATTTGAGGCTTCACATGGCAGGGCAGAGTCTCAAACAGAGATGTGCTCTCCCAAGCCCACATTTCCAGCATGTTTGCATTCCTGTCTTAGTGACATCTATGCTCACTTGCCAATGTCCACAGAATGGGAAATGGCAGGATCCTCGAAGACGTGTTCTATCAGGAGCTGGCTTCAGGCATCAGGCCCATTGGCAACATCAACTGTGCCATGTAGAAATCCCTTTCAGACAACCACAGTGTCTGAAGATAATCAGTCAGTTCCTGTATCCATAGCAGTGACCAGAGGAGGAATGACCGCTGGGAGGAGCACAGAAATGCCTGCGTCAGCACAACCTGACACCTTCCTCTGCCCCACCTGCAACTAAACATGTCTCTCCCATATCAGTCTCTACAGCCACAGCAGGCGCTGTTGTATCCACTAGATCTGCCTTCTGCACACTCCACCCTTAGAATAAAGGGGCAGAACACCACCCAAGCCAGGATGCAAAACAATGCCCACTCTTACGCACAATGAATAAGCAGTCCCTTTGAGCTCAGTAGGTCTTCTGCCAAGTAAGGAAGCTTCAGATCACAGCTAAAATGTAGCCAATAGCTCCCTGCAAGCTAAATGGCCAGTGAACAGCAGCTAGTCAATAAGTGGCTTTCACACATCATATACAAACAAAGCAAGGTAATAAAAATAGTTGTTTTCATTGGCTGCACCCTTGGCTCCTGCCCTTGGAAGTCTATTAAATTTGGCCTTTGGATGCCTCAAGGGACCTGAGGTGGGTATATTATTATTATTATTATTATTATTATTATTATTATTATTATTAAAGCACTATATAGTTAGGATATGAACCACTCTATTAGTAGCAATGGGGAAATGGCAGGTGAAAGTAGAATACCCCCAACCAATCCTAACTACAGTTGAAGTAGTCATGCTTGCGGTCTGGCACCAAATTTCCACATGGTTAGGAGTCATCTGAAAAGTTGGCTTGTAGGAGCCAACTTTATGGTTTCTACTTGTGAAGAGTAAGAAAGTTGAAGAAGGGTGTATGCCAGCCAGAAGCTTGTAACACTAAACCATGGTTTAGCATTATGGCTGACTAACCCCTTGTTTACACTAAACCTCATTTTCCATTTTGTTGCCCATTCACATTTAACTTTCTTGCTTGCTAGCCACCTGCCTGCTGCCCCATAATAATCCTTAAAAGCAAAGCACTGATGATTCCACATGAAGTAAGTTACCTCAGCTTTGAATTCAACAGCTCAGCTGGTGGCCATAGGCAACCAGGAATTCCATGCAGGAGAGTGAGCTGGCAAGGAAGGGAAAGATCATTCCAACTGTCCTCTGAAAGCTCACTTCGCTTCTGCGCTAGTTAAAGGAAGAAAGTCTCTTCCGCCACAACTTGCATGGAGCTGGCAGAGTGGGGACAAATCACTCTGGCCTTCCTCCACCAGTCAGCTTGACAGAAAGTAATCGTTTTTTACTTGCCTGTGCTTCCTTGCTGACTGCAGAGAAGAGGCTTCTTCATCATGGCTAATGTGGAAACGCAGGCTACTGAACTCTTAGCAGACTAGTGCAAAATGTGCAACTACTATCTTTTGTGACTTATTTACCTTGCTACCATGCTCAGGTAAACAAATATGGTCTAATAAGGGAGATAACGAGGATACCCAAGTTCAAATATCAACTCCACATGATCTCACTTGGCAAATGTTCTTGCTTGGCAATTCCTCTGCCGCAGCCCATTCACCCTTCCCTCACTCATGTCTTCCATCCATAGGCTGGCGGCCGGGCTGCTCCCACCATCCCTGGGTGCCTGGGCAATGGAGAGCCCCCCGCTGCCGCCATTGTGTCGTTGTTCTTCCTCTTCCTCCTCTTTGCGGTGATACCCTTATGCCAAGACCTGGCTCCCCACCACCACGCCCTCTCCCCCCCCTGCTTCCTGCTAGAGTGGCCAGAGCGAGGAGAAGGAAGGGTCTGCGGTGGCCTGCGGAGGGTAGTCCTTGGCATCACCCACATTGGCCTCTGCTCGCAGGGTGGAGCAATGGCATGTCTGTGTCAGAGTTGGACAGGAGTGTTAGGGAGAAGGAGGAGAAGGTTCAGGAGTTGTTTCATGCCAGGGCTCAGCGCCGGTTATTGTTGTTTGGGGGCTCCAGAAAAAGGTGCCAGCACTGCGCTCCAGCACGCTCCATCTTAAAAAAAGACCTGGTTCTTCCTAACGTTAAGTTGGAGTCTCCTGTCTTGTAATTCAGGTCCTACCCTCTGGAACAACAGAAACAAGCATTCTCTTCTCCAGGGTAACCATACCCAATACTCTTAACTGTTCCTCACAAGGCTTGGTTTAACTCATTCATTTGTATCAACAGGGACTGGATAAAAGTTCATGTCATCACAATTAAGTCATTCAATTTCAATACTGAGAAGTCTATCCTGCTGAAGGCAATCCATAGCATTCCTGAATTTTATTAAATTTAGATCCCACCCTTCCTCCCAAGAACTTTAGCTTTTTGCTATGTTGCTGGAGAGAGTAGCTCTAGATGAGTTCAGTACTTTGCTGGTGCTTATCTGAATATTTCATCTCAATGTTTGAAAACAAAATTGTAGCATTGAAGCTGCAAAGGTGTAATTTGCTAATTTGCTTCACCCACTTGGGAATTGGGCAAAACAAGAAAGCAGCTGGTTTATTCCTTTAAAATGCAATCAAGTTAAGTGAAATGCGAGAATGGAGAAGTATTTGGCTTGAAGTTATCAAAAGCGATCTGAGGAGAGTTAAAGGAGAAAAACAAGGAAGAGAGAAATGAGACTCCAGGCTACTCTCTCTGGCAATACAATTTCACAATGTCTGCATCATATAACAGGCAGGAAGACAGACCCCCTAATGTATGTCAATGTCATGTGAAATTTCACACAAAACACTTATTTCTATAAACACAGGTACTAGGCAAAGGGTAAAGAGGGTAGCATATAATTCCTGATAACCTTACCCTCTCACTCTGAATTTGTCTAAATACCTTTCAAACCATACAAGTCTGCCCTAATTCCTTCAGCAAACGTTGGGGCATTTTCATGAGTTCTCAGCTTTAGGTTAGCTCCATTTGAAAATTGCTGCGCAAGTCAGTTTCCTAGAGAAAAAGTTCGGTTTTGGAAACCAAAACTGTGAACTTAACAATGACCCCACTTTGTATGGTAACAGAGTGAACTCAGTAATACTACTGTTCTCCTTTTTCGTTCTCATGGGAAGAACTGTGCCCTTGCAATATATAGGTACACACAAAAGCAAAGTGAGAACAGAGCCCTTCCTATGGTCATAACTGAAGCACTTGTCACTGGAAGCCCATCGATCTTTGCAAATCCTGGCTGACCAGTTCAAGAATTTGAACTTCAAGACCTCTCAGCACTGTGGCTTGTTCTCTGTTCTCTGTAGTATGTGTTCTGCTCTATCTAGTGACACCCTTAGATTAGAATACTGAGAAGAGGACAGAGGGGAGAGGAAGGAAATACTGAACTAAATAAAAAAATCCATGGTTTTCAGCAATAAACTCTTCTTCATAGGAGGTTTTTAAGTAGAGGTTGGATGCTTTAGTTGAGATTTCTGCATCGCAGGGGGTTGGACTAGATGATTCTTGGGGATCCCTTCCAACTCTATGGTTCTATGAAATGAAGCAAGGTCCACAGAAAGGCAGTGCAGCTCTCACTTGCTCCCTTGTAATAAAGCAGGAACGCACACTGGAAAGTAAATTCTAACCTGTTATTGCTGACTAGTAGACTTTAAGCCCGTTAAATTAACAGGCGCTAGAACATCATGGAAAGCGGGGACGGCGAGAACTTGCTGAAGTGCTCGATGTACTTGGGCACCCCGGCCAGCGCCGAATGGCCCTTCAGCAGGCAGCGCAGGAGGCGCATCGCGGCGGTGGCGGCGGCACTGGCACCAGCCAGGCCCAGGCAGGCCAACTCAGCCGCCACTTGTAACGGCCGCTGCCGCTTAGAAGTAAGTCCACGCGAGCGCGCACCCGCCGCTTCAACAGCCCGGCCGCCCGAAGTCTCTGCGCTCCAATCCCTGTGCCCATGGGGCACATGCGCAGTTTCGCCCGGCTGCCCGAAGTCTCTGCGCTCCAATCCGTGTCCGTGGGGCACATGCGCAGTAGGACACAGGGACGGACACAGGGACTGGACGCAGAGACACTTGCACTTTATTATAGAGGATTGGGAGAAAAGAAGCAGTAATACTGAAGCTCATCTGCACTATCCTTTTTAATGCAGGTTTTGCTGGCAGGTTCAGAGCTACCGTGCATTCTTCCATCATTAACCAAGTAAGATTTAATATCAAACTCCCACTGCACAAGGCATTTGAGGGAGCTGCTTTGGGCTTTGAAAACAGCAGTGAATCCCTAGCAATACAATCCTGGCCATAACAGTAAACAAAACGAACAAGGCAAATGTAAAGTTCTCAACAACTGAACTACTCATGAACCTCTCTTTGTTTATTCATATAGCAGCAGCAGAAGTAGCAGCTAGGGAGTTCACCTACAAAGATGATGTAACTAACACCTCAAATTACAACTTCAGTTCTAGAAGATAAAATGTGTGGTGGAGAGAAGAAACAGGTTTCAGAATCATCTCTCTAATGGAAGAGAAAGGCTCCTTCACAAAAGAATTGCGGTATTGCAACAACAAAATTTGGAATCAGCACAGTTTAAGCATTTTATCCAATCAGTACTACAATTCTATAGTAGGTGGAAATAGTTTCCTAACAATTAAAAGACTTAAGGCAAATCCATGGATGATCATGTGTTCTCATTAAATTTCTATTATTATTTCAATACATGTTGTTCTACTGCAAGTTTGAAGCTGTGTTTTAAATTAATTTACTGGTATCAACACCACTGATTCTTAGATATTATTGAACATATTATGACCAGTATGTGAAAAACCACTTGAAAAGCTTCCAAATGAAAAAAAAAACTGTCCTTTTTAGACTTCAAGACAGGGGCCTTGAACACATGGAATGAAAGGGAAGGGATGCTGGTCAGCAGGTAAATTCCGTATCACGAAGATATTTGTGAGTCAGAACTACCATTCAGCACCAAAACTGATCTTGCAGAGTTCTCACAAGCCATGGTTTCTCTAGCACTAAGTTTCACAGAACATGTGCCAAAGGTGTTTGCTGAACAACAAATATTCCCAAAGCACTACCACACTCCAAATTAGGAAACTGTAAAAGGACAGTGTCTATAATTTTGACTTGTTTAAAAATATGTCTCATCCTTTCATGAACTGATGGTTGGTACCTGTATGAACTGAAAAATGCAGAATGGTAGATGTCTTAAAAAGCAATAGTTTTAAGCTACATCAAGGATTCCTTTACCTGTTAACATTTTAACTCCCTCAACATCTACCACAGAACTTCATCACGCCATGAAGATTTCTGGGGTTTTCTCTGGGGTGCAGATGAGGGCCAAGCAAAAGACAAGGACTATTTACACTGCAAAAACCAAGAGGATGTCTTAGAACACAGTTTAACAGTGAACAGCACAATGTACTTTCCAGTTTCCATTTGCTGGCGAATTGCAAACCATGGTGTGTCAATTCAGATTCACATCAACCACTGTTAAGCTTCCTGAATCAGTTTGGCTGCTGACTGAACTGAACATTTAAAAATTTCAGTTGCTGCAACTGGAAAGGCTACTGCTATTACTACCAAAGACCTCTCTATCATAGTTAGAAAGCATCAGGAAGGAACATTATGGTTACAAATTACTAGGCCAGTAACCTCATCCTAATGCTTGTTTCAAGAAGCCTCAGTGAACTGGTATTGCAATTATAGCAGATATCATTCCACAACAAGATAACATAATGTATGAGACCTTTGGGGGGAGGGAAGATGCTAGAACAGAAACTGCAGAACAATGTGGAGTTTTATTTCCATTTCATAAGTTCATTAATAACAATGCATGGATGCTAGCTGCAAATAGAACCAGTTCACTTTGTGTAAATATAAAGAAAAAGGGTTTTAAGTGTTAACCTTATAGTATTTGATCCCAATTAAAATTAAATGGTGCAAGAACTGGCCTTTTGTTGAGAGAATGCTCAGAACTAGGGACCTACATACAACAGGGGTATTAGAATATTGAAGTTTTTGGGATCTGTGCAAATTAGTACTATGCAAAATATGAAATGAGAGTTAATTCCAGAGATGACAAGCAAGGACCTGAGAGTGAGCGAAGAACAAGAACTCAAGGGCTGGGCCAAGCGAGGGCAAGTTGAAGCAAGAGACAGACAGGATGTTCATGAGATGGAGAAAAGATTAGTACTGAGGTCAGGGATCAGGGAGGGCAGGAATGATGTGGAGATAAAGTGGGGAAGAAAAAGAAAATAAGGAAAGTGATCAGGTGGCAGGAAAAAAAAAAAGCAAGTGAGTGATCAGATACAGGATCCCTTCCAACTCCAGGATTCTTAGACGAAAAAGACCACTTCCTTCCATCCCTCAAGCCTTAAGATGCACAACATGAATGTTCTGACTCAACCACAGCGCTTCCTATTGTGAATACTGCAAGGAACGACACATAAATTAATCTTACTGCCTTTTAGCTGTGCTTTTGTTAGAGGCAGAAATCTAAGAAAGCAACACAACAGGCTAATTGTCAGAGATGGCATCACAGCACACACAGTTGTGAATGTATTTCCTATAGCTTTGGCCTAATCAAACAGAGCTCGGCAACAAGGCAGATGGAGATGTCTTTTTACTGACAATTCAATATTTTAGTTAAGCATGGCAGGGACACAAATTCATGCAAGCTTTTTTTGAGTTTACAGTGATCCCTCGACTTCCGAATGACCCGGCTTACGAGTTTTTCGAGTTACGAGGGATCAAAGCGGCCGCAGCTTCCGAATTTTTTCGACTTCCAATTGGAAGTCGCGGCCGTTTTAGATGCAGTTTCCTCGACTTACGAGGTTTTTTTCGACCTACAAATGCGTTCTCCCAACGCATTCCTATGGGGACTCGGAACGGATTATCTTCGTAAGTCGAGGGTCCACTGTATCTGCAAGTAACTTCTTACAGCTATGTCGTGACTTGCCTGTCCATGATTAACAAAACAGTCACACCAGTGAACAAAACACCCACCATCCCAGCTCCAAGACAGAGAAGGTTAGGGATCCGGTCATCACCCTTGACATGACAAAGGTTGTGAGCAGAAATACAGACCCCCCCATCAAGAGGGAAGGTCCCAAAAGAAGCATAAACCGAAGGAAATATTTTGTAAAGAAATGTAGGGAAATTTCATTCATCCTATATAATAATTCCCTAATGTCCCTGCGTCCGTCCGTGTGTCAGTGGAAATTTTAACTGCGCATGTCGGAGACGGACGCACGGACGCAGGGACATTAGGGAATTATTATATAGGATAATGAACTCTGAATGAAGTTAACAATGTATCCAAGAAATAGCCCAAATGCTTAGCTGTGCACATATTCCTTCCCTGTATTCTTTTCGGTGCCTGATGAACATTCTCATTTAGACAACCCTTCCCAGATGAGGGAAGGGTTGTCTAAGACTCTAAATGAATGAGTTTGAATGAGTTTTAAATTGTTATAGCTTATTCTATTGTGGTTTTAATTTTCTGTACATTTTAAAAACAGTTTAGCAAGAGTGCCTGCCTGTTAATAGGCAGTTCCAAAGCACAGGTAGGTGCTGCCATACCAAAATAGTGATTTCTCAGAGACTGAGACATCGTGCAGAGTCACAGCAAGGGTTTGATTTTTTTCCCCAGCCTAGCACCATGTCTCTTCCATACGAAATTATGGCTAATCACTATTTTTTTTAAAAAACACACCACACATAGTACTGTGCTTAAGGGGAGTAGAATAGAAAGATCATAAATATTTAAATGCAGGTCAGAACACGCATTTAATATGCACTGCGAAGGTTGCCAGCATGGCATCTGTGTACCCCATAGAGGCCGTTTTAAAGCCCACAGGGTTCCGGCCCCACAATAGCTTGAGAGAAGCATTCCTATGCAACCAATAAAATAGGTTGCAGTGTGTGTGCACTTGGCTGTGGTGCCCACAACAGTTTAATTGGCTTGCAAATGTGCCCCCAGGCCCAAGAAGGTTGGTGATCCCTGGTGAACTGCCACCCTGAATAGCAGCAATGGAAGTGTAGGTTAGTGATTAACAATCCATATTACGCTTGGTTTTAATAAACAAACAAAACAAAAAAAAGCACAGTTGTAAATTCCACTAGATAAGAGCCTTGAGGATAATGGAGTTTTCTGTCTGAGATAACAAAAGAAATTATGGTAGAAAACATGGGGAATTTCCTTTTGTGAACTCCTGAAGAATGTCTCTCTTTCCATATGCCTCCCTGCTTCATGCAATACATTATTTCCTATGGGAGTCCTTAGTGCTACACATCTGTAGTATGCAAACAAAGCAATCACAGATATGGCAACAGCACTTTCTGTGGGAACAGAAAGAGCACTGCAGCAATTGTGAGAATGCCGCTGGCTTTTCCATAACTGCCCAGTTCAAAACCAGCTTGCAATGCATACCACAATCAGGATCTCCTGCATGCAACATGCAGTGCAAGCTACAGAACTGACACTAGACGTGTACACATAGCACAGTCCCCTTCCACACTTTTACTGCTTTGCCATGTAGCCAAGCAACCTAGTTTTCCCTTTCATGTTCCAGAAAAAAACTGTCACCACTGCTTCATGACTATATTATTGGTGTTTTGCCATGGTGAGTAATAGGGCTCCGCGCTGAGCCAAATCAGGAATATTCATAGGGTCAAGGATGAGTCCACTACACACAGCCAAGGATTGCTGTGAGTCAGGTTGGATGGGCCCAGAGCGATCCCTGGCTGTCAGGGGATGGGACATCTGGCAGGAAGAAGAGCCAGACTGAGCCCTACCTGGCTGTCTTCCTGGGAGAAGGTAGGCTCAAAGCCATAGCTCTCCACCCTGTTCAACACCCCTGCCATGCGTGACCAATGCCTCCGTAAAACAGCATAAATCCTGTAGAGTGTGGGTACTGCTTTGCAAGCTGCTTTCCTGCAGCACTGCACAGGATCAGGACTGTTAAGCAGGAGGATCCAATCCTGTGCAATACTGGTTGCTGCTCCTTCATGATCAGCTTCCCACTTGTGAAGGAGGAGCACTGCGCAGGATCACATAATCCTGCTTACCAGCTGCAAAGCAGGATGATCTTATACTACACAACACTGGTGCACATCCCCCCCACCAAAAAAACCCCCTTTTTAAAACCTTACTTCCTGTCCATAAACCAAACCAGCTGAGACCTACATTCTTCCTCCTCAGGAAGATTTCATATTGCATCAAGACCCAGATCCATATTTTACAAGGAGAAATGTTATCACTCTGCCTGCCCTCAAGGCAGCATGATGTCAAGTTTATTTCAAAAGGGAACATTTGCATGTTATTTAATGGTTAATATAATTATTATGTCATCAGCTAGGTCTTGACACAGACACTACATTGCTTCATTACTTTTAAATATAACATATATAATTTTAAGATTTCTATTCTGCCTCTCCTTAAAAGAAAAAAACTAGGTTGCTGACCATCAATTCATAAAAAATAAAAGCTACACATTTAAAAACAACCACCCAGACACCACATTAAGAGACTAGACTCAGCTAAATCCTGGCTACATAAGAAGGCACATAAAGACAAACAAAACTGATTACCAAAACTCCCACTTATTTGCTTTCACAACTGCCAGGTATTTATCATGTAGACCTGTGCACTTTTTTCCTTAATCACACCGATACTCCTGAAAGCCAGGTTTCTGCCCTCACTGACTCACAGGGTTGCAGGGTATCTGAACACACACTAGGAAAATGTGACGGTGAAAGTAATGACTCAAGAGTGGAGGTATAGGGTATTGCTAAAGCAACCAAAGTGTACTTTCTACTTGCTTCATGAAGTAAACCATTTCCTGTTAGCATCATGAAATAAGCTGTTCCCTGTTAACAGACACAGCATCTCTTTGAAAGGAAAAGCATCTTAGCATACAGACCAACAACCTGAGCTATGAATCAAGATGTCTGTGGTTCAAAGCTTGCCTCTGCCATGAACCCCCCTGGTGGCTTTAGGCAAGCAACTGTCCCTCACCCTCAGTCCCTCCACAGTATGAGATGATAGTAATTCTAACATACTTTACAGGTCTGTTGCAAGTATTAGCACTTGAAAATGCTATAAGTGTTGTTGTGAGTAGGGAAACCAGACTGAAACCCATTGCTTACTTTTGGATGTCATGACTGTTTTCTCAGGATTTGCGGAAATAAATCTGAGGTGAATCTAGCAGTGCTGACAGTACTGCACTTGTGCTATACTGTTTTAGTTTTTTCGTTTTTGGATGATTTAGGTGTTAACAATTGTATTTTTTTACTCTGCTGCATACTTCTCACAGAAAAAAATATTATCATCCATTGAAAAAGAAGCATACCTGGCAAGCTTGTGTGTGTAAAGCTGAGTCCTCTTTCTACTCCAGCCAGAAGCAACATGACATTCCATGTTCACTCCTCCCCTCCAACCTAGAAAGTTCCCTCCATTCTATATTTTCTCATCCCTACCCCCAATATCAAACCTATGCATGATTGTTGAGAAGCCAACAGGGCTTCCTCAAAGTACAGACAGCCCTGCTCTGTCACTTCCTACATCCCTAGAGCACAATGAAGACTATACTAGTTTTCGCGATATTGAGTGACCGTCCACATGTGTTTGGGCTGTAAGTCTTGATATTCAAATACTCCTCCACACCCATTCACAGAGCAAGCTAAATAAATCATTGCCTAATGGAGAAAAAGTTAGACCACTACCTTTCTCCCTGACATGCTAGTTTTCAGCTACAGGGATTTGTGTTAGCATACTTCCAAGGGTTAGCTAGGTTAATCTGTGGCACTAAAAACAAAAAGTCTTGCACTGTCTTAAAAAGGTTGACACATTTTGTTAAAGCATCATGCACTTATGTGGATTCATCAGAAAGCTTATGGCACAATAAAATGCGTTAATCTTCAAGGTGCCACATCACCTTTTGTTACCTTATATTGCAAGGGACTGCAATAGCTTCACTTGGTAGGCGGGGTATAAGGGTATAGCAGGGCATAACAATTTATTAGTGATATTTACTGGTGGGGAGAGAAGTGAAGCAGGAACATCCTGCAATGTCACCTACCTAATAGGGTTGTTGTAAATATTTTTATTTAACCGACAGACCATATACTACGCACAAGTGCCCTCAACCCTTAAGAAGGGCGGGATTTTAAAAATGAGACTGGTTCATAAACACACATATAACCTCCTCCTCAGTCTGCCCCTAGAAGCCACCTGAGTAAGAGGCGACATGATCGTTTACAAAGCTATGCATTGCATGCAGAAAGTGGATAGAGAGGAGTTTTTCTCCGTCTCCCATAACACTCCTGTGTAGATCCAAGGAAGCTGAAGGTTGGGAGAGGAAGGTCAGATAAAAGAAAAGACTTGCAGCGCACAGTTAAACGCTGGAACTCCCTTCCACAGGAAGGGGCAATGGCCAACAACCTGAATGGTTTTAAATGATGGTTCATGGAGCAGGAGAGGGCTATCAAAGGCCACAGCTGGAGGCGGCGGTGCTTCCGAATACCAGTCCCTGGGAATCTCACAGGAAGGGAGAAACTTTGGCGGTTCAACGCCCCAAGGTCGGATCCCCATACGGGCCACCTGCACATCCCTTGTCTTGCAAGGGGGTTGGACTAGATGACCCTCGGGACCCCTTCCCATTCTGTGGGGAAGCGCTGTGGCAGGGTTTCCCCCCGCTCGGCCACTGCGGGAACAGGATAGTTGGGCTGGGTGGGGCAACCCCTCGGGCCTGATCCAGCCGCAGGGCTCACCTTATGACTCCATGCTTTACCTCTCCCCCTCCCCCTCCTCCTCGCGGCCTACTGGCGCCCCCCACACCTCGCCCCTTCCCTCAGCGGCGCCGCCACCGAGAGGAAGGCCGTCACCTCACCTGAGCGGCGGGAAGCGAGGACGCGGGCGGAAGCTTAAAGAGGGCCGGCTTCCTCCTCTCTCTCCCTCTCTCTCTCTCTCTCTCTCTCTCCTCTCGCGCGCTGCCGCCTCAGCCGCCGCTCCGCCTCTTTCCCCGCCTCAGGCCTCGCGAGCGCGAGCGCGCATGCGCCCGCCCCTCACGCTCTGCTCCGCCGCACTTGCGCTCGCGCGCGCTCCGCCCCTCTCTCTGCTAAGCCACGCCCATCCCTCGAGGTATGACTGACTGCCTCCCTCCCAGGATGGAGAAATCACGTCGACGACGCCAAGCGTCACTCTGACCACTAACGCGCACGCGCCGCTTCCCCGCCCCCCTCTTCTCTTCAGCTCCTCCCCCGGCTTTTCGTTCTGCTAAAGCCACACCTTCCTTTCCTCACGTCCACGTTCACGGCCGGCGCGTCGCCCTGATCACTACGCGCATGCGCCAGGAAGGAACACGCTTTCCCTCCCCGCCCCCCATTGGTCCATCCAGTTCAGTGTTGTCTGCACTGACTGGCAGCTACTCCCCGGTATCTGCGCAGCTCACTCGCAGTCCAGGGGTTGAACCTGAGACCTTCTGCACGCCAAGCAGGTGCTCTACCACTTAGCTAGGATCATTTCCCTTAAAGGAAAGCAGGATTCTAGTCTTCACGGTTCTCAGTATTAACTTATTTTGTAATATAAAAAAGAAAGCACCTAAGATTCTTCCAGTCCTCATGATTCCAAATACAAGGCAGCTTTAAACAGGAACATGGGAAGCGACCTTCTACAGAGTCCATAATCTCTGACAGCTCCAATTCTAATATATATTTTTTTCACTTTTAAAAATCCAATTTGCCAACATCCACGATGTAAGAGAATGTACCAGAGACACCCAGCTTGATTTCAGATTAAACCTCTGAATCGTCACAACAATTTACAGCGATTTCATCTTCATTCCTTTTTCCGGATTTTTTTGTTAAGCCAGTGAATAAACTGCTACTCTGTGTGTTACGAAGCTACTGTTGTCACTCAAAAGAAAAGAAAAAACATTTATGCCAGGTTGTGCCTGCTTGCTTGTGTGATATATAAGGGGCAGGCTAACAGATAATGAGTGATGTCTTCCATCTATCTGCATGTGGGACCTTGTAGCAGCCACCCAAGACTGCAATGGGCATCACTTGGAAGCGCAGTTCGATAAAGGCATTTCTTAAGGAAACTGGTCAGTTTGGTAATATAACCCACTCTAAAATGTTCTGCTCTCAAGGATGGCTACCAGGGGGGAATTGGGTGTTCTAATTAGTTGCAGGTCCCTTCTAGAGTCTATCCAGAAGGGTCAATCCCTTAGCTGGCACTTAATCAATATCTTGCCTTTATATTCCTTCCTGGCGCAATATCCCGTCCATTTTAGTTCACTGATGCCCAGGATGTCAATGTTTATTCTTGCCATCTCATTTTTTACCACATCCAGCTTACCAAGTTGGTGCTGGAGGAGACTCTGGAGAGTCCCATGGACTGCAAGAAGATCAAACCTCTCAATTCTGAAGGAAATCAGCCCCGAGTGCTCACTGGAAGGACAGATCCTGAAGCTGAGGCTCCAAGACTTTGGCCACCTCACGAGAAGAGAAGACTCCCTGGAAAAGACCCTGATGTTGGGAAAGATGGAGGGCACAAGGAGAAGGGGACGACAGAAGACGAGATGGTTGGGCAGTGTTCTCGAAGCTACCAACATGAGTCTGACCAAACTGCGGGAGGCAGTGGAAGACAGGAGTGCCTGGCGTGCTCTGGTCCAGGGGGTCACGAAGAGTCGGACACGACTGAACGACTGAACAACAACAACAAATCAATATCAAAGCAGAGCTCAGGTTAGGAAAAGAATAATTGTCTAAAACTCTATAACATCTTGATAGGCTGCTTTCCAGAGTTGGTTATGACCCAATTCCATATAGCACAGCGCAAGAAAATGCTCAGTAGGTGTTATGAGAATTATAAGTACAGTTACAGGTAGGTAGCCGTGTTGGTCTGCCGTAGTCGAAACAAAAAAAGTTCCTTCCAGTAGCACCTTAGTTTGTTCTTTGTATGAGCTTTCATGTGCATGCACACATCTTCAGGTTGGTCTCTAAGGTGCTACTGGAATGAATTTTTTTATTTTTTATTTTGTTTTGAGAATTATAAGGTCTAAGATATAAAACAAATGTTCATAAATGTACCAGGCAATATATATTTATATATAAATATATATTTATATATATTTATACATAAATATATAAACCACATGCCTGAAACAGTACAGGAAAATAATCCTGAAGCCATTTCTCTCCCCCAAATTGACCTCAAATATTTCTATGCAAGGAGGAAGGAAATGGGAAAAGCTCCCCATTGGCTCTTTGCTCACAAATCCTGTCTTAAGGGCATATCTGTATATGAATAAGGTGAGCCTGTGACCTGGATTCAGGAACTGAGTATTTACCATCAAAAAAGAACGGCCAGACTGCTCAAGTAATGCAATCAGTGACCATTATCAGGTACCCTGGCAAACAGGACTTCTGTTGTAGACCGCCTCCTCTGCTGTTGACCGCCTCCTTCTATGATGTATGTATGTATGTATGTATGTATGTATGTATGTATGTATGTATGATGTTTCGGGGGGGGGTGATCTTGGGCTCCAGGATGGTCAGTTTCAAAAGTCTATATAAGAGCTTGCACACCATTGTTCTGGTTTCCTCCTCCCTCCTGCATGTGGTGAGTGAGGACCCTGTTGCAACAGTTTAATAAAGATCAGGCTTACTTGCTGCCTTGCTTCTCAATATTCTGTGGTTGGCCTCTGTTATTTTCTCCTACTGATAGAGAACCTACATAAGGACTCTATATATATGGGCTCTTGGGTACCCCATAAGGGAAAGGGGGCAGTTTTTTCTTATAACAGTAGGCATAGTAACAATTTTTAAAATATACTTTTAACTGAGTGCAGTCTGGGGGGGGATTGAGTGCAGTCTGCTCTTGCCTTAATTGTTGGCTGCCTGCATTCTGTGCGAAGAAAAGCTGCTGGGTTTTGCTATAAGCAGAATCTGCTGTTGTTCACATACCGATAAGAGCCTGAGGTTGCAGGTTGCACAAGGCCAGCAATACATTAAGCTTCTTTAGGGAAGAGAAAGCAAATCTAATCTCTCCATCCCTGTTTCAACTCTACCATAATTATAAAACAATTTTTTTTCCTGAGTCATAATAATGGTGCAGCCTGGGCAACACTAAACGGTCTTTTCCTTCCACCAATTTGTATGACTGCCTTTGTTTCAGAATTAGATAAATCCAAGCCTTCAAACACGGGACGCAGGTGGCGCTGTGGGTTAAACCCCAGAGCCTAGGGCTTGCCGATCGGAAGGTTGGTGGTTCGAATCCCCGCGACGGGGTGAGCTCCCATTGCTCAGTCCCTGCTCCTGCCAACCTAGCAGTTCGAAAGCACATCAAAGTGCAAGTAGATAAATAGGTACCGCTCCGGCGGGAAGGTAAACGGCGTATCCGTGTGCTGCTCTGGTTCGCCAGAAGCGGCTTAGTCATGCTGACCACATGACCTGGAAGCTGTACGCCGGCTCCCTTGGCCAATAAAGCGAGATGAGCGCCTCAACCCCAGAGTCGGTCACGACTGGACCTAATGGTCAGGGGTCCCTTTACCTTTAGCTTTTAAACCTTCAAAGGTGGGGCACGTTATAAATCAAAAGTAATAATGACTGGGAGAAAAAAGTATGACGAATCAACAGATTCCAATTTGTAGCAAATAATTTCTTCTATCTGGAACAGTCTCTTCTCTGAAACCTGAAACCTAGTTCTAGGCAGGGCAAAGCACAGCCACCAATGGCACTCCATAAATTCTCCATAAATTTGTTCCTCTTTTAAAGCCATCCAAGTTGGTGTGGCCATCCCTGACTCCTGTGGGAGGGAGTTCCATAGTTTATGCACTGCGTGAAAGAGGACTTTATCTGTCCTGAATCTTCCAACATTCAGATTAGATGGCTTTCAAAGCAACTATCCTTTCACACAATTCACACCCAGCTTCTCCTAGGTTTAGCTGTCTGACAATAACGGGCGTAGCAACTCTGATGGTACACATTATTCCAGTCTTTCCACACTTTTACTGAAGATGTGGGAAGAAGTCATCCATCACAGCTGTCAATATACAGAGCACCCATGTTCCCTTTCCTGCAACTGGTCGGAGACAGAATGTCAACACCGGGTGTCGTATTATGGAATAATAATATTTATACCCCGCCCATCTGGCTGGGTTTCCCCAGCCACTCTGAGCGGCTTACAACACATCTAAAAACCAGGGGCATAGCAAGGGGGCGGGGGGCGGGCTGCCCCGGGCAGCGCCCTGGTGGGGGTGACAAATGGGGCAGGGGGCCCGCCCCCGCAGCCACCCTGCGGTGTTTTTTTTTAAGGCTATTTTCGGCGCTGCCGGGGCGTAGCCGCAGGGGCAGCCAGTGAGGAGGGGTGTCACGCTTGTTGCTGACGTGACCCCCCCCTCACTGGCCACCCCTGCGGCTCCGCCCCGGCAGCGCCGAAAATAGCCTCCTCCCCGCTGCTGGCTGCATGCTGGGGCGCCGCAAGCCAGCCAGCGGCGAAAAAAACCGCTGAAAGGGGGGGGGAGGAAGACAAAGCAGGCGCTTTCAAGCTTTGTTTTCCTTTTCCTACCCCTTTCAGTGGTTTTTTTCAGCGCTGCCTGGCTTGCGGCGCCCCGGCATGCAGGAGAGGGGCGGGCCAGCAGCCAGGAGGGGTGTCACCCCCTCCTGGCTGGCCCGCCCCTCTCTTCCATGCCGTGGCTCCGCCCAGGGAGCCCAGCGGCGAAAAAAACCGCTGAAAGGCTTTTTTCACCGCGGCATGGGGCAAAGGAGTTGCTCCGTGCACATGCGTGTTGTGACGTCATGCACACGGAGTGACGCCCCATCCCCAGGGGTGCCGCTTGGCTGGCCACCCCCGGTAGCCAAGCGGCACGCTACGCCCCTGCTAAAAACATAGTAAAAACATCAGTCCTTAAAAACTTCCCTAAACAAGGCTGCCTTCAGTTGTCTTCTAAAAGTCAGATAGTTGTTTATTTCCTTGACATCTGATGGGAGGGCCTTCCACAGGGCAGGTGCCACTACTGAGAAGGCCCTATATCTGGTTCCCTGTAGCTTCACTTCTCGCAGGGAGGGAACCGCCAGAAGGCTCTCGGAGGAGGACCTCAGTGTCCAAGTAGAACAATGGGGGTGGAGACACTCCATCAGGTACACTGGGCCGAGGCCGTTTAGGGCTTGAAAGGTCAGCACCAATACTTTGAATTGTGCTCGGAAATGTACTGGGAGTCAGTGAATATTCTTTAGGACCAGTGTTATATAGTCCCGGCAGCCACTCCCAGTCACCAGTCTAGCTGCCGCATTCTGGATTAGTTGGTTTCTGAGTCACCTTTGAACGTAAGCCCACGTAGAGCACATTGCAGTAGTCCAAGCGGGAGATAACCAGGGTATGCACCACTCTGGTGAGACAGTTTGTGGGCAGGTAGGGTCTCAGCCTGCGTACCAGATGGAGCAGGTAAACAGCTGCTCTGGGCATAGAATTTACCTGTACTTAGGCTGCGCACCTGGTTTTTCAGGGGGACGGTTAACCCTTTCAGGACCAGGGAGTCCCACACATCCACCCACCCACTGTCCCCCAAGAACAGTACTTCTGTCTTGTCAGGATTAAACCTCAATCCATCCACCAACTGTATCCAGACACTCACACAGGACCTTCACTGCCCTCACTGGTTCTGATTTGAAGGAGAGGTAGAGCTGGGTATCATCTGCATACTGGTGGGCACCCAGCCTAAATCCCCTGATGATCTCTCCCAGCAGCTTCATGAAGATGTTAAACAGCATGGGGGAGAGGACAGAGCCCTGAGCCACCCCACAAGTGAGAGCCTAGGGGTCCGAACACTCATCCCCCAACACCTCTTTCTGGACACAGCCCAGGAGGAACTCCGTACTTGGCCCTTGGGAGACTCTCCTCAAGCTGGGCTCCACATCCCCAAGAGAGACCCCTCACTGGTCCTGCTTCGAGTCCTCTAGTGGTTCTGTATGGTGATGATCGTAGAATTGTAGAGTTGGTAGGGATACCACGGGTCATCTAGTCCAACCCCCTGCAATATACAATGCCTCTTGCTAGGATGGAGGTGTGACTCTTACCTCTTACCGTGTGTGTGTGTGTGTGTGTGTGTGTGTGTGTGTATACCTCTGGCAGCTGGCTTTACACATCTGGAATGGAGCCTCCTTTGCAAAGGCAAGAGTCACACCCATTGGCTCAATCCACTTTGCCTCTGATCCCGCTCACCTCTGGATTATTTTCACCCAGAAAATGGCTTACAAGGGAATGTTGCCCTCAGGCTTCAAATGGTCCCCTGCGCCTGCATCAGCAGAACCAGAGCCCACATATCAGTATTTTTTAATCAGTGGGGAGCCTGTCTTCCATCGGTGCCTGGCTCTTCAGCTTGCACACTCTGCCTCCCAGGACCAGAAGACAGGTACATTAAGGAGATCTGGGACTGCCCTATTTGCTCCACTTGGCAGAGATCTTTAACTTTAACGCTCCTTGCCGAAGGAAACACAGCCATCTGCCAGCAGTGATTAATAGTCAGGGCAGGGATGTCTCCACCTTCCTCTCTTTGAGATGGATTCTTGGAGAAAAGGTCGCTGCTGACTGGAGAGAATCAATAATAATAATAATAATAATAATAATAATAATAATAATAATAATAATAATAATAATTTATTATTTATACCCCGCCCATCTGGCTGGGTTTCCCCAGGCACTCTGGGCGGCTTTCAACAGAACATTAAAATACAATAATCTATTAAACATTAAAAGCTTCCCTAAACAGGGCTGCCTTCAGATGTCTTCTAAAGGTCTGGCAGTTGTTGTTCTCTTTGACATCTGAAGGGAGGGCGTTCCACAGGGCGGGCGCCACTACCGAGAAGGCCCTCTGCCTGGTTCCCTGTAGCTTTGCTTCTCATAGTGAGGGAACCGTCAGAAGGCCCTCGGCACTGGACCTCAGTGTCCGAGCTGAACAATGGGGGTGGAGACGCTCCTTCAGGTATACAGGACCGAAGCCATTTAGGGCTTTAAAGGTCAGCACCAACACTTTGAATTGTGCTCGGAAACGTACTGGGAGCCAGTGTAGGTCTTTCAAGACCGGTGTTATGTGGTCTCGGCGGCCGCTCCCAGTCACCAGTCTAGCTGCCGCATTCTGGATTAGTTGTAGTTTCCGGGTCACCTTTAAAGGTAGCCCCACTTAGAGTGCATTGCAGTAGTCCAAGAGGGAGATAACTAGAGCATGCACCACTCTGGCAAGACAGTCTGCAGGCAGGTAGGGTCTCAGCCTGCGTACCAGATGGAGCTGGTAGACTGCTGCCTTGGATACAGAATTAACCTGCGCCTCCATGGACAGCTGTGAGTCCAGAATGACTCCCAGGCTGCGCACCTGGTCCTTCCCTAAGGAGAAGAGAGCAGTTAGGACAGCAGCATCCCAACAGAGTTTGCAAGGCTGCATTGCAAATCCAAACTAAATAGGAGAGAACAGGTTTGGCTCAAACAAGCACAAAATCTGCAACTGGTCTTGAACTGCGTGTTTATTCGGTTGTCAAAAACCCTGCTGGTTTAAGGCCGGAGCTAAGGCTGTCTCACGATTCTGCTGGGTTAAGGTGGGGGCCTTAACAGACCCGCCCCGCAATCAGAAACCATGTTGGGCAATGTCAGAGATTCCCCATGCTTTCAGGCCCAAATCCAGATGAGAAGAATGGAGTGCCTGGGATGAGCAGGTGTCCCTTGTTGTCCTGGTCCTGTCTTTCTTAAGCCCGGGGTTGGGAACAGCCAGCCCGGGGCCCACACTGGCCCCCTGCAAGGCTCCTAATGCGGCCTGCAAGGCTGTTCCCCCCAAACCTGTTTCCCCCAACTTCTGATGTGACATCAAGTACAGGTCAGGTTACGGTGACTTGGTCGCATGACCAAGTTACCCATGGGGAAATTGACTGTGATCCTTGCAGAAAGTAACTTTGAGCTCCCTGCCTTAACTACAAGGGGTACTCTAAAGGTAAAGGGACCCCTGACCATTAGGTCCAGTCGTGTCCGACTCTGGGGTTGCGGCGCTCATCTCGCCTTATTGGCCGAGGGAGCCGGCGTACAGCTTCCGGGTCATGTGGCCAGCATGACTAAGCCGCTTCTGGAGAACCAGAGCAGCACACAGAAACGCCGTTTACCTTCCCGCCGGAGCGGTACCTATTTATCTACTTGCACTTTGACGTGCTTTCGAACTGCTAGGTTGGCAGGAGCAGGGACAGAGCAACGGGAGCTCACCCCGTCGCAGGGATTCAAACCGCCGACCTTGTGATCGGCAAGCCCTAGGCTCTGTGCTTAACCCACAGCGCCACCTGGGTCCACTGGTGCCCCTTTAATCAGACTGTGCAGCTTGGCTCACTTCCCCGAGTTATCTCATCTGCACGCAAGTCATTTCCTGCCTTCCGTCCGTAGCATGCTTGAAGGCTGGGTTATGTTGGTATCTTGGGCGACCTGACAGCCTGCGAAGATGGGCACAGCACCTGTACACAACTGAACACAGAGCATTTTCAGTGGCCTCTGCCTCCTGACCCGCCTTGCTCTCCCCCACTCGAGAGCCAGCAAACCAACCGAGACCACCTGGCACAACACCAAGGCTGGCTGGAGCAGCAGTTCTTTTTAGTGAGAGGCCCCAAGCTGCTGCAGGGCTGGTTTCAGTCTTTTCCTTGTTTTCGACATTGTCCGCAGAGCAGCTCAGAACAAATTCAAGATCAGACAGAGGACTGCAGTGGTGGTGGGGAGCCAGTGCCCTGTTCTGCCCCGGATCAAACCTCAACAGAACACCACAGTGACTGAACCGTCCCTGCAGAAGCCACCTCTGCATGGGAGAATCCTTCTGTCCCTCTCTCGATGCATCGAGAGCTTCCCGAGGACGGAGCCACTCCTTCTCCATCGCTCCTGCACCTCACCCTCAGAAAGTCACAGCACAGCCGCCGACATCCCACGAGCAAAAAACACGACGTTCCTGTCCTGGATCTTGTACTGGTAAATGCGCAGGAGGTCCTGCTCCGCTTTCCTCTCCCACGAGCTCCGCTGGATGATCGATAACTGGAGCAACGAAAGGGGAAATTGGGGGGAAGGGAGAGCCTTTATTTATTGCTTTTATATATACAGTGGTACCAGGTTACATACCCTTCAGGTTACATACGATTCAGGTTAAGAACTCCGCTAACACAGAAATAATGCTCCAGGTTAAGAACTTTGCTTCAGGATAAGAACAGAAATGAAGTGAATCAGCGACCTGATTGGCCTGCAAGAGTAGCCAATCAGGCTCCTGGATGAAGTGAATCCGCAACCTGATTGGCCTACAGGAGTAGCCCGGAATTAGCCAATCACGTGGGGCCCATTGTGTAAATAATGTATATATAGCAGACGTCTTGGGGAAAGATTCATTCCTTGCTACTATGAGCTGAATAAAGAGCATGAAATTCACACTTGACTCCGATTATATTTCAGCCACTTTGGCCAGGACCTCCCATCGCTCCGCCTGCCCAGATGAGGGCATAGGTGAGAAATACCCAAATCTTACCTTTCTAGGCTCAGAGCTAGGGCTGGGCGATGAATCGCTATATCGTCCAAAACCGGTTTGAAGTTCTTATCATGATTGGTTTCATGAGTTTTGACCTGGCAATGGATGTCAGGGGAACACCCGGGGACAGCGGAGAGCCAGTAGAGGAGGAGGGAGGACTCCCGGATGCTGGGAGCGGCAAACACCGCTCAAGGAGCTCAGAGTCCTCCTGTGGGAGCGATAGGCAGGAAAAGAGCTCCGGACACCAACTTAGTGGTTCAGGGACAGAGGGGGAAATGGTGGCCCCGTCGCCCCAATTACGTAGGGAGCTGAAACGGAAGGAGCAGAGGAGGAGACTAGGGATCCCTAAGTTCTTCTGTTGGGGGCGCTCCCATAAGGCGCCGCTTCCGGGATCTGAGAGTGACTGAAACGGTCATGAAATCTTAAGCTCTGTCTTGTACATATCTGTATAATAAACCAATGTAAATATACAGATACTGAGTCGGGACTTGTCACTCGTGGGGAGCACCAACGAAACCCTGACAATATATCACAAATCATGATGTGTGTGTGTTTGTGTGCTCTGCAAAAATCACAATGTGGGGAAAATTGTGAAGCCAGCCACGGCCTCAACAGAGCTCCATCCTTATGTGTGGCTTTTTTTGGTGAGTGTGTGTTTTGTGCTGTTTTTTGTTTCTTTCTGTTTTTTTAACGGGATGGCATGCAATTTCGTTGCACTTGTATAGCGTTGTGCTTGTACTTGTGCAATGACAATAAATTATCTTATCTTATCTTATCTTTCAGACACTGTGATACATCAGTCTATCAAGATGTTTAGCTGGTGATATACGGCGATGTTGAAAACCAGATGTCGCCCAGCTCTACTCAAGAGTCCAGGAGAGCGTCAAAGCAAGCCAATTAGCTTACATCAAAGCACGTGAATCGAAACATAGATGAGCTCACTGCTGCAACAACTACCAATTAATCGTGGGGTTATCTTGACTACGAAGGTGGTGCTTGCAGGCCCTCCATCTTCATGATTGTTTCAACACACTCACCTGCCCATGAACATCCTTGCAGTAGCCGGTCGCCAGACCTTCTGCCCATAGGATCCGATTGCTCTGGTGACGGACAGCCTTGACAAGCAGCTCGTTCTCCTCATCCTCCGAGTCGGCGCTGCTGTGCAGCATCACAACCAAGTTCCCCTGAGAGCCAGGAAGCACCACAACAGTTTCAGCTCCAATTTTAGATCAGACCAGGAGGCGTTGATAAGACACCCGCCCCCAGTCTCCTCTACGTAGTATCTGCACTGAGCTGAATTTTGAATTTTTTAAGCTAAGGGGCAGATTACTATTCTATTGGACTGGATGGCCCTTGTGGTCTCTTCCAACTCTATGGTTTATATATACCCCACCTTTCCCACCAGACCAGGACTCAAGGCAGCTACAGCAAATTAAAACAACACAGGTAAAATTTTAAAAAGCTAAATATACGTCCTCTTCAGGCTCCGGAGAGGGTCTACTCGTGAGTCATGAGAACTCTCCAGCTCTCTCCCATCATTTCTGGGTTTGAATGAAATTATTTACAGTGGTACCTCAGTTTACGAACTTAATCCGTTCCGGAAGTCCGTTCTTAAACCGAAACCGTTCTTAAACCGAGGCGCATGTTCCCTAATGAGGCCTCCCGCCACCAGTGCCCTTCCACTGTTTGGATTCCGTTCGCAGACCGAGGTAAAGTTCTCAAAAAAAAGAGGTAAAGGTAAAGGACCCCTGACAGTTAAGTCCAGTCGCAGACAACTCTGGGGTTGTGGGGCTCATCTTGCTTTACAGGCTGAGGGAGCCGGTGTTTGTCTGCAGACAGTTTTTCCGGGTCATGTGGGCAGCATGACTAAGCTGCTTCTGGCGCAAAGGAACACCAAAACCAGAGCAGCGCACGGAAACGCTGTTTACCTTCCCGCTGGAGCTGTACCTATTTATCTACTTGCACTTTTTTGGCGTGCTTTTGAACTTCTAGGTTGGCAGGAGCTGGGACCGAGCAACGGGAGCTCACCCCGTCGCGGGGATTCGAAACGCCGACCTTCTGATAGGCAAGCCCAAGAGGCTCAGTGGTTTAGACCACAGCGCCACCCACGTCCCAGAAACTGGAACACTATTTCCAGTTTTGCGGAGTTTGTAAACTGAATAGTTCGTAAACAGGACTGTTCTTAAACCGAGGTACCACTGTATTCACCTATTTCCTGGTGCCGCATATGAACGTGGCTGCAGACAAGGAGAACGTGCAAAAGGGCTTGGTCGTGCCTGAGGTTGAATTCTGACAAGACAGAAGTACTGTTCTTTGGGGACAGGAGACGGGAGGTTGTGGAGGACTCCCTGGTCCTGAATGGGGTAACTGTGCCCCTGAAGGACCAGGTGCGCAGCCTGGGGGTCATTTTGGACTCACAGCTGTCCATGGAGGCGCAGGTTAATTCTGTGTCCAGGGCAGCTGTTTATCAGCTCCATCTGGTGCGCAGGCTGAGACCCTCCCTGCCCGCGGACTGTCTCGCCAGAGTGGTGCATGCTCTGGTTATCTCTCGCTTGGATTACTGCAATGCACTCTATGTGAGGCTACTTTTGAAGGTGACCCAGAAACTACAACTAATCCAGAATGTGGCAGCTAGACTGGTGACTGGGAGTGGCCGCCGAGACCACATAACACATAAGGTCTTGAAAGACCTACATTGGCTCCCAGTACATTTCTGAGCACAATTCAAAGTGTTGGTGCTGACCTTGAAAGCCCTAAATGGCTTCGGTCCTGTATACCTGAAGGAGCGTCTCCACCCCCATCGTTCAGCCCGGACACTGAGATCCAGCTCCGAGGGCCTTCTGGCGGTTCCCTCACTACGAGAAGCCAAGTTAAAGGGAACCAGGCAGAGGGCCTTCTCGGTGGTGGCGCCCGCCCTGTGGAACGCCCTCCCAGCAGATGTCAAAGAGAAAAACAACTACCAGACTTTTAGAAGACATCTGAAGGCAGCCCTGTTTAGGGAAGCTTTTAATGTTTGGTAGACTATTGTATTTTAATATTCTGTTGGAAGCCGCCCAGAGTGGCTGGGGAAACCCAGCCAGATGGTTGGGGTATAAATAAAAAATTATTATTATTATTATTATTATTATTATTATTATTATTATTATGTATTAAGCACTTCGGAAGTAGTCCTTGGAGGCCCAAGAAAGGGCTGCAAAAGCAACAGGATTGCCTTCCAAGTCTTGCCTACACTGGAGTGACAACAGCCACTCCTTTTAGGGCAGGCACCTGTCAAAAGGAAAAAGGGAAAGCAATTGCACAGCTATCACGGTACCTTAAGCTGAGCGTTCACCGTGACTCTGCAGTAATGGATGAAGTCGAGAATGTCCGCCAGTCTCACACCCAGGCCCAGCAAGATGCCAAGGTTTTCCACGAGCAGCACAGGACACCTCCATGAGTCTCCGCCAGCGGAAGGGCTCAGGGCGCTCCGGACAAACTCATAAAGGGCTTTCAGGTTTGAGCCGTCACCACTGTCAGGGACAGAGGGAGGAGAGGAGAGGTTACGCTCTGAGGTCTAAGTCCCTGGAAGATCACATCTACTCCAGAGCCACAACATCCCACCGCAAGCAAGAGACGTTACCTCTCTTAATCTGTGACATGTGTTTGTATTTTAATATTTGTTGGAAGCCGCCTAGAGTGGCTGGGGAGACCCGGCCAGATGGGCGGGGTAAAAATAATAAATTATTATTATTATTATTATTATTATTATTATTATTATTATTATTATCCAAACATATACCTATGTGTCAAGGATCTGCCTCCCCCTTCCAGTCCAGCCCTGAGTGCTTATAGGGAACAGCCACCTATTCTGACGACTGACTCATCGTCGAGTGGAAGCAGCTGCTCTTCGGAAGGGAAAGGGGTGCCAAGGCTCGAGAGACGCAGCGAGAGACCTGGCACCTCCCAGCAAGCAGGTCTGGTGCAGAGATCACGCAGGAGGAAAAGGCGCTTCCGCTTCCCCAAGCTACTTTGCTGGCGCCAAAATCGTCGTGCGCCACTTCCGGATTCTGCTAGCGACTGAGTAGACATGTTATGATTTAGCTTTTCACTGTAATATAATGAGCACTGATAAAAAGCTACTGAAAGGCAAATGACTCGGCCTCCTTATTGAACGACCGATGAGGGGGAGGCCGTGACACTATGTAACAGGTGCCATATGTAACATATACCCAGCCAGATGGGCAGGGTACAAATAATAATAATAATAATAATAACAATAATAAATTATTATTATTATTATTATTATTATTCACCCCACCCACTGAAATATACTATCAGAGGCTTAGGCTGCAATCCTAACCCTATGTAAGAGTTCTGTAGTGGCTTCTCACGAGTAAAAAGTCTCGACTCCAGTCCCGTATATTTACAACGGTTTATTATACAAGTATATACAGTGCAGAGCTCAGAAACCAGTGACTGTCAGTGTCACTCTCAGATCCCGGAAGTGGCGCTCTTCGGGAGCGCCCCCAACAAAAGAACTTCTGTACCTCAAGTCTCCTCCTCCCTTCCTTGCGTTTCATCCCTCTACGCACTTGGGGCGACGGAACTGAGGTGGCTTCCTCTGTTCCTGCTCCGCTGGGTAGGTGTCCAGAGCCTGTAGCATCCCACAGCCCTCCCACCCCAGCACTCCTGCCCCGCCTGTCGCTCCCACAGGAAGTCTCCCCACCAGAGGCGTAGGAAGGTCAGGTGGTACCCGGTGCGGAAAAATTATTGTCACCCCCCCACCAACATTGATATTTTATTTTTATTTTTATTTTGCCTGCAAAAATGGTTTTACGTTATTTCATATTTTCTTACAAAGGAATAATAATAAGTAAAAATAAACTTTTATTTATATCCCGCCCTCCCCGGCCGAAGTCGGGCTCAGGGCGGCTAACATCAGATACATAACGTTGATATAAAATCAAACAATAATTAAATTGCCTCCTAAAAACATGTCAAAATCAAATTAAAGTCTAATTAGATGGCTTTCCGCAGGGTTAGGGTTGGGAACAGTAAGCGCCCCACTGAATTGAAATTTCAGCCTTCACGACACAGGAAAACGGCCAAGTAAACAGCTATTTTTGTGGAGGAGGATCAAGATATTAACTGATATGCATGAAATTTCATATATAGCTATATAATCCCTAGTGTAGTAAGATAAGACCTTTGGAGCAGGTATTAAAAAAAAAAGTTTTTAATGAACCACCCTAGTAGGGCAGTAATTGTTCCTTGATAATTTGTCACCCCCTCCATGATGGAACATGGGGCGGGCCCCCCCCGCCCCCCTTCCTACGCCCCTGCTCCCCACTGCTTCTGTGGTGCAGGGAACCTTCAGTCTCGGGAGAGCCCTCGCACCACCCCACTGGGCTGTCCGCTGGCCTCTGACGGTTCCCTGACACCCTACTTCAGTCGGACTTACTTCTGAGTAGATCTGGTTAGGGCAGCGATGCAACTTACCTGAGGAACTGGAAAGGGCTGTTTTCACCCGTCTGTTCTTGCTGCTGCTGCTGCTGTTCCCCAAACAATACGTCGTTAGAGGATTTCAGCCCTTCCAAGAACACAAGCTGGCCTCGTTCTTTGGCCGCAGCCAAGCTGACTCCCTGGAAAGCAATATTTGCAGGTGGAGAAATGCAAGCATTGCAATTTTGCAAACAGATGCCAGGCACATTTGAACATCTCTCCTGCAGGTCTTTGGCTAGGGCGGCCTGCCTGCCAAAAGCAACAAGCAGGAACATTCATCATCTCCCGTTCCATGTGGAAGCTGGCCCAGGAGTCCCTCACAACCCAATTTCAAGTCCTTTTCATTGTTTATCAACGCAGACGGCTATGGAAATCCTTGGGAGAGACACCACACACACAAAATAAAAAAATTCCTTCCAGTAGCACCTTAGAGATCAACTAAGTTTGTTCTTGGTATGAGCTTTCGTGTGCATGCACACTTCTTCAGATACCACACACACAATCGCCCTCGATTGTGAGAAACCTCTGCACCAGTTGCTGTGTGCTCAACAGTCACCAGAAAGAAACAGAATTTTGGAGTAGAAGGGCCCCCTATGGCCTGATCCAGCGGCCAGGCTCTTTCTTATGCACTTAATTTATTTAGTCATAAATTATACCAAAATGAAGGAAATGGTCCTTCCTGATAGGAAGCATCTTCATAGATGGTGCTTAGTGGGAGACACAATTGAG
This sequence comes from Darevskia mixta, assembly GCA_034641385.1. NCBI lineage: Eukaryota > Metazoa > Chordata > Lepidosauria > Squamata > Lacertidae > Darevskia > Darevskia mixta. The sequence goes on from JAWWNH010000015.1 coordinate 1,626,788, forward strand.
CTATGCTCTAGGGCAGGCATCCCCAAATTGCGGCCCTCCAGATGTTTTGGCCTACAACTCCCATGATCCCTAGCTAACGGGACCAGTGGTCAGGGATGATGGCAATTGTAGTCCAAAACATCTGGAGGGCCGAAGTTTGGGGATGCCTGCTCTAGGGAGCCAGTGTGGTATAGTGGTTAAGAGCGGTAGACTCGTAATCTGGGGAACCGGATTCGCATCTCCGCTCCTCCCCATGCAGCTGCTGGGTGACCTTGGGCTAGTCACACTTCTCTGAAGTCTCTCAGCCCCACTCACCTCACAGAGTGTTTGTTGTGGGGAAGGAAGGGAAAGGAGAATGTGAGCCGCTTTGAGACTCCTGAAGGGGAGTGATAAAGCAGGATATCAAATCCAAACTCTTCTCTTCTTCTTCTTCTAGCTGAGTGCTTCCCAAAGTGGGTGGTACCCGCCCTGGAGGGGCCAGTGGGATTACTTTAGGGTGTGCTAAGAGGCAAGGGGGCATCGGGGGGGCTGCAGGTGGTCTTCTCCAAGTGCATTGATCGCTTTTCTACGATTGACCAGGTTAAAACCTCAAGCAAAACACCTTCCATGCCCTGCATTCCACACCCTGCTCTTATCGCTATTTCCTTAGGTAAAGTAATAATAATAATAATAATAATAATAATAATAATAATAATTTATAATTTGTACCCCGCCCATCTGGCTGAGTTTCCCCAGCCACTCTGGGTAGCTCCCAATTGAATGTTAAATCAATACAGCATTAGATATTAAAAACTTCCCTAAACAGGGCTGCCTTCAGCAGTCTCTTAAAAATAGGATAGCTGCTTATTTCCTTGACATGTGATGGAAGAGTGTTCCACAGTTCATTTGCATTTATGATTCTGAGTCGTCACAAGATAGCCAATTATTGGTAACAGCTATTGATTTTCCTCTAAATCCTTAACCGTACATCTGTGGTAGGTGAAGGTTTGCATGTGTTTGTTAAGAAGTTGTACAGAAATACATTGCGCTATAAAGCCCCTTATGTTTCCGTTAGTCAGAATGCATGAAAATGCTTTTCATGCAATCTTATTTGCTGAACTTAATTGTGTTATCGTCCTTAGTGGGTTGTGTAAACTGCTATTTTATTGGGGAGGGGGCCCTGGGGATGCATTTATGGAACCAAGGTGTTAGCAGCCTGCAAAAGTTTAAGAGCCACTGAATTAAGATGCTGATGATGAAGCAGCCTTGGTATTAATTTTAATTATGTATATGGCTGGTAATCGTGAGCAGGAGAGCTGTTGTGCTTCCCTTAACTGTTTCCCTTTTGGGCCCCCCTTGGCCTGATCCAACAGCCAGGTAGATCATCCCTGGAGGCCTGTCTCTGTCTTCCCCCACCTTCCAAGGTGAGATCTGTTGCTGCCGGAAATGGAAAGGCAGGAGTGAGATGTCTTAATTAATACAATAAAATACAATAAATACAATACAATAAAATACAATAAATACAATACAATAAAATACAATAAATACAATACAATAAAATACAATAAAATCAGCCTGGCTTACCAGCTTTTGGGCCACTATGTTGTAGTGGCTGAAGGACTGCAGAAGGGCCACGAAACAGACTTTACAGCCAGCTGGAAAGGCAAAAAAAGGACACAAGTTGTTTTGCTGCTACGAAGTTCCCACCATCAATGGGGATCACAACACAAAATCGGCAGGAAACAGACTGTTGCTCTGAAAACGCCTTTTTCCATTGTCATTTTCATCATCGCCTTTCAATGCTTTCCCATCCTCCTGGGAAAGATGCAAATCCCGCTGTACATGACGACACCAGGTTCGCTGCAGGGCAAGATTGCGTCTTTTGACTGTACACGCCCAAATCCACACTCTGTCCACCCAACAAGAGGGCGAAGATGCTCTGGTCTAGGCAAGGTGGTTGGGCCATCAACTAGGGGGACAGCTTTGCACAAGAAGGTCCCTCTGTTATTACAGCCAGGGGTGGTGCAGTGGTTAAGAGTATTGGAGATCAGAGTTCAGATCCCCCCTTGGCCATGACGCTCACTGGGTGTAACTTTGAGCCAGTCAATGCCTCTCAGCCTAGCCTACCTCACAGGGTTGTTGTGGGGATTAAACGAGGCGGGGCGAGACCCATGTGCACCACCTGATGTCCTTGGAGAAAAAGGTGGGATATAAATGCAACAAATAATACCATATTTCTCGCTCCATAAGACGCACTTTTTTCCTCCTAAAAAGTAAGGGGAAATGTCTGTGCGTCTTATGGAGCGAATGTGTGGTCCCTGGAGCTGAACTGCCCAGGGGCAAAAGCAGATCATGCTTTTTTAAAAAAAAGAGAGAGAGAAGGGGGTGTTGAAAGGAAGCCGGCTGAGCAGCTGCTCAGCAAACGATCGGGGAGAGAGATAAGGGAGAGAGATTCCAGCCCCGCCCCCTTGCAGAGGGAGGCTGTTTCCCCAGCGACATGTGCCTGGCTGATTAGATTATCTGTCTGGAAACTGTAGAAATGGCTTCCTGAAGCTGCAGAACTGTGAGTTAAACCCCATAAAACAGGATTTTTTTTCCCTTTGCAAAGTAAGCTCAACAACTTTGAGCTGATCCTCAAAAAATGGGGCTTTTCTCCTTTGCAAAAGAAGCTACAGAAATTTGAGCTGATCCTCAAAAAAAATTGGGGCTTTTCCCCTCTAAAAACGAGGTGCGTCCTATGGTCAGGTGCGCCTTATAGAGCGAAAAATACAGTAAATAAATAAATAAATGAGCACATTCCAGAATTCTCCCCCTCAAACAGGTATACAGATTACATACACACAGACTACTGTCCTTTTAAAGACGTTTGTATCCCATTTTGCCAAGGTTTGGCTTTATGTAAGAAATATGGGGTTGTTGGGTTTTTTTTAATCACCAGATTAATTTTGCTGCGTACCTTTCAAATAAAAGGAAAGAAAATGGTGAAGCAGGAAGCTGGCATCTGTCTTGTCAGCACACAGCAAGGTCAGCTTGCCCTGGAAAACACAAATCAGGGAGGGTATAAAAATGGAACGATCACATGAGTCAACTGTGTGATGCAGCAGCAAAAAAACCTAATGCAATTCTAGGCTGCATCAATAGAGGTCTAGTGTCCAGAACAAGGGAAGTAATAGAATTGCTCTATTCTGACTTGGCCAGACACCATTTGCAGTCCTGTATCTAGTTCTGGGCTCCCCAGTTTCCTGTGCAGAGGATGATGATCAATATACGGTAACCAAGAGTCTGGAAACCAAGCCTTATGACCTCACAGTCACTGCAGGGATTAAATGAGGGTGGGGAGAGAATCACATACACCAACTTGAGCTCCTTGGAGGAAAAGGGTGAGATACAAATATTCTTTTTTAATGTCAAAACAAAATAAAAAATAAAAAAATTCCTTCCAGTAGCACCTTAGAGACCAACTAAGTTTGTTCTTGGTATGAGCTTTCGTGTGCATGCACACTTCTTCAGATACGAAAGCTCATACCAAGAACAAACTTAGTTGGTCTCTAAGGTGCTACTGGAAGGAATTTTTTTATTTTGTTTTGAGGTTTGACTGTATATGTAGATATATATAATTCTAAGTACATCAATGTTTAATTGTTTTTTAATGGTTATTTTCTCTCTCTCTGTTTCTAGCTGTTTTTATTTTTATCCATAAACCACCTTGAGTCCCTGTCATGAGGAAAGTCAGGGAACAAATAAATTAATAATAATATTAATATTAATAGCAATGTTAATATTAATGCAGTACACAAATTTAACTAATATTAACAAGAATAAATAGAAATCAGGGGTGAAAAATAATAATTTTATATATTGCGTGTCTGTTTCTAATTTGATCCTTTTACAGAGTTTTCGATGTATTGTGGTATTTTATGCACTGTGACTTGCTGTTATTTTTCTTGATTACGGTTTAGTAATTATTTACTATAATTATTTACTAAATGAGATGGCAAGAATAAACATTGACATCCTGGGCATCAGTGAACTAAAATGGACGGCAATGGGCGAATTCAGTTCGGATGACTATCATATCTACTACTGTGGGCAGGAATCCCGTAAAAGAAATGGAGTGGCCCTCATAGTCAACAAAAGAGTGGCGAAAGCTGTACTGGGATGCAATCTCAAAAATGATAGAATGATCTCGATACGAATCCAAGGCAGACCTTTTAACATCACAGTAATCCAAGTTTATGCACCAACTACCAGTGCTGAAGAAACTGAAGTTGACCAATTCTATGAAGACTTACAACACCTTATAGAAATGACACCAAGGAAGGACGTTCTTCTCATTATAGGGGATTGGAATGCTAAAGTAGGGAGTCAAGAGATAAAAGGAACAACTGGCAAGTTTGGCCTTGGAGTTCAAAATGAAGCAGGGCAAAGGCTAATAGAGTTCTGTCAAGAGAACAAGCTGGTCATCACAAACACTCTTTTCCAACAACACAAGAGACGACTCTATACATGGACATCACCAGATGGGCAACATCGAAATCAGATTGATTATATTCTCTGCAGCCAAAGATGGAGAAGCTCTATACAGTCAGTAAAAACAAGACCTGGAGCTGACTGTGGCTCAGATCATCAGCTTCTTATAGCAAAATTCCAGCTCAAACTGAAGAAAGTAGGAAAAACCACTGGGCCAGTAAGATACAATCTAAATCAAATTCCTTATGAATACACAGTTGAAGTGAAGAACAGGTTTAAGGATTTAGATTTGGTGGATAGAGTGCCTGAAGAACTGTGGATGGAGGCTCGTAACATTATACAGGAGGCAGCAACGAAAACCATCCCAATGAAAAAGAAATGCAAGAAAGCAAAGTGGCTGTCAAATGAGGCCTTACAAATAGCGGGGGAGAGAAGGCAAGCAAAATGCGAGGGAAATAGTGAAAGATACAGGAAATTGAATGCAGATTTCCAAAAAATAGCAAGGAGAGACAAGAGGGCCTTTTTAAACGAGCAATGCAAAGAAACAGAGGAAAACAACAGAATGGGAAAAACCAGAGATCTGTTCAAGAAAATTGGAAATATGAAAGGAACATTTTGTACAAAGATTACCACAATTAAGAACAAAAGTGGAAAGGACCTAACAGAAGCAGAAGACATCAAGAAGAGGTGGCAAGAATACACAGAGGAATTATACCAGAAAGATATGGAGGTCTCATACACCCCAGGTAGTGTGGTTGCTGACCTTGAGCCAGACATCCTGGAGAGTGAAGTCAAATGGGCCTTAGAAAGCCTTGCTAACAACAAGGCCAGTGGAAGTGATGATATTCCAGCTGAACTATTTAAAATTTTAAAAGATGATGCTGTTAAGGTGCTACACTCAATATGCCAGCAAGTTTGGAAAACTCAGCAGTGGCCAGAGGATTGGAGAAGATCAGTCTACATCCCAATCCCAAAGAAGGGCAGTGCCAAAGAATGCTCCAACTACCGCACAATTGCGCTCATTTCACACGCTAGCAAGGTTTTGCTAAAAATTCTACAAGGCAGGCTTAAGCAGTATGTGGACCGAGAACTCCCAGAAGTGCAAGCTGGATTTCGAAGGGGCAGAGGAACCAGAGACCAAATTGCAAACATGCGCTGGATTATGGAGAAAGCTAGAGAGTTCCAGAAAAACATTTACTTCTGCTTCATTGACTACGCAAAAGCTTTTGACTGTGTCGACCACAGCAAACTATGGCAAGTTCTTAAAGAAATGGGAGTGCCTGATCACCTCATCCATCTCCTGAGAAATCTCTATGTGGGACAAGAAGCTACAGTTAGAACTGGATATGGAATAACTGATTGGTTCAAAATTGGGAAAGGAGTACGACAAGGCTGTATATTGTCTCCCTGCTTATTTAACTTATATGCAGAATTCATCATGCGAAAGGCTGGACTGGATGAAGCCCAAACCGGAATTAAGATTGCCGGAAGAAATATCAACAACCTCAGATATGCTGATGATACAACCTTGATGGCAGAAAGTGAGGAGGAATTAAAGAACCTTTTAATGAGGGTGAAAGAGGAGAGCGCAAAATATGGTCTGAAGCTCAACATCAAAAAAACTAAGATCATGGCCACTGGTCCCATCACCTCCTGGCAAATAGAAGGGGAAGAAATGGAGGCAGTGAGAAATTTCACTTTCTTGGGTTCCATGATCACTGCAGATGGTGACAGCAGTCACGAAATTAAAAGACGCCTGCTTCTTGGGAGAAAAGCAATGACAAACCTAGACAGCATCTTAAAAAGCAAAGACATCACCTTGCCAACAAAGGTCCGTATAGTTAAAGCTATGGTTTTCCCAGTAGTAATGTACGGAAGTGAGAGCTGGACCATAAAGAAGGCTGATCGCCGAAGAATTGATGCTTTTGAATTCTGGTGCTGGAGGAGACTCTTGAGAGTCCCATGGACTGCAAGAAGATCAAACCTCTCCATTCTTAAAGAAATCAGCCCTGAGTGCTCACTAGAAGGACAGATCCTGAAGCTGAGGCTCCAGTACTTTGGCCACCTCATGAGAAGAGAAGACTCCCTAGAAAAGACCCTGATGTTAGGAAGGATTGAGGGCACAAGGAGAAGGGGACGACAGAAGATGAGATGGTTGGACAGTGTTCTCGAAGCTACTAACATGAGTTTGGCCAAACTGCGAGAGGCAGTGAAGGATAGGTGAGCCTGGCGTGCTCTGGTCCAGGGGGTCACGAAGAGTCGGACACGACTGAACGACTGAACAACAACAATTATTTACTGTAATTGTGAATTTCTGTTTAATTATTATTTGCTGATATTCTGAGAGTTGGTTTTGTAGTGTACTATTATATTCAAAGGAATTACTGAATGTTACCTTATTTAAGTCACCTATTTCAAAGTTATGTTTTTATTATGACTTTTTTGTATTTAATAAATAATAATAATAATAATTTATTACTGTATTTATACCCCGCCTATCTGGCTGGGTTTCCCCAGCCACTCTGGGCGGCTTCCAACAGAATATTAAAATGCAATAGTCTATTAAACATTAAATGTTTCCCTAAACAGGGCTGCCTTCAGATTGCTATAAGGTGTATGCCACTGCAGTCTTATTTTCCTGTTTCTTCATCTTGTAATTCCCCTTGTGTACACTAATATAGAAAAGCGGACGACACATTAGAAGTCAAAACACCTGGAAGTATCCAGGGCTCCAGGAAGAGGCTTCACTTTAGGGGGGAAAGGCCTGGAAGGCCAAGGGTGGGAATGACTACGAATCCCAGAATGCTTCGCTCCCAAACCCCGCGCGCGTTGCATCCTGGGAGCCGGAGCCCCACACAACCCAACAACCCTCCGCCCACCGCTCAACGGAGGCCGGAGGAGGCCGGAGACTTCCAGGCGGCGGCCCCTCACCTGCTCCGGCTTCTCGACGGAGGCTCCGAGCAGCTCGTTCAGCTCTGCGAACATCGCGCCGCTCTCTCTCGCTCTCTCTCTCTCTCTGGTACGGCGTCCGCCGAGGGTCGAAAGAGGCGCCGCTGCTTTGCGCCCGCGTGGTCCTGCAGGGCCGCCGCAATGCGCATGCGCTTGTCGGCCTCCCGCACAGCTCTCGAGGCCGCCCTCTGCCGTCGACTTTTCAAGAGGCGCGGTGCGCATGCGCCCCTGGGTCTCGGCTCAGCTTTCGCTGCCGCCGCCTGCCGTCCGCTTGAAAGCGGCGCGGGCGGGCGCGAGGTAGCAGAATGGAGCGGGCGGGCAGGGAATTGCCCTCTCGCAGCTGAATGCGGGTAGATAAAGGAATGTCATAGAACCACAGCGTTGGAAGGGACCCCCAGGGGTCATCCAGCCGAACCCCCTGCAATGCCTGCATATTTGCGGGTGGTCGTCCCTATGAGCTGTTAGAAGGCGACGATATTTGCATGTTTTTTGCAGTATGGGCAAATTGCGGACAAAAATCTAGCATGTGACAAGAGGACCGGGAAGCCCAAAGGCATCTGTTTCATTTGCTACGAAGACGAGCAGAGCACCGGCTTTGCTGTATTTAGATAATAATAATAATAATAATAATAATAATAATAATAATAATAATAAATAATTTATTATTTATACCCCGCCCATCTGGCTGGGTTTCCCCAGCCACTCTGGGCGGCTTCCAGCAGAACATTAAAATACAATAATCTATTAAACATTAAAACCGTCCCTAAACAGGGCTGCCTTCAGATGTCTTCTAGACAGTTGTTGTTCTCTTTGACATCTGGTGGGAGGGCATTCCACAGGGCAGGCGCCACCACTGAGAAGGCCCTGTGCCTGGTTCCCTGTAACTTGGCTTCTCGTAGTGAGGGAACCGCCAGAAGGCCCTCGGCACTGGACCTGAGTGTCTGGGCTGAACGATGGGGGTGGAGACGCTCCTTCAGGTATACTGGACCGAAGCCATTTAGGGCTTTAAAGGTCAGCACCAACAGTTTGAATTGTGCTCGGAAACGTACTGGGAGCCAGTGTAGGTCTTTCAAGACCGGTGTTATGTGGTCTCGGCGGCCGCTCCCAGTCACCAGTCTAGCTGCCGCATTCTGGATTAATTGCAGTTTCCGGGTCACCTTCAAAGGTAGCCCCACGTAGAGCGCATTGCAGTAATCCAAGCGGGAGATAACCAGAGTGTTCAGTATTGATTCAAAGGTTATCATGTCTGTATGACTATTGTCTGTAAAGTAACTGCATTCCTGTTCCAGAAGGAACAGCTACTATTGGTTCATTCAAGCTGCTGCATTTGGATCTTCAGTCTTATTGGTTCCCACCAAAAAGCAGCAGTGCGATTGCTTGAGATTGTTCCCTCCAAAATGTATCCTTGTATAGCAAGCCTTCTGTCTCTATAAATGTAGCTCCCCCTACCCTCAGTTCCCCAGTCTTGTCTTGTTGCCTGAATAAAGAGTTGTTACATGAAGACGCTGTCTCCTTGCCTGCAATGTCAGAGAGCTGAAATCACTCGCTGAAATCATTAGCCCCACGCTACTACACAGAGCATGCACCACTCTGGCGAGACAGTCCGCGGGCAGGTAGGGTCTCAGTCTGCGCACCAGATGGAGATCCCACCTCTTTCTCCAAGGAGCTCAAGGGAGGGTTACATGGTCCTTTCCCTTTCCTCATTTACACAACAACCCTGTGAGGTAGTAGGTTACGCTGAGAGGCAGCGACTGGCCCTCAAGGTCACCCAGGGAGCTCCATGACCCAAGTCGGGGTTTGAACCCTGGTCTCTCCCAGGCCCTAGTCCAACACACTAACCACTACACTACCATTGTCGCGGCAACTCCCAACATCCTCTAACGATTCAGCTGGGGAACATCCGGCCCTCCAGATACGGCTGGTTTTAAAAGAATAAAAAATAAAAAAAATCCCTTCCAGTAGCACCTTAGAGACCAAGTTTGTTATTGGTATGAGCTTTCGTGTGCATGCACACTTTATTTTTTATTTTGTTTTGACTATGACAGACCAACACGGCTACCTACCTGTAACTGGTTTTAAAAGGTTTGGGAAATGCAAGGGGTGCTGGCCTTCACGCCTGCCTGCTAGAAGCACGTGGCTGGCCATGACTGGAAGCAGGTTACTGGGGTAGGGGGAGCACCTGCTTTGCATTGCAGGTTCAACCTCACAGAACTGAAGATTCGGAAGGGACGCCAATGGTCATCTAGTCCAACCCTCTCCAATGCAGGAATCTCTTTGCCCAACATGGGGCTTGAACCCATGACCCTGAGATTAAGAGACTCATGCTCTACCAACCGAGCTATCAAGAAAGGCACACCTCCGACATCTCTAGGTGCAAAGAATCTCAGGCACGAGGCGGTGGGAGGAACGTCCTCTCTGTGCCTGAGAGCCTGGAAAGAAGCCGTTGGTCAGAGTTGACGATACTGGGGTAGATGTTGAACAAAGAGTCCGACCGCCTGGTGTAAAACATTACGGTAGACTGTGATCTGATCCGGAAAGACGGTCAGTGTGTCTGCATTCCACCAGGGGGCATCACAGGGAAGCAGATTCTTTCGGAAGCCAGAATAAACGGGGAGAACAGATAAGAAAAACCTGCTGGATTAGGCCAATGGCCCATTTCATCCAGTACCTACTGTCCAATCCGATGTCCAACCAGGATTACAGCACAAGAGCCACTCTCCCTGTTGTTTCAAAAAACTGGCACAGATTGAAAGGGACCCCTAGGGGTCATCCAGCCCAACCCCCTGCAATGCAGGAATCTCTACTAGATCTTACATGGCAGTTGGCCATCCAACCTTTGCTTAAAAAACTCAAATGAAGAGTACAGTACAGTATAGCCAAAATCATTCCTTGCCAGATGCTTATTAAGCAGTAAGGAAAACTGGAGTGCTTGATTGTCAGCAATTATCTGCGGGGTTCTGTTGCAAAGCTGTGGATAAACCTGAAAGGGATGGATGCGAGAAACACAGAATCGTAGAGTTGGAAAGGAACCCGAGGGTCATCTAGTCTAACCCCCTGCAATGCAGGAATCTCCACTAATGCATTGTTCCCCATCCTTGGGCCTCCAGCTGTTTTTGGACTACAACTCCCATCATCCCTCGCTAGCAAGACCAGTGGTCAGGGATGATGGGAATTGTAGTCCGAAAACAGCTGGAGGCCCAAGGTTGGGGAACACTGCACTAATGCACCCATGACAGGTGGGCATCCAGCCTCTGCTTAGAAACCTCCAAGGAAGGAGACCATTCCACTTTCGGAACTGCTCTTACTGTCAGAAAGTTCTTCCTGGTGTTTAGTCGGAATCTCCTTCCTTGTAAATTGAAGCCATTGGTTCGGGTCCTACCCTCCAGAGCAGGAGAAAACAAGCTTGTTCCATCTTCCATGGGTCACCTCTTGAGATATTGGAAGGTGGCTATCATATCTCCTCTTTCCCAGGCGAAACATACATTGCTCCTTCGACCGTTCCTCATAAGGCTTGGTTTCAAAACCATCAGGGCTATTAGCCCTCTACTCCATGAATTTGTCTAATTTAAAGCCGTCATTTTCTATAAACTTTCTCCATGCCGCCTCTCGCTTGCCTTCTCTATAAACTAAAAATACTTTAGGATTAAGGTGGATTAAGACCCGCCGTAAAGATTGAGTGAAACCAGCGAGATTTAGCCATGACTTGCTCCTAACAACTGCTTCACCTTTATTCCTTTTAGTACTGATTCCATTAATGCCCCACCTTTCCCTCCCATAAGCTCCAGGTGGCCTACATGGCCCTCTCCTCCTTTAATCCCCACAACAACCCTGTGAAGCAGGTTAGGCTGAGAGGCACGGACTGCTCCGAGGTCACACCCAGTGAGCTTCATGGCCAAGTGGGGATTCGAACCCAGGTCTCCCAGGTCCTAGTCCAACACTCTATAACCTTGCTGAGCAGTGATGACCCTATCAAGCTTGGTGGGGAGGCAGCTGTCAGTCCACAAGGGACTCCTTCCAAAATGGCACCTCCAATTTCAAAATGGCGTTACCCATGTCAAGCGAGATGTGGGTGCCTCAGGCCTACCCACTCATCTTGGGGCGCTTCCCAGGTGTCCAATTGCTTTGGTAACAAAGCCGCAGGGCTTGATCCCCTTGGTGTTCTGTTGTAAGAATTTAAGGTATTCTATTTATATATATAATAATTCTTATTAATGTACCAAGCAAACAAGGCCAGACAGGCCTCACCATTTTTCACTCCCAAACTGTTTCTCTGCAAGGAAGGAGGAGGGATAATCCTGGCTTCCTGATACCTGAGTGCCAGACAAAAGGGTGTGATTAACTTGGCTGGTAAACAGGGAAATGTAAATGTCTATTTGCTTCACTTGATGGGTTTTTGGTGGAGGGCAAGAGGAGGCATGGGGAGGGTCAAGGATGCTCAGATTACTGCCAGGACCAGTGCTAGGGATTTTGGCGCCCTAGGCGAGGGGCTGGGCCACGTGACGTCATTGCGCATGACGTACGGTGCCCCGCCCCCTGCCCGGCCGGGCGTCCTGCGCCGCCGCGGTTTTCGCCGCTGGTTGGGGCGGCACCGGGCGCCGGCGGGGGGCGAGGGGCAGGCTGGCTAGCGCCCCCTTCATTTTGGCGCCCTAGGTAACTGCCTAGTTTGCCTTAATGGACGCGCCGGCCCTGATTACTGCTACCAGACCTCCCCTTTCATGATGTAACTGTGATGTATCTGGGAGGGGGTCCTGGGTTACACCCCTTTTTGTGATGTATGTATGATGTATGGGGGGTGGTCTTGAGCAGGAGGGGGGGATTTCAAAAGTCTATATAGGAGCTGGCACACCATTGTTCTGGGTTCCTCCTCCCTCCTCCATTTTTGGGAGTGATGGGCCCTGTTGCAACAGATATAATAAAATGTTGCTTCTCAATTTTTCTCTGGTTGGCCTCTGTAATTTACTCCTTCCGATGGAGAACCTCAAAAGGCTCTTGTGTACCCCATAAGGGAATAAGAGCAGATTTCTGTTTATTTCAGTTCGAAACGGACGTCTTCCTCTCGCCAGGGCCACTTGCCACAGAATCCAAGCAGTTTAATTCCCAGCTCACCTGCAGCCAGGGAAGCTGACCATTTGAACTCTTTTCCCATTCTGCTTTCTCTGGGATGTCAGACTCAGCCCTTCTCCCTTCCTCTCCTGAGTTTCCCTAGAGCAGAGGTAGGCAACCTAAGGCCCATGGGCCAGATGCGGCCCAATCGCCTTCTCAATCCGGCCCACAGACGGTCCGGGAATCAGCGTGTTTTTACATGAGTAGAACGTGTCCTTTTATTTAAAATGCATCTCTGGGTTATGTGGGGCTGCCTGGTGTTTTTACATGAGTAGAACGTGTCCTTTTATTTAAAATGCATCTCTGGGTTATTTGTGGGGCAAAGGAATCCGTTCATTATCTTTTTCCAAAATATAGTCTGGCCCACCACATGGTCTGAGGGATGGTGGACTGGCCCATGGCTGGAAAAGGTTGCTGACCCCTGCCCTAGAGCCATGAATGAATGGGAGGGGGCAGGATAAAGGCCCCTTTGATCCTGCTATGGGTGCAAGAGAGAGAGAGAAAGCGAACAGAGTTTGTGCTCCAGATCCTTCTCTCCCTGTTTTTGCATCCTTCATTCTTCTGCCAGCTTCTCTTTCTCTCTCTCTCTCACACACACAAAACCCCAGACATGACTCCCTTTCCTTGGCCAACTAACCAAGCATTGAAATTTAATAGCCTCGCCATTTAAAAGTGATTAAACGTCCTGATTACAATGCGGGCCTCCCTGGTGCTGAGTGGCAAGTCCATTCATCGGATGCAAAGCAGGAACTGATGAGTGAAAATGCTCTGGGAGCACAGGAGGGGGGCACCGTGGTCCATCCCAGCCAGCCCCCCACCGCAGGGGCACCTGCATCCCATTCATTCCCCGGGCTCCCCCAAATGGAGTGGACCTCCAACACACGGGGCTCGTTTTACGAGGCTACAGCTTTGCTTTTGCAATGCCAGGTCTTTGGGATATCAACTGCAGAGTCCTATAACCATCCATAATATGTTGTTGTTGTTGTTGTTGTTGTTGTTGTTGTTGTTGTTGTTGTATATGTGATGCTTTCCCCCCCAGACCAGGACTCCAGGTGGCTTAGACAAAATAAAACACAAAAAGATAAACAACAGCCCTGAAGGCAGCCCCGTTTAGGGAAGTTTTTAATCTGTAACATGTTAATGTACTGTTTTTTAATATTTGCTGGAAGCCGCCCAGAGTGGCTGGGGAGACCCAGCCAGATGGGCGGGGTACAAGTAATAAATTATTATTATTATTATTATTATTATTATTATTAGGTACCGGTAATTGTTTTAAAAGCAGTGGAATTAAAACAATGGCAGATTAAGTCGATGGGTTATGCCGAAATGGCAAAAATATCCGGAAGAATCAGAAATCAGGAAAACCAAAATTTTAATAAAGAATGGGGGAGATTTATAATTTATCTTAAAAGCCATTGTAAACAGTTAAAATCATCAGTAGGATTGGAATAACACTTGTAGTTTAAGGGTGAATTTTGGACACAATGGAGAGGTAAAGGAATTGGATTATTATAAAAGATGCAGGAGGAAACGATTGACAACAGGACCCACAAAGGGAATGAAAAAAACACTTATGTTTTAGAGAAGCATTGTCCCTATTGCATCTCCAACAGGTAGCCAAGCCTACCTTGCAGGGTCGTTGTGCGTATTAAATGAGATGCGGGAGAACCACGTACCCCACCTGGAACTCCTTGGAGAAAAAAGCTGGGATGTAAATGCAATTAATAATAATAATAATCAAAAACAGTATTGAAAGTGGGGGGGTGGCTAACCACCTGGACACTATTCTGAGCAAAAACGATCCCAAACGCACCACACAAAGGATGTCTGTTGGTGGGGGGCCCTGGGCTAGTCAAGTCTTTGGCCCAGTAACCTGATCCAGATTCCCAGAAGCGAAAAAGCCGCAGCCAGACGAAGGAGAAGCAAAGAAATGGGTCAAGCTGTCTGGAAGCTCAAAGGGCAGCAGCAACTGTTGCGAAAAGCTCTTTCTCTCCCTTGGAAGCTTCACAAAAGCCTGGAAGGTGGCAGCCGCAGCCGCCAGAAAGGCAGCCCCAAAAAGAGGCCCCTTTCTCTCGCTCCCCTTTTGTCAGGAGGAAGGAAAAGAGGGAAGCTTTCGAGTCCAGACCCTCCAAGATTTCTCCCTTGAAAATAGGGACGTCCTAAGGAAAAGCAAGGGTTAAACCACAGAGCCTAGGGCCAACCTAGCAGTTTGAAAGCACGTCCAAGTGCAAGTAGATAAATAGGTAAAATAGATAAATAGGTAGATAAAAAGCCAATGCAATTCTGGGCTGCATCCATAGGAGTATAGCATCTAGATCAAGGGAAGTAATAGTACCATCTAGATCAAGGGAAGTAATAGTACCACTGAGTAATAGTACCTCACCTGGAATACTGTGTCCAGTTCTGGGCACCACAGTTCAAGAAGGATACTGACAAGCTGGAACGTGTCCAGAGGAAGGCAACCAAAATGGTCAAAGGCCTGGAAACGATGCCTTATGAGGAACGGCTTAGGGAGCTGGGTATGTTTAGCCTGGAGAAGAGAAGGCTAAGGGGTGATATGATAGCCATGTTCAAATATATAAAAGGATGTCATATAGAGGACGGAGAAAGGTTGTTTTCTGCTGCTCCTGAGAAGCGGACACGGAGCAATGGATTCAAACTACAAGAAAGAAGATTCCACCTAAACATTAGGAAGAACTTCCTGACAGTAAGAGCTGTTGGACAGTGGAATTTGCTGCCAAGGAGTGTGGTGGAGTCTCCTTCTTTGGAGGTCTTTAAGCAGAGGCTTGAAAGCCACCTGTCAGGAATGCTTTGATGGTGTTTCCTGCTTGGCAGGGGGTTGGACTGGATGGCCCTTGGGGTCTCTTCCAACTCTATGATTCTAGGTACCGCTCCGGTGGGAAGGTAAACAGCGTTTCCGTGCGCTGCTCTGGTTCACCAGAAGAGGCTTAGTCATGCTGGCCACTTGACCCAGAAGCTGTACGTTGGCTCCCTCGGTCAGTAAAGTGAGATGAGCGCCGCAACCCCAGAGTCGTCCGCGACTGGACCTAATGGTCAGGGGTCCCTTTACCTTTTAAGGAAAAGCAAGACATCCCATGATCAAACCAGACTGTCTTGCCAGAGTGGTGCATGCTCTGGTTATCTTCCGCTTGGACTACTGCAATGTGCTCTACGTGGGGCTACCTTTGAAGGTGACCCAGAAACTACAACTAATCCAGAATGTGGCAGCTAGACTGGTGACTGGGAGTGGCTGCCAGGACCATATAACACCGGTCCTGAGCGTCGAAACAAAATAAAAAAATTCCTTCCAGTAGCACCTTAGAGACCAACTAAGTTTGTTCTTGGTATGAGCTTTCGTGTGCATGCACACTTCTTCAGATACACCTGAGAGATCTGCATTGGCTCCCAGTACGTTTCCGAGCACAATTCAAAGTGTTGGCGCTGACCTTTCAAGCCCTAGACGGCCTCAGCCCAGTATACCTGAAGGAGTGTCTCCACCCCCATTGTTCAGCCAGGACACTGAGGTCCAGCTCCGAGGGCCTTCTGGTGGTTCCCTCCCTGCGAGAAGTGACGTTACAGGGAACCAGGCAGAGGGCCTTCTCGGTGGTGGCGCCCACCCTGTGGAACGCCTTCCTGTCAGATGTCAAGAAAATAAACAACTACCTGACTTTCAGAAGAGATCTGAAAGGCAGTCCTGTATAGGGAAGTTTTTAATGTCTGATGTTTTATCGCTTTTTAATTATTATACTTAATTCTGTTGGGAGCCGACCAGTGTGGCTGGGGAAACCCAGCCAGATGGGCGAGGTGTAAAGAATGAATTATTATTATTAATTATTATTATTATTAATCTGGAAATGACTTCTGAAAATCCGGGACTGTCCCTGGAAAATAGGGACACCTGGAGGGTCTGTACCCAGTCGAGAATCTGAACAAGCCTATGCTTCCAAATGCCCATTTCCTAGGGGTTACTTGAGGGGAAGCCCACCCTGTAGCTAAATCCTGTGCCCTACATTCCATCTGTCTCCCTCCCTGCCCAATATTGCTGCTCATCCTCTCTGCTTCTCTGGCTGCTAAGATTGATTCTTCCAATAATGGGTTCTCCAGTGCGGGGTCAGCAAAAGGGGAATCGCTTTACGAGGGGCTGGTGTCAGACCCCCTTCCTAAGTAACTGGGGAGGGGGAGGAATAGGGCTGCAGCCGCCAAGAACGGCTGCCTATTCGCTTGGACGAGGGAGGAGGTCCGGAAAGGCTAAGGTTCAGGAAAGGGCCACCGAAATGATAGAGGGGATGGAGCGACTCCTCAACGGATGAAGAACAGTTGCCGCATTTGGGACTTTTCAGTTTAGAGCAGGGGTCAGCAACATTTTTCAGCCATGGGCCGGTCCACCGTCCCTCAGACCATGTGGTGGGCCGGACTATATTTTGACAAGAAAAAAAAATGAACAAATTCCTATGCCCCACAAATAACCCAGAGATGCATTTTAAATAAACGGACACATTCGACTCATGTAAAAACATGCTGATTCCCAGACCGTCCGCGGGCCGGATTGAGAAGGCGATTGGGCCGCATCCGGCCCCCGGGCCTTCGGTTGCCTACCCTTGGTTTAGAGGAAAAATGATGTGAGAAAGTGGATGAGGTTTCTCTCCCTCTCTGATAACACTAGAAGTCATGAACAGTCAAGGAAGCTGAACATTGGAAGATTCAGGATGGATAAAGGAAAGCGCTTCTTTAACGCAGAGCACAATTAAACTGCGGAACTCCCTTCCACAAGAGGCAGCAACCCGGGTGGCTTTAAAAGATGATTACAGACACATTCGTAGAGGAGAGGGTTATCAATGGCTCCTACCCATGGGTAGGCCTGGGCGATGTATTCATATATCATATATCGCCAAGGACCGGTAGGAGAGGCAGACTGCAATGGTGGCTTCACTCGGTGGCATATTGCAGGTGAAACTGCCTCCTCCCAAGTCCTCCTGCTACCAGTGGCCAGCATGACAAGGGAGAAACAAACTGCAGCTGGGCGCTGGAGGCAGAGGGACTCTGGCGCGGTGGCGGTTTCACCAGCGGGATTTGGGAGCGGTGGATGAAGCCGCCATTGCCATCGAGAGCCAATGTGGTGTAGTGGTTAAGAGCGGTAGACTCGTAATCTGGTGAACTGGGTTCGCATCTCCGCTCCTCCACATGCAGCTGCTGGGTGACCTTGGGCTAGTCCCACTTCTCTGAAGTCTCTCAGCCCCACTCACCTCACAGAGGAAGGGAAAGGAGAATGTTAGCCGCTTTGAGACTCCTTCGGGTAGTGATAAAGCGGGATATCAAATCCAAACTCTTCTTCTTCTACTACTACTCTGGGCGAGAGCCTTCTCTCTTGGCTGAGGAGCGCAAAAACACCCCTTCCTTCAGCTTTGCAAAAAGGGAATATCTTCTTAGTGCAGTGGTGATGCTGTCTACAAACCTGGAACGCCCCTGTGAGAAAATTCCACATATATTTTTCCTCTGCAGCTGACGACTTTGCAGCAGGGGCAAAGCCTGTTAGGCGTTTATTTTAGAGTAAATAAATACAAGTGATTTCACTTTCTTGGGTTCCATGATCACGAAGAGTCGGACACGACTGAACAACAACAAAAATACAAGGTCCCCTGCTATAGCTGGAGTGGGAGGGAGCTGTCCAGGGTCCTGATTCCAGCATACCTCTCTCAGGCCAGGAGTGGGGAGAGTCTGGTCCTTCAGATGTTGCGGAACTACGACTCCCATCACCTTGACCACTGGCAATGTTAGCTGGACACTCATGGGAGTTGGAGTCCAGCAACATTGGGAAGGCCGCACGTTCCCCACCCATGTCTCAGTGTTAGCTCCCTACACTAAAAGGTAAAGGGACCCCTGACCATTAGGTCCAGTCGTGACCGACTCTGGGGTTGCGGCGCTCATCTCGCATTACTGGCCAAGAGCCAGTGTACAGCTTCCAGGTCATGTGGCCAGCATGACAAAGCCGCTTCTGGCAAACCAGAGCAGCGCACGGAAACGCCGTTTACCTTCCCACCGGAGCGGTTCCTATTTATCTACTTGCACTTTGACATGCTTTCGAACTGGTAGGTTGGCAGGAGCTGGGACCAAGCAACAGGAGCTCACCCCGTCGCAGGGATTCGAACCGCCGACCTTCAGATCGGCAAGCCCTAGGCTCTGCGGTTTAACCCACAGCGCCACCCACGTCCCTACACTACCTGCATGCAAAAGGTCCTGGGTTCAAGCAGGACTGAGAATGCCCTCTGCAGGAAAGCTGCCAGCCAGTGCAGCCAATACTGACCTATTTCCCCCTGCTAAGTCAAAACAGGTTGGCAAGTGATGCCATTTTTCGGCCTTACGATGCTATTTTTCAGTACATGAACTCCACGTCCACAGCCAGGCTTGCATATACTTGTTTTTTTTTCTTCCCAGGGGAAAAAAAATAACACAGCAAACAAAATGAGTATTTACTGGAAAAGCAGAGTGAGGCGGTCCTGTCTATGTTATGCAAATCGTGCCAATTTGCATAAGCGCTTCATGCCGCCTTGCAAAATATCTTTTGCTAGCAAAACGAAGAAGGGGAGAGTTAGGCTGGGAACTGAAGAAGCGCCATTCACCTCCCACCCCGCTGACAACAGAACTTTTCACACTCCTGAGATTTCAGCAGGCGCAGCTGGATCTGCCCTTGAGGGCTAGAAACTTGGGGGTGTTTTGTTTTTTTAAAAAACAAGAGAAGCAGTTTCCAGAAACTTAACAGTGTGAGTTTGGAAGCTGCGATCATTGGAATACTCAAGACCCCAGCCACCCCTGAGGTTGAATCCTGACAAGACAGAAGTACTGTTTTTGGGGGACAGGGGGCAGGTGGGTGTGGGGGATTCCCTGGTCCTGAACGGGGTAATTTTGCCCCTGAAGGACCAGGTGCGCAGCCTGGGAGTCATTCTGGACTCACAGCTGTCCATGGAGGCGCAGGTCAATTCTGTGTCCAGGACAGCTGTCTACCAGCTCCATCTGGTACGCAGGCTGAGACCCTCCCTGCCCACAGACTGTCTCATCAGAGTGGTGCATGCTCTAGTTATCTCCCGCTTGGACTACTGCAATGCGCTCTACGTGGGGCTGCCTTTGAAGGTGACCCGGAAACAGCAATTAATCCAGAATGCGGCAGCTAGACTGGTGACTGGGAGCAGCCACCGAGACCACATAACACCGGTCTTGAAAGACCTACACTGGCTCCCAGTACGTTTCCGAGCACAATTCAAACTGTTGGTGCTGACCTTTAAAGCCCTAAATGGCTTCGGTCCAGTAGACCTGAAGGAGCATCTCCACCCCCATCGTTCTGCCCGGACACTGAGGTCCAGCGCCGAGGGCCTTCTGGCGGTTCCCTCACTGCGAGAAGCAAAGCTACAGGGAACCAGGCAGAGGGCCTTCTCCGTGGTGGCGCCCGCCCTGTGGAACCTCCCATCAGAGGTTAAAGGGATCAACAACTACATGACATTTAGAAAATACCTGAAGGCAGCCCTGTTTAGGGAAGTTTTTAATCTGTGATGTTTGCTGGAACCCACCCAGAGTGGCTGGGGAGACCAGATGGGTGGGGTACAAATAATAAATTATTATTATTATTATTATTCCTTAATCTGAGCATCTTCAACTGTGATCCTGGTGCCCGCAGCCCTTCCCCCACCTCTCAGCATTTGCAAGTCACCTGTCGCAGTCAGCGCCTGCCTTTCTCGCCTCCCCAAATCCCGGCAGTACTTAGCATCCTCGAGTTGGAATGGGTCCCCCAAGGGCCATCCAGACCATCCCCCTTTAATGCAGGAATCGTGGCTGGCCGTTTCCAAAGCGGCTGTCCCTCCAGATTCCGACCCCATGACCCCCCACCTCACCCCCACATGCAGGAAGAGACACACGGCAGCAGCTTAACTTTAAAAAAATGTTTGTTTGTTTTTTAATTATTATTATTATTATTATTATTTCAAGATCTTTTAATTTTTTTCACATTTTTAAACTCGTTTCTCCAAAAAAGGCTGGGTAAAATACAAAAGAAAGTCAGTCGAGTCACAGCAAAGGTTTAGAAATCACAGCAGTGAGGGGGGTAGATTTGGGAGGGACGGAGGGGGGGCGGGGGGGTAGAGTCGGGAGTGAGGCTAACCCAGGCATTATACAGACAGCAACGGAACACACAACCCAACACACACAATTCATTGGGGAGGGGGGGGACACACACTTGATAAGAGGA